>KK351040.1:1467504-1599260 GCA_000671755.1 Glossina brevipalpis
ATATATTATATATTATATATTATATATTATATATTATATATTATATAATATATATTATATATTGTAATATTTTTTTGATATATTATGCAAAGTAAATAGCAAATTCTATACAAATTTCACTATGGACATATTTATAAACACTGTTAGTGACAGGAACATATGATATGAACTAACTTCTTAATTGACAAGTTTTATGAGACATGAATCCTCACAATTCTTTTATATCCAGCTGCAAAATGTAAATATAAACACATGCTAGATTTTTCATCGCATTTGTAGTACAAATCCCGTAGAGAATATTGTAAAATTCAAGAACAATTTAATTATTTTCATTTCTATCTTTCAAACAAACGTCCTTCTGTTGCGTTGTTCGCACTCGCAAAAATTAAGATAGGAAGCAACTTGTCAGATAAGTCAACGCACCTCAATCTGCTCTCAATAGATAGGAAAATATAACTTTCAATTCATGACAGATGTTAATCTATAAAACGGTAGTTAAATTTATAAAAATCATCTGAGGTTACATGAAAAAATATATGTGAACCACTTAGAAACACGCTACTAATCAAAGATAGAAGACTTTAACTGGCGATTTATTGTTTCGATATAAATATTTTTTCAGTCCAAAATCTGAAAGTGACATATCTGCTTCTAATGATATCTTTTACAATTGTAAAGCTTTAACATAAGATTGTAGGTATCAAAGATTCATCGCACAGTAACTATAACTTTCTCGTTTTTCAATTCTTTTTTCTTAATCTAATTTCATGTAATCACTAGACACTCATGATATCGTAATGAGATTTAATCATGCACCGACGCGAGGATACGAAACTGATGTGGGCAGCAAAACAACTATACGTGTCGTGAATTCTCAAGTAAGTTTTTCTTCTTTTTTTTTTTTTTCTTTTTCTTAATACACTCTGTACGCATTATTGCGAAGAGTATTCTCTTCATAATTATTGTTATTTGTTTTAGTAAAACAACAACTAAAATACAGTTTACTTATTCATAAGAGTAATAAAAAGAAATACTTCCTCCATATGTGCATAAATATATATATATTTGTTTTGCATTACAAAAGATTTATACGCAATTTCCTTGCAGGTTGTCACTAAAGCTGAATTTGATTTCGCGCATGCACCGATTTTTCAAAATGTGACAATTGCTGCTTGGGATCCAGGCAAATATAACGCATCTCTGGAAGATTGGCTTACAACTTCCGATTATGATTTATTCTCAAATTATGAAATTTATCGACGTCGTTATCCGAAATCGCGTGCCTTCCTCGTGAATCCACATTCGATTTGGCGTTTATGGCAAAGTTTACAAACATTTGCCGGTAATCGATTCATACGTAAAAATCCACCCAGTTCCGGTTTTATAGGTATTTTAATAATAACCCCACAATATCTTTTCATTTTATTTTTTTATTTAAATTAATTCATATTTTATACCTCTTCTATAAGCTAGCATAGTAGAATTATTAAAAAATTTATTAAAAAAATTTATTAAGCGAAAGCTTTTTATATTATTTACTGGATAATTTGGAAATATTATATCCTAGCATACAGCTAATATTACCAGTAGAAGTAATGTACTATTATTGGCAAATTCGTTCCTTTATTATGGCTTTTAATCCGAACTAAATGTCTACTTAGCGGAACTAACTCAAACGGAAGTTCGGCTTTACTTAAAGAAAAAAATATTGTATTTAAATAATGTATTAGAAAAAAATTTTTTATGGAAGAATAGCTGGGAGGAGATCATCTCTCAATGAAAAAAAAAAACAAATGTTTCGTTCTGTTTAAAGGTGCTTGCGCCCACATCCCAGATTTGCATCTTAAAGCTCGCCGGTTAACCATTAATGTAACAACCATTTTGCTGGTACAGGGAATTAGGTGGGAGAAATTTAATATCTTAGTAATTAAGAAGCCAACCTATTAAGTCGCATATCCAAGTTCAATTACCAGTACAGTAGACCGTGTTTTAATTACGATGAGCGTATAATGAATGGTGTAGGAGAGGCCAGTGGCCCATTTTCAATATCAACCTGCGTAACAGATCTTCCAATATTTCTGACAAATTTAAAGCCGATATATAAATGTTTACGGCCGGAAGCACTTTTACCACAGACTTTACACAGACTGACGGATGGACAGACGGACCGATAGACATGCTTAAATCGATTCTAATCATGTCAATCGTTTTCAAGGATATACGCATTATTTTGTAGCTATAGAAATATAAATATGGACGCTTGAGTTTAACTCTAAGATTGTAATGAATTATGATAATAAATCACACATAAAATGGAGACCCACTAGCCGGTTATTCTTAGCTTCAAAATAGGCAGTTAAGTCACATTATGACTTCTTGAAGTATTCAAGGCATTCAGCGTAAGTTTATAAACTTAAATTACTAAAAAATGAACGCTTATTAATTCATTAATCGATAGACTTTCAGTGTTAGGCTGCAAACTCTGTGAATGATCTGATATCTGTAATTGTGCAATCCTCTGTTGCTATTTATATGATTGATTTTTTACAAAACTTTATTAACTGAAACGAAATAACGAAACAAAAAAATTTATTTTATAGGTCTAGCTTTACTTCTTCCTTATTGCCCGGTGGTACATTTCATCGAATATATACCATCCACACGTTTAAACGGTCGTTGTCATTACTACAGCAAAGAAGTAAATATCAGGTTTTATATTTTATTTATATTAAATTAATTTTATCCATAAAAAATGTCTGCACTTAACTGTCACTTACTCTGAGCATATAAACGTTTCCAAGAAAAAAAAAACAAAAAAAGAAATAAATAAATAAATAAATAAAAACAATTAACAGCACTTGTACGGCATTTATATGCACATGCTTCTCATATATATATATATATATATGCGAGGCACTTGTTAATAAAATGTACTTTGTTTTTATATTTGTTTTTCATTTTCGCAGATAAATTCAGCATGCACGTTTGGTTCTTGGCATCCATTGGCCGCCGAAAAGCTGATGGCACTTGACATGAATATAGCCGACGATATATCAGTATTTCAATATGGAATTTTGCGTATAAAGCGTCCAAACAAATTATTATGCGGTTTTAATTTTCTCGGTTATTAAATTGGAAACATTATCATCTGAAAAATATTTTGCCGTCATTGCAACATCTTGTCTATAAAATATTTAATTCAGTAGTAATAATAATAATAATAAAAAACAAAATTCAATTAATACTACAACGTAAACGAATGTTTTAATTTCTGATGAAAAAAAGAAAAAATTTATTAAATTGAATTTATTTTAATATTACGCTTCTATATTAATTACTTCTTCTATTAGATACATTTGTTACATAAAGGATACATCACTCATCGCAGGAAAGTTTCAAAAACCTTATACCTTAAGTACATCTTGGAAAATTTTCATTATGCCTTTGACAACTTCATCCGAAAGAAACATCCGGTGTTTTTGTTTTTAATTACAAAAGTTTTACTTTAAATATTTTCACACTAATTTACCCAACATATGGCCAGAATCTTCGATTTGAGCCAAAATCGAACATCTTAAATACAACTATTGAGTAATCGATCAAATGATAACATGGAGAAAATCTTTAGTAATCCTTTATAATGAGTAAAATTCGTCTCGAATTTATGTCCGCAAGTTATAGAAAATCGAAACATTTTTTGTCCTAAACAGCTAAGGTTTGGTATAAATATTTCAATTCGTAAGCCAAGTTTGTCCAATTTCTGCGAATTTCTACTTGTATCTGCAAAAGCATTAGCTTGCCACGTAGACCACGCTATACTCTATTCTTTTTTACACCGTATGACCGCATGCTCTTCTTTGTTCCAGAAGTTTTCGTTCAACATCTTACTCTAGCTAGCTGTAAGTACCTGAATTAGTAATACCCCATATGTCCATTAAATGATAGGAAAAATCATAACCGACACCTACGAAGATTGCTTAAATTAGTGGAGAAGCAAAGTGTCTTTGAGGAAAATGTCAATATACTTTGGATCCACTCCTATATAGGGTAACGAACGAGCGAACGAGATTTGCAAGTGCGCCCTATGCCAGTCTCATATAAGTAACCCGCCCTTCCAAACTTCCAAACTTAATTACTTCGCCGCATAGGTCCATTAGCAGGGCTCTTAATCCCGGCCATTGGAATCATTCGGAAGTGTTTCCGCTGTCAATCAATGCTTTCATCGTCAGGTCTGATTACAATAACTTTCTTTCTTGAGCTGACTGCAGTTTCTTCGCGTGCCTTAAAGCAAATAATACTATATTCAATACCAAACATTACTATTAAAGCACGGAACCTGCTAGATGTCCTTTTTGTAGTGACATCCTTTCCATTGATCGCATTGTGTACGAATGCTTCGGTTCGAAAATTAACAAACTTCTTGCGACGATTCTTGATTATTCGAGAAAGAAGATGATCTTGAAAATTCGCCTCTCTCTAAAATCAAATGGAGATCTTGAAACCTAGATTGCACTGAATTTTACTATCTTTGCTCATTTAGTTTGCACAACTTACTCACTTACAAGTTGTTCATTTTCCTAATTATTTCTACGTTTACATTAACAGGCGCAGATGATCTCGCGCCTTTTAAATAATATTTTGTAAATTCATTTATATACACATGGATAATAAATAATTAAATAAATAAAGAGTTTTAAGGCTTTTCTTCAAAATTAGAAAGCTTGCGTCTTGGCTGAATAGTTAAGAAGCGTCTCTAGCAAGCCAGTACACATGGTTTCAAAAAACACAAACAAAGCCAACAGCCTAAGTGGCTAATGCCCTCATCTCTAGTCTAAGAATTAATTTCATTAGTCTAGAGTATAATAATAATAATAATAATAATAATAAAAAGCTTGCGATTATAAAAACCAAAAATCCGAATATATTATGTATGTGAATGTTTGTTTTAACATTCGTAAGTTCAAATCAAAAAAGCTTTATTCTGTTTTCTTTAACTAAACAACTTGATACTCTAAAGACAAGAAATCAACTAAACTAAACTAAAATGCATTTCAACTTATTACGTGAAAGTAGAAATGAGAAAAAAATTTGGTGATTCCCCGATATTTAAAAATTTCCATTCATAAATTTATCGAAGAATTTTTTTGTTGCAAGAAAGAAAACAGCAGAAATCGAAAGTATAGCAACACAAAATGAAAATTAGCCGTAATTCAAGAAAGACGCTGCATCGAAAAAATGCAAACGAAACGACGTAAACGACGAAACGACGGAGTCTCAGTCATAGTGAACATTATTTGCATTAACGCGATTCTCTCATTAACTCATGACATATTGTTCTACTTTATTGAGACTGCTGACACACTTATTCTCAGGAAAATCACAAAAACGTTACAAGTCACGAGCAAGGAGTCACAAGCATTTTTATGTTTTTCCTTTACGCGAGTTAACAAATATCTTTTTAGGACAAAATTGATATTGGAGTGTTTTATTGTGATTCCAATATATCATATGTAATACAATTTCACAAAACACATAAATAAGACTTTTCCTTAGGGACCAATCGCAACGATAAAAAAATAAATAGTGACGAAATGCAATTCTCTTAATTTACCCAAAAAATGTGTCACATATTCGCATTGATTTGTAATCGTTAAATCGATTAAAATTCTCCTGCATAGCAGCAGTATTCATTATACCTCACCAAAGGTGAGGTCGTTTGTATGGTCCATAAGGAAATTTCAGAGACCCTACAGAATATATATATATATGCTTGATTAGCGTTAAATTTAGAATCGATTTAATCATGTCCGTCTGTCCGCCTATGTGACGTCTATAGTAGACATTCTCCTGGCTGCAAAAATGGAGATATCTACTTCAAATCTGGCAGAAACATCAGACGTTCCTTCATATATGAAAATGGATCAAATCGATCGTAATTCACGCTTATATTATAAAATAAACTGAAAACACCTCGGTTTCCTGGTTGTTTTGCTTAGTGCTCATGGACTGTCAAGGTATTCCTTAAAAATAAAAATAAAATGCCACGCCCACCTATTAAAATTTAGTTTTGCCCCCTTTTTTACGATAAAGGCGGTGGATATGAAAGACTCGGCACAGTCGCATATAATTTTCTTACTTGGTTTATTTAACTCTTGCATTTCGGTTTCTATTTATTTATTTTTCTTATAAGGTGTACGTACATCTATTTCATATTCTTCACAAGCATTCCAATTATCTTTTTATCATGGCTGGTCTAATGCCGCGATCAAATTCAATGTTTCATAAATCAAATACTTTGTTGAGTGAAGAGATAGTGTGCCACGATTCACAACAGGTTAAAGCGTCAGTTGAATTCCGTACAAATGTCAAGCAAGAAACGTAGAAGAAGTAACCAAAAATGAACGACCCAATGACTGAATATTTTATGATATTCGTTAAGCCCCCCATTTTCTAGAATGTTTTAGAAGTTATAACAAAACACTCTAGTTCTCATCTCCCCTTGTATCCTCCTCATTCACTTAAAAAGCTTAATAATTTCACATAAAAAAAAAAAAATTCTCAAATAAAGAACTAAACAGTGAGCCATTTTTTGTTTTATCAGCAACTGAAATGCTTAATATTTATTTACATCTTTTTATTGTAGCAAGCAAAAGCAGCAACGGCACCCATTAGGTAGCACCTTTAGGGTCTTAGTAAATTGAATAAAATGAAAAATTACTCTTTTCAATCAGTCAACCATTCATCCAAACATTAATGTTGTTAACATAATTACGCTTCCATAGACTACTGAACTAAAAGGAGGTTTTTTTGTTATTTCATGCTCTCAAGTACCGTATGTCGACTCTCGTCTTTTGCATCCTTAAGTGTTTTGCTAGTAAATATTATTGTTAACGGTTTTACGAGATGCCTGTTCACTCTTAACTATTGTTCTTCCTTTTTTTTCTTTTTGAATCGTTTATGTATTTTGTTTGTATTGTTTTTTCGTTTTTTTTTCCTCAGTTTTCTTATAAACAAACAAAAGATAACTATGTAGCTAACACAAAAGAAAGATATTCGCATGCAAACCATATATAATATATATTGAAAGATAATCATATAAATAATCTTCAACAAATATGCATTTTTGCGCTTCGTAGACTATATATACGTGGATGCATAAGTATTGCGGAACTCTAAACTTTACTAAAATAATAAAGACCGCAAACAAAATACAGCCTTGAGCAGACCTTGAGGGCGTGTTGCACAAAGGGTGTGCGAATGCAAAGTTGAAATATTAAGAGATGAAGGAAAAAGTTCGTAGCATTTTTACTTCAAATACCACCAATATACCACCATCGAAGGTGACAGCTATGTTCATTTTGTCCAGATATCTAACAAAAAGTATACATATTCTTGATCAGCATTATACTTAGAATCAGCTTAAGGATGTCCTTCTGTCCATCTGTCTGTATGTGTAACGTCTGTGGTAGACATTCTCCTGGCTGCAAAAAAGAAGATATCGGCTTCGAATTTGGCGGAAACATTGAAAGTTCTTGCACCTGGGTTGGTATTAAAAATACTACTGTACCAAGCCAACTACGCCGATACGTTCTTTTGTAATCATAAATATCTTATCATAATTTTCTATTAATCTACCAAGTCCTGGACCACGTCCTGCTTTGCTTATCCTCGAAGTACTTTATATAGGTCATGCTGACGCTAGGAGGCTGCACTTCTCATACCGTTTATGATCTTCACCGCATCCCTGCGTTTAATCCAACAACAAATTGTTCAGATTGTTCCTGATCGAATGTTACGGACTTATGAAAATGGATTTCCGAAATCATGATATGACTTTCCCGCGTACAACATACTTTACCAAATCGCGATATAGAAGCTTTTATAACGGGAGGCTTGCAAGTGAGAATAGTAATCGAAAGATAAGAAAACAATAAATTAACAAATATTTTTCATGAAAATTTTTGATTCTGCCAAAAACTTAAAATTTTTTGTTCTTCCGAAAACTTCTTTTTGTTCTGTCCAAAACTCTTTCACATTTATATATTTCTTGTCATTCTCGTTCCTCGACGATTTATGGTTCGAAAAAATAATTGTATGTTTTATAATTTCAATGAGCCGAAATAATAAAAGAAAAAAATAGGAAGACGTATAATGCTGTAACGGGATTCGTAATCAACTTCAAAAAGTTAATTCTTAACTTTTCGATCCTTGATAGAAGCTGGAGTTCTTTCTTCCATGATTAGGTTTCTTAATTATTCAAGAACGTATTAAATCGTTTTAGTCCATGCATGCTTGATCATGCCTTAAGCCTTATTTCAGGTACTTCCAAATATTTCGGAGATGGCCTACATGACCTATGATTGATACACAGCACTCGAATAAGGTCATCAATTTTCAACGAAACTTATATGGTTGAGATAACTTTCTCAATTGGACAACCAAAAATAATGTTTTTAAAATTTCGACGACACAATTGTACCGCTCAGTTAACTTAGCAACACCTCAATTGAGTTTTCAGAAAGCATCTTGCACTTTTTTTTCATTTTCAATTAAGTAATAATTGAAAAAGAATAACTGTTAAAATGGGTTTCTTTTTCATAATATTGTTTGTCAGCTTGTCCGTTAGATAGGCGCATACATGGGAATATTGCGATCTAAAAGGATAAAAAGCTCTTTATAAAGGAAAACTATGCCCGTCGAAGGTGTGGAATTCATTCTGCAAACCTAAAGACCATTTTGATGACATAAGTAATAATTTTCTATTCATGTTTCAGAATTACATTCAATTCTATATTTTGAACTTTTCTTTTGTAGAAGAGGGTCTACTGAAGTGAATGTCTTGTTGCACCTATTCCAGTTACGAAGAAATTTATAAGGTGTAGGAGCTAGTAGTAACTCATCTGGCGGTGCGTATTTTCACTATAGCTGAAAGAATGTGAGAATTGATATGGAACTGCGAAGTGTATTATGGTGCCAACAAATAGCACCAAAAAAGATGAATCGCAATCTTTACCGTGGTACCTAACGTTACCTATATGACGGGCAAAATTCAGTATGCCAAGAAGTAGTAAGTCGGGCGATGAAATTGAAGAACTTTTGTACAGGGTTCCGTAGGAGAAAACATAAAAATGACTGTTGTGGAAGCTATTGTATTACAATTAAAGCTGATGTACGATGAGAAGGATTTGATAATAGATTCGAAGAATTTCCCAGATAACTTAACCAAGTACTCAAGTACATTATAAATTTATATATATAGAATATAACATTTATTTTATGTAGATGTTTATATGTAAGCGTTAATTCGCAAACATATGGCGTTCGACTTGCCGGCCAATTTAAGCAAATGGTTAATCCCTCGTTCCTCTCCTCATTCAAAAGAGGCCATGAATATTAGGTTTTATCGTGATATGAATGGTTCGCGTAGTCTGCATTAATATTATTTGTCATTTGAATATTCCTTTCAATTAACCAAAACAAGTAACGCTTTCCATGAAAAGCATTTTTTTGGCGAAGAACTTGTCCTATCGAAAGGTCTAACACACCATTTTGTGCACAGTTTAGTAGGATAACTTTTACCACTGCATTAAATGTAAAGCATTTTCATATAGAGAAGACACAATTTTGTTCAGCAACTTGTAGTACTAAATATGATTTGTCTTAGAAAACAGTAAGAACTTATTTAATGTCCCGACACTATTTAGCATCATAGAGTACGTTCACATAGTTTAAGAAATACACAAAGTACATTATGAAAAATCTAAGAGAAAGGGACACTTTCCACATCTTTGATTTATTTTAAAAAACTTTGCTCGCCTTTTATTATACCAACTAACGAAGCATGGCGATATATTAATTCTGTCACTTTGTTTACAGCATCCAGAAGTAAGCTTCAGAGACTTCACAAAGTATATAAGTTCTTGATCAATTTATAGGATGTCCATCTGTCCGTCGGCCTGATGTCTGTGGTAAACATTCTCTTGAACACAAAAATAATGTTATCAGCTTCAAGTTTACCAAAAACATTAGAAGTTCTGACACGCAGGCGTGTAGGTGTGTCCTTTAACCGCTCATTGATTCATTTCAATACTAACCTGAGTAGAAGAACTTTCAATGTTTCATTTGAGACAGATATCTTCATTTTGGCGGCCAGGAAAGTGTTTACCGCGGACATAAAACAGATGGACAGACGAGCAGACAGACATGAGGAAATCAATTCTGATTTGATATTGATCAAAGATATACATTTGATTTGATATTGATCAAAGATATACAATCTCTGGAATTTCTTTCGCTTAAGTTTGAAGAAAAATATAATAATTTAATAATAATTTAAATAAAATTTTTATAAATTTTCGTTAAAAAATACAGGACAAATTAATTTTTATGCGGTTGCTGAAAGCAGGGTTTGCCTATTTTAAGGTGCAATTTCGTGGAATTGATCCGAAGCTTAGTCTCAAAAGATTTTACAGTCAGTTAAAAAAGTGAATTATTAAGAATCACAAATTTCGTTAAAATTACTCTTAATGATAATCCTTTATGCGTACTAGATATATTATTGTATTTGCTGTTACATTTACGACCTCATAAATTCATCATATCGACTCAAAGAAAGGAACCTTTTAAATTTCAATTATCCGTCTCATGTGTTCACCTCATCTTATTCGCAAAAATCTTTTCTTTTCGGCGAAACAGTTGATACAATAAAGGTCTAACATTTTCGATTAAAACTTTTTTTTTCTCGCAATACTGCAATAATTCTTGAAAACAATATTAATATATATGTTTTCTCCCCGCCAAACAAAAGTCACATAATAAGATATGAAGAGATTGTATGTTAATTACTTAGTTAGCATTTCAATCACGTTTGCCAAACAGTCAAGTCTAAATCCGAAAATATTTCAGACTTATCAAACGATATGTAAGAGAAGAAAAACAAAACAAACAAAAAATCTTAAATATAAAAATTCTATTCGACTTAAATCACTTTGTATCACACTCACCATTAGCTTATTGTAATTTCAGAATTTCATTAAGAGCTCTTAACACCGACCATTGTTTTCAATAATTCGACAAACTGTGATAGGTTTTTCACTTACTAACGTCTTCATGATTATTACCTCAACAATAGCCCTAAAATGAATAAATCATGCGGTTGTCAGTGCGTGATATAGATTAGAAATGTCGACAAATTTTTTTTATAATATTTTTTTTATAATACCTATGCTTGATATTAATCATTCTAAATTCATTAATCTAAACAAGATCACATGAAAAGTATGGAAAATTGTTGTTTCATTCCCATTAATTTCAATAATAATTTTAACTGATTTTTGACAGATTCACACAACGTTTTAAGGGCATCTTTAATAGACTCTGCTACGCGAAAAGCCAATTACCATAGGCTTGCGTGATTATTCAAAAGGGATTTGGTAAAAAGTTTACCATGCTTTACAAGTTGGCTCAACAACAGAATGTTCCGGGTTCTGAACGTCCTTTTGCTATGCCCACTTATCAGAACGTTAGGAAAAAATGGGTAGAGGTCCCAACCAAATGTTCGAAATTTTAAACGAACGGTTGCTATGACTCCTAGGACATTGATGGAAATTCATATTTAAATGTTAAATCTTTGTCTAGCTACTTTACATTTCAATTTCCGCAACAACATAATAAACGAAACGGTTCAGTGGACGTGGACAAGTCCATTTAAAATCTTACGCTAAACAAGATATAGTCCACAATTGTTTATCTACGCGATTTTCATTTTTCGTTACGACTCCAAGGAGAGATTTTGACGCGTACATCTGTCACATACATATTGTTCTCAATTTATATTGTACTGTAGGCTTGACTTATTACCGATTTACCTCATTCCCACTATTATCAATTTATTTGCATGCACTCAGAATATTTTTATAAAATTTGAAGTTGTTACGTTAAGTTTTGGGGGCAAGAAGAATATTTTTCGCATAATTCCGCATCAACGCACGGACACATCTAGATCGAAATTAAGAATTCGGTACTTCTCACGAGTATATTATGAAACCTTTAAAATTTCTTTTTTAGCGTTGCAGACGTTTTAACAAAATGTGTATACCACTCTAACTTTCATTGATGGATATAAGAACAACAAAAGTTACAATACTTGGTGATATCTTGTTGTAACAAAACGCACGATTCGCCATCAAATATTTTGTTTTGATTTGTAAAACATTCATCACAGGTGAAAAGGAGTCAATGACCAGAATGAAATAAAATGCATAAAATCATTAGCGGCAACGTTCCTCGGGAAGGGTGTGGTTTTCCTTTTATGGCAGCTTAAAATTCAACAACAGCGAGATCGATGATAGCAATAAAATGCTTAAAGTAAAAAATTATTTCAAAACAATTACATTTCAAACTTTGACTCTAGTGTCTTGAGAAGATCGAAATTTAGTAATTCCTTTACATATAATTTTTACTTATACACGCAAACCTATAACTTTCTTCCCATGTCAACTAACTTTCTTTCTTATTCATACATAATAATAGAGTTTAGTCCCTCTATCATTATTTTAATATATTTTTACAGATTGCTGGGGGCAGGGGTTTAAGATGAGTACCTACTCTGAGAGTTTAACCTCACGGTGCGCCTAAGCACAGAACTATATTTCAGCGAACGATAGGCGACGTCCCTCAAGCAGTGGAACAATTTTCTTCAAGAGGGGCTCCACAACTTCTCGAGGTTCCAGTATAAACATTCACTGGATATAGCGCAGAGTTTCCAGTACAATAGCAAAATAGTAGATATGTACGACCACTTTGCAGTAAAAAACCTAGAGAAGAGAGTTTTTCCTTTCTTATGAAGAGATCATTCCTTGATGATCTTCTGCAATCGTCGAGAGCTTGTCGCCAGTCATCAATAGTTAAACCTTAATCCTTCTGGCATGATAACTCTTTCCGACGATCTCGTTAGGCCGCCGAACGAGGCTACAGTCCAGTATAACCTCATCTGATGGCTAGTGAGATTCCAGTCACGTTGACTTTGCCTAATGTGACAACGCAGAGGTGAGGGTTCGATACATTTTCGCTCCCAGAAATTCATTTGCGATTATCGGTTTTGGGTTCAAGCGTTTAAAAGTGATGATTTTCATGTCAATGACAAAGAACGGCCTGAAGGACTAAGAAAGTTCGAAGAGAATGCATCGCAAGACTTATTGGCAATAGGAATTTAAAAATATAAGAAAGAAAGATTTCTCTTGCATTAGTTTCCTCATCATGTTCTATACATAATCCACGTTGTGACTTACAATTTGTGTATCTACTGAAAAAGAAAAACTTATTTGTTATATAAAGATCCCTTTAGATATACCCTCTAGAAAGAACTAACTGTATGTAATAAATTGAATCAAAATTCATGTTATAATTATGGTGTATATAAGTTTTCCATCTTATTCCTTACTTGACTTCTTTTACTTTCATTTTTATTAAACAAGGTAAACATAGCTCGAATGCGTATCCAAGTAAACAAAATTTTTCAATTAAAAACATAACGAGTTCAATTCAATAGCTAGTTGTCAGCTGGCGCAAGAATATGTCAATAGAAAATTTAAAAATTAAAAGGAAAAAAAATTGAATTTAATTTTTTCGAACAAAAAGTTAAACATCGATTATGTCGACAACCACTCAGATGCGTTTCTTGTTCATAGTATTGTATTTAAATTTCGCCGACAAGCAAATGTATTCGTGGGAATACAGGACTGCTTCAGGTCTACAATCTGGCTTTGCAAGCCTCAAAAACGCTGGGACGGGGTAAGTCAGAAATAACTTAAAGAAAATTTAAACAGATTTGACGATAACGACCATTTTATAGCATGCGAAGTATTCCAGTAACTACATTTGCGTGTGTACCAGTAACGAATAATTGGAGTACGTTGCAAAATTACATCTGAAAGAGGCGAAAGTAATGGATTCCGATAACTGCTGTTTTAAAGGAATGGTAAAGGAAAGTGATTGTGAAATATTTGAAAATTACTTGTAATGAGAAACCATTTCATAGAAGATAATAAAAACGAATATCAGATAAATAAATTAATAAAGAGAGAGTATAGCGACAAATCAATATTGAATATTATTATATTAGTGGACGACCAAATTACACGTCTGGGTTGTTCTGTAGGTACAAACCGTACCGTAGAGGTACAAACCAAAGTGTAACCAGCAAGTAAGACTAAATATAATAGTAAGTAAGAGTAAACAGTAAGTAGTATTAATAAAGAGTAAGTAGTAGTACAGCAAATAAAAAAGTCAGAAGAAATAGAAAACGAATTTTGCAGAATCCAACCTACGGTTTGGTTGCCAATGCTAATAATATTTGGCTTATTATTATGATTATGATTTCTCAAGTGTCCAGAATTGATGTCTTTACAAGACCTAGTCTACAAAACCAAATACTGATTATCCCAGATACCCCAAATCTTTACGAAGCAACTGTCGAAATATTTAATTTTTATGGAAAAAATGGCAGAGGCGTCGATAAGGACGTCATTATGCGAATTTCATTTGTAGTTGTAATTTTAATAAAAAATTTTAAAGCCCTTCAGTATTCAAGGATATTAACTAAAGCTTACTGCATGCATTTTGTCATACGTAATATAAAAGTCTCAGTTATTATTTAAAAGACGCTCCTGTAAACCAATATCGATGGCCCATTATTTGAAATCCCAGTGATAGTAAAAAAGGAATAAAATTTGGTAACACCATAGTGTAGTACTCCAGTTCAAAATAAAATGTGTATTTCGTTTTTTTCTTCTTTTTCTTTTTAAGGAATGAACACATTACGCAAGCTATTGACTCATGGGAAATTTATTGAAAATGTCTTTAAAAATGTTCCAAAAGTACGCTGATAACCTATTAAAAAGCATACGTGTCTGCATATATTTAATAATAATAATGATGTTCATATATATAAACATGTAAAAGTATACATATTTTTAAAAAATATTCTTGGAACAAGTATCTACGTAGGCTGAATATCTCTAAATGCATCGCACATACGAAATGATTCAAAATTCTGGATAAAATTGAAAACACATCTGGCATATTTAAAATTATATACAATTTGATTATCTTCACTACAAATAGAAGCGACACAATACACGCAATGAAAAAACAAGAATTTGCTCAGAAAAATTACACATTATGATGAACAGTAAATACCCAGCATCTCTAACTTATCCATAGCAACTGCAGAGTATTTTGTTCGTTAAGAGCCTATTAGCGTACTGAATTTTCGCATGAACTTAACTTTATATTCAATTTTCAATCAGCAGTTTGCCTTCTACTTAAGCTCATAATTCTTAATTTCTGCTTGTGTTTGTATTGTGGGCGGGTTGAGGGTAAACGTTGATATTCTTATTAATAAAGAACATTTGAGTCAACTTTTAACTTTCTGCTTAGACACTTATAGACCAAAGAGTTCTAATGGTACAGAATGGCCCGAGATATAAAAAAACATTCGAATGATTACCTCAGGCTTTTAAAAATGGAATTGCAAGTCTGGTCTATTGCTATTCTTCGATTACGATATTCTGAACTACGCTACACCTTCGGATGTATTTATGCATATATCTACTTTAAACCTACTTAAACCCACCTCGATTCCATAGTCTATAAAAGACAATTAGGCTAGCTTAGGAGACAGATAAACAAACGGATAAAAATAGTTAGATCTTTCTTCTTTCCTAAAAGCAAAAGTATAAACCTAACATAAGTCTATCTATGCCAGTCACATATGAAGACCGAATCGAAAAGCGAGAAATTTTTCTTTTTTTTAAAAAGAGGTTTAAAAACATCTGGAATTAAGTTTTACTGAGGATCCCTAGAATACGTTTATGAACAAGCTAACCAAAGCAGAAAACAACGTGAACAAAATTAAGGGAAAATAGCAGTTTATAGCCAAGGAAAGCCGACCACTAAGTTTCCATGCCACTTCGCCTAATGCAATTTTTTGCTTACAATCGTAATAAAGTAACAAAAATTGTACCTGGTTGTGCTGTATATAGAATCTCCGAATAATAGGTCCACGCGCGGCTTAATCTCACCACAATAGATCGGTATGTCAAGTTACTACTTTAGGTGAATTTTCGTCATAAAATACAAAAACTAAAGGCTTATTGTTGAGGGATATATTCATTTTGTCACTTTGTTTGTAGTGCCCTAAAGTAAACTTCAGAGACCCCACAGACTATATGCACCTCGATCAGCATTAAGTATGTTCATTTGTCCGTCTGCCCAATTGTTCTTCTACGTAATATCTGTGGTATATAAGTTAAGGACCATTCCAATAAGAATAAAATTTACGAAATACTCCAATGAAATTGTTGATCGTATTGAAAGCTGAACAACTTAGTTTTCCATATTCCCCTAAAGAATGTTGGTCATATTAAACTGACCAACTCAGTTTACAGAGTTTCAGTAAGCATAATTTGAGTAATTGAACTCAGCTTACAATTTAATAAACAATAAGAGTGGGAAACAATTCATTCAGGTGGCTGAAGTGCTGACTATAAATAGTTGGCGAATTTGCTAATAAACTTGACTTTAGAATTTACAGTTGCCCCATCCACAAGTAATCGTTAAATAAAATTAATAATTAGATTTTGTTTGAAAATAAAAAAAAATAAAGTCTTTTATTTAATAATAAATTAACTTATATTCTCCTAGCCGGAAAAAAGTAAGATATCGGCTTCAAATTTAACAGAAACATTGGAAGTTCTTGCACACAGGTGGACATTAAAAATGGATCAAATCGGCCCACAGTACAACGTAGATTGAGAACACCTCTGTTTTCGGTAACAAAGAAAAATTGGATTTTTTGCTCATTACTAATAAACCAAAGCAAATAGATCTATAAAAATTTCCATAAATATATATGCGTCAGCTACTCCGTAAAGTCTATGCAAAAATGGAAATGGTTTATCAAGCTTACTCGATATAGCAGAGTATTGAAATTAAATTGTTTTCGGGAAAACATTTGTTACATCAAGAAAAAAGCTCCAGAGACCCTATAATCTTTTGGTCAATATCAATTTCAAACGTGTGTCCGGCGTTTTCGGTAATCATTTATTGAATGTGAATAATACATATTAGATCTAGATGATTAGATGACTTTTGTCTGGGTGCAAAATATATTGATTTGGTCATCAAAATGTCTAAAAACAGTATATCCCTATATTTAATAAAAGTACTCCCTATTCTGGTGCAAAATATCTATATTCTGTCAATAATATCAATTGCTGTACTATACAGAATATGTTACTCAAACCATATAACTTGCAATAAAGTCCTAGTAGCGCAAACGTTCTGCCAAACCTTCAAAAAAGCAGACGAAATATCACTAATCAAACAATACTATCTTTGTTTGATTTTTCGAAAATGTATTTATCAAGGTCAGTATATTTGTTTAATAAAAATTATTTTTCATTATCTCTTATTTAATAATTAATTGGTTAAATATTCTCTAGCACGTGTATAATTCTTTTCACGATATCAAAATATCCGACGGCTGACTAGTAATTAACATAATGTTTCAATTGCTTTTTTAATTTGTGTTCGAAATGAATTGAAAAACAATAATATTTTCTGTTTAACTTCAAAGAAACGAAGCTATCATAAGTAATTATTTGAACGTAAAAAAAAAAAAAAAAATTAACTTCACGCCATGAGCAAGTCCGAATAAAAACTTGGATTAGCAACATTACAAAAATATTATTATTCACTGCAGTAGAGAATTGTCTGTTTCAATTTAGCGAAACACCGACTGCAAATAGCAAATATTCTGGCAAATATTCCCTATAAATATCATGTAATTTAATTATAAATGATTTTCGAAATTTGCAAATAAACTCAAACGCAAAAAAGTTCTATCATTGAAAATGAAAGGCTACAGCTGTTGCACATGCAGCGTGACGTTCTAAAAAAGATTTATTTTAACTATTTTTGCCAACTTAAATGCAGATAAGCGTATGAAGACTTTATTAAGAATATACTAACAAACGTCCCTAGTTAAGAGAAGCGAAGTATGCGGAATAAATGTGAGAAAGCAAATGAATGTTTTCTGGTTGATTAGACCGATTCTCACCGATAAATCTTATTCAAATTGACAGCTTAATACGACTTTAAACATATAAAAAAAATTATATTCGACTGTGCCGAATCTTTTGTACCCAACACCATTGTCTTCAAAAAAGGTAAACAACGCTACATTTTAATCGGAGGGTAGGGACAGATTTTTACTTTTGCCATGGAATGCTTTGGAAATCTTTATTGTGTATTCTACGAGTACTGAACAAGACACCTAGAAAAAGGAGAGGTTTTCCCCTTGCTTTATGTAGTAGGAGTGGACAGTTACCTATTTGGCACATTTTCCAATATCAACGTATTCGATAAAGCCTTTCATATCAATTTGTTTCATAATTATTACGAGCAGGAAAATGATTACCCCAAGGATTACACAGATGAGCAGACAGACAGATGGGCAGTGGTATACGTCTAGGTGAATTCTGAATTTCATACTAATGCACTTTAGGTAGTTTCTAAAGCATTTTTCTAAATGTTACCAACGTTTTCATAAAAAAAAAATTAATTTCATTAATTTACTATACCGAGTGGGCATCGTCATGGACAGACACTACGGAATAGCTAGCGCAATAGTTGTGAAAATTTTTATAAATCTACCTGCTGCTTTACGAGTAATGAGGAAAAAACAGAGATGTTCTCAGTCTACGCTGTACTGTGGGCGTGTCCTTTCACCGATTTAATCCATTTTCAATGCCAACCTTCGTAAGAGAACTTAAAACTGGTACCTTCATTTTTCCAGCCAGGGGAATATCTGCTACAAACATTACAAATAAGGAAGGGCGGACATTTGATGCTCATCAAGAATTTATATACTTTGTGGGGTCTCTGAAGTTTTCTTCTCAGCATTACAAACAAAAGTATCACCTTCGGTGATGGGTGTAAACGAAAGATACCTTGTCAAGTATCAACTTAACCGGTGCTCTTTTCCGACAGTCCTAAATAAGCGTAAGTAAAACTTTTCTTAGCATCGACTATGAGGAACATTTAAGTGGAGATGCATTGAATACTGCATTAAAATGAACACATTTTTATTATTGAGCCAAACGTGCACTTGTTGCATACCCCGTTTCTGGCCAGGTTGATCAGATCAAAATGCACATTTTTCTCTCAATTTTGCAAACACGCAGCATTACGTTAGGTGGCGTCATTCCAGGATTTTCCACCGCTTAATCCAACTTGGTCCATGTTTCTTTTGGTTTTGCGAAATTTTCTGAAGACAGTACCACTTTAATGTCAATATTTCAATAACATTGATGAAGCATGTTCACTATAAGTATGAGAACTTTTTCACGGGTCCACAAAGCGTTATCTCCTTTCCTGGTGTAATGTTATGAAAACAGCGAATTAATTTAGAATAGGTTCGTTGATAAACCTAGCTGTTAATAAATATGAGAATTTTTGAATTTTGAATTTGACCTAAGATGTGACTCGATAGAACTAATGTTTGCAAACTTAAGCGGCTCTAAACTACCTCTCTACCTACAATGATGAACTATTTTCTTCATCCGATATTAATTAAGCGACTGTTTTGAGCAATAGAATATTCCGTATTAATGATAATTGTATATAGAACTCATATATGATTTACATCTTCACGGCCTACAACTTTCAGATTTTTATTGTAAATATTCATTCACAATACGCAGACTGGATAACTCCTTTGATATTCCCTAAAAGCAGTTATTATCATTATTATTGGGTGTACAAATAAGTTTTAAGGGATTTATAACAAACGGCCTAACTAATACTAAATAGCATCGAATCATCTGATAACTATGTCCATGTTAAAGAGTCAACATTTTCTTTTAAAAATCGGTATGCGTCATTTCGCTGAAGTTCTTTACGCTCTAGCCATGTGTACCTTTGTGCTAATTTGCCAAAAGCGCTGCTTTTGCGGCTTAATAAAAAAGATGCTGCCGTTAAATTCTTACAAGCAATGAACAATGATTCCGTTACAATATTTAAAACTCAAATAACCATGATGCAGACTAAATGAATCATTAACATAGACGATGTAGTCAAATATCCATGGCGGCCATATTTTTGGGGATCAAGTGGATGTGGTGCATTATGGTTTATTTCAACCAAATGAAATCATCATTAAAGAACGCTACGAACAATAACCGATGAACTTGGGACAAAAAACTGGCGCATTATGTCGAAAGTAATGATATCGCGAGTTTTCGGCACAACGATATTCGAGCCCATATAACAGAACATTGCCATGAAAGTTTAGCGGTACTAACCTGAAATGTGCTGCCCTCCCTTAACCCTTACTGCTTCTGACTGGTATAAGTTACAATCAATCACTTATTGTCTGGTCGAGAGAACCTTCCATGCTTATAACGATACCCAAAAGTATATCCTTCCTTGCTCAATCACACAGAGCCAGTAGTCTTTTACTCAAATAATATAGTGAGAGATAAGTAGTAACCAGCGATAGACAACAGTTTGGATAATTGTGCCAATTTCTCCGACCAGAGCTTGAAAGTTACAAAAAATAAATCCTCGGAAATTATTTGTACTCCCAATATTATAAATCTAAAGGTTTTTTCTCGTTCTATTATGTCCAGTAAACAAAGAATCAGATAAAGCATAAATTGCGTTTTAGCTTTCCTTGGCAAGGAATCGTTTCCTTATTCAAATTTCAAGATCATTATGAAGAGATTAGAGATCAAATATAAAAAAGTAATAATATTAATAATAAAAATAATAATAAAATTACGATCAAATGCTGTTATTTTAACAAAAAGAAAAAAAAGAAAGAAATGCTGACTGAATGCAGAACTAAACAGAACTCATATAACGTGATTTTGAGGAAAATTCCAACACGTTTGTAATGCAATAAATCAAATCACACGACCAAGCTGACGGGCAGGCAAGTAAGCTAACAAGCAAGCAAGCAAGCGGACAAACAGCAACAATTAAAAATGCATAACAAATAAGAAAACATTAAATAAAACTCCTGCGTTCAATGTACGTTTTTCGCGATCAGTTTTTTTTATTTTTCTCTTTATGGATATCAAATAACGGATCGCATCAAATGCAGCTACTTATGATGATGACGAATGTGTTTGAATATAAAGTATTGAATATGTCATAATCGTTATTACCGTTCCATTGCATTTGCATAAGTCTCTGAACGCCTCTAAAATTATAATAATGGTTCAGTTATTCAATTTGTCTGAGGTCGTTTACCAATTTTTACCGGTTATTAGTTTCTAATAAAAAATAATATATTACTATGTACAATTGAGAAAGTGTATTAACTTATTTGGTTAGCTTAACAATGTGCAGCTCTTTTCAAAATTTTTATAAAATATAAATATTGTAAAATGTCGACAACTTTTTCTCAAAACGGTATAATGTGACCCAATGTCACCTAACAATCATACGATCAGTATATACACCTTGAGATAGTGAACTGATTTGCCCCTGTCCTCTATCCGCGTATGTCGGTGGCGTTCAAAAGTCAACATACGCTTTTCCTAAAACCCAAATAAACGCTTCATAACAGAAATATTGCAGGCAAAGCATGGAAGAATGAGTTAGTAGGGCTTCGACATGAAGTGGAAAACTCTGCAAAGGCGAGAGAGATAACTTTAAGTAGATTGTTCTCAAAGCAGGCAGTGCAATTCAAGAAGAGAGAGAGAGAGAAAGAAAGAAAGAGAGAGAAAGAGAAGAGAGAGAGAGGGACAGAGAGAGAGAGAGAGAGAAGACTGCAGAAGAGAGAGAAAGAGAAGAGAGAGAGAGGGACAGAGAGAGAGAGAAGACTGCAGAAGAGAGAGAAAGAGAAAAGAGAAGTCACCGTAGTGTTCTGTAGACAAGCGTTCTGTAGACAACGTTGAGAGAACCTAACAGGTCTATGGAACACTTGCCCAGGCGTTGTCTATATATAAACATAGATCAGCTTACGTCATACCGATGTTGCAGATTGTCGGGATTACTGAATAAACTCTCATCTCTGATGATTATCTCAGATCATTGTTACAAGCGATCGAGAGCGCTTAGATAAGACCCAGACGAACGCACACATGCATAAGCGTATTGTACTCTAATATAGTTATTGCACTCTAGTCTTGTTTCGTATTTGAAACTTTCGTTACTTTTGTCACCGAATACAAAATCTCTCAAACGCTTATTCTTACAAGAGGACAAAGTAGAAATCATACGCTCGTTCGTTCCGTTCTATATACATTTCTTTAATATAATTGAAGCCAAACAATTCGATTTAATTCAATTGATTTTGAGATCTAACTTAGCAATGGTGCACAATCTAAAATTTGAAGTGAGTTTCATTTTTAAAATAAAACGTAACATTGTACCTGAAAGGACTATTTTAAAGTTAGTCTCAAAGAAGAACTATTAGATTTGAAAATAATCTGCCTTTGGTGTCTTGAATATATAGGATTTCATAAATAACTTACGCTAAACTCTTCCTAATTTGTATACACTACATAAAAGGCAACAGTGATTAAAGAGTACACACATGAGCAAAGATCAAATGTTTCATAAAAAATGCTGCCAACGAATATGTAAAAAATGCTTAAGGCTTATTATTTACACTTTTACTATGCAAACAACATTCGTCCCGTTAGTCATCTTTTATATACACAATGTCTTATCAATTTCTGCACCATCATGTTATACTCATGCATTTCTTTGGACTTTGAAATGAAAATATATAACTGAGTATACATCAATTATCGAAATACGTTAGAAATTCATGCATCTTTATCGCAACATGACACGTTTATGTCAAATAATAAGTGTTAATAAATATCTTTTTTTTCTTTTTATTTTGTTTTTTTGGTTTCATTCAAAATTTCTAAGGTGTGTCTGTCTGTCATAATCATAAGCGTAAGCATAATTTCTAAGGTTATAAATCATTTTGAAAAATAAATCCACAACCATTGCGGCCAACACTTTTGTATTAAAGTTTGGATAAATAAAAAAAAAAAACAAAATATATGTTTGTATGCATACCACACATATATGGAAATATAAAAACATTTTTTTAAAAGAAAACAAAAACAATTTAACTACATTTATGCCATAAGATGAGAGTCAATTCTGGGCGGACCGACTGAATGGCAACCGCATTGTTTATCAAAATACATATACGGTAGGCGATCAAAGTTCTAAAGGAAAGTAAAGCATATAAAAGAAAAGGAAATGTTTTTTTTTTTATTGTTACTTTTGTTTTTGTTTTCGTGAATGCGATTCAGTTGCTGAAAACGGACATATGATGACTTATTAGGAGGAACTGCTTGCATCCGTACGATGCAAAACAATGACAATAATACAAATTATCAATAACACTTCATGTGTTATTCTATGATTACTTGTGAACATATACTTACAAACATTTTTTTGCATTAGCAAGAAAATACACACACACACGCACACAGAGACTTGAATATATGGTATTTCTACTCTGATTGATCGCGTATAACATTCTCTCTCCATATGATTACAGGTATAAAAGTATCTAAGCACTCGCTGTTCAAGTTCAGTCTAGACGTGATCGCACTCCAGGAACACAGTAATTTTCTTCTAATACATACAATATAACTTCAATTAATAACCAAAATAGTATTCCGGGGAAAATTAAATCGAAAATCAAAACTTATTATTAAAATTTTAAAAGAAAAATAAAAAAAAAAATAATATAAATAAATATTTGTTGTGTCTTTTGAAAGTCAACACAATTGTTTAAGTGATTTTTATATAACGATTTTTTCAAAATATAAAATTTTCAAATTCTA
The DNA here is from genome assembly GCA_000671755.1 of Glossina brevipalpis. Lineage (NCBI taxonomy): Eukaryota > Metazoa > Arthropoda > Insecta > Diptera > Glossinidae > Glossina > Glossina brevipalpis. The sequence goes on from KK351040.1 coordinate 1,491,393, forward strand.
CTTTACATATAATAACCTAATATTTAATATTTAATAAGCGTAGAGGCAAAGTGAGTGAATTGAAAAAGATAACTAAACTAAAGACTTATCATGCAAATGGAACTGAGTTAATTAAAAGAAATATAAGCCTTTACAACAAGAGAGACACAAATAAATTTGTGTAAGTGTGCGTGAAAGCGCGAGATTTATTTAAATGATTCATTTCTATGCAAAACTTTATTTCTATCTAAGGAAAGCCTAAGAACACTAATAACATAATTGTAAACATTGCATAGCTCTGTTAATAGATTTATATAATAACAGCGAGTTAACATAGCAATAACAATATAATAATAGAAAAATATAGAACAAAGAAATTAAGGAAATAAAAAACTTCCAATTCACTCAGTTAACGCAAGGATTAATAATATACAAAGTAAAGGTGAGTCATCATACATCGTTTTCTGCTTCTTCTTAATAATAATAATAATAATAAAAAAGAAAAGCAAGCATTTTTCTACTTATTTATTTAATGTTAAGATCAATTTTTTTTTTTCATATTTTTTAAGAACACATTTCATTTAAACGTAAATTGCTTTTCAAACTAAACCAGTATTCTAAACGATCTTGGCATAAATTACCAACGTTTTTACGGTCATCTAACTTGGCGCCTTCTCTCCTTTGATAATCAATGAATGCATTATTTACGCTTATATGAAAAATACCTGTCGCTCAAAGCCATAATGTATTATTTATTCGGTTATTATAACAATTAAAATGAATTCTCTTAAATATTTATAATTATATAAAAGAATAAATTTTCCTCTAATAAGCATTTTAAGCAAAATAAAACAATTAATTGATTCTTAATAAATTATTGTATTTAGTTTCATTGTAATCAATTCAATCAATCAATGGTTCGAGCGGCATTTTGATTAAAGAAAAATTATTTGAAATTCCACTTAATTCCACTTAATACGAATAAAAATGTTAAGGTTATAAAGTTTATAGCATATATGCGTTCTTAAATATCCATCATCCCCAATATATCCTATTGGTGCGGAAGTGATATTTCGTGATTTCATTTATCATCTGCGGTTGGCTGCCCATAAATCACATAAGCTTTTGTTAAGAAGATTTAGCCACATTCGCTAATCATGTTATTACTATGTGTTAAGAGAAGTAAATTAATTCCAACTAATTCTAATGGATAAGACAGAAAGTAATTTAAAGCAAATAAAAAAAGCAAAAAATAAAATGCATTTGCATCAGAATTTTCTCAACAATTCTAAACGTCTATAAACTAAATTTTTTCAATGCCAAGAATTCAAGAAATTTCTTACTTACTGAGTGTAATACACAAAATATTATTATCCGAAATAGACTTAATAGAAGCTATTAATAACCAGTTGTGCATCTACGAAAGCCTACTCATTTACAATTTTGTCTTCAAAATACATAAGGTAGCAGTAATAACAGGGACGAGGCTTTTTAATTTAAAATCGTCTTCTTTACCTTTAAATTTGACGAGAGCATCATACCCACGAATACAATAAAAGTTATTGAAAGATCAACACGCTTCGCGAACTGGGTGATTCACCTCGTAACTAGTACAAGTTTGAAGCTGCTTTATAAGCCAATAATTACGGGTTACTCTTGCCGGAATATGAATATTTAATTCATTCATTAAAAACGTCGAATGACGATCACAATTATAATAATAATTTTGTGACAAATGAGACACTCAAAAAAGGAACGGCTATTTTCCAGGAATATGAGCAAAATGACTTGAAATCCTCAGCAAAAATAAGCACCTTTAGACTAAGTCGGAAGTCGATAGCATAATGTCAAAAATTATCCATCAAAGGGCCCCGCATTTGGTTTAAAAAAAAACTGAGAAAAGAATTTCGATGAAAAAACCATTACATCACATTACATATATATTACAGTTTAGATATATCAAATATATCACCACTATTGAAAACGCTTAGCAAACTTAAAATCTAATAAGCGCGTGCGCAAAGAGTTAAAAACCTAAAGATCAACAGTCTTAAAAAAAAGACATATACAATAATCGCTACGCAAACAATGTAAAATGTTTATATATTAGCAACAACGATATCGCTTATAGCCAATTTAGCTTTTAAGTTGCAAAAATGTTGACGAAACGTACATTTCGGGGCGCTCGTTACAAAGGATTATATTAACTTAAATTAAAAATAAATAAATGTGCACACACAACTCTCAAGCCATTCACAACATTTTCCACAAATTAAAAAAAATTGTATTTAATCCATTAATCGTAATTTTCTAGGTAGACATATGAGAAGCAGTATATCGCCTTTGTTTTATACACCAGTATTTCGAAGATCACTTGCAATAGGGGGATGTGTGTAGGGATGTCAGTTACAACTAGAAGAATCTTTTTGTATATCAATCGATTCAAAAGCATTTCCTGAATCAATTTAGATTTGCCCGTTTGTCTGCTCGTCTGTTCATCTGTCCATTTGCAAGTCTGATATTTGTTCGTTACATTTCGTATTCAACATTTAGGTGACAATTTTTGACGAATTTCGGTGCACTGACGTGACTTCGGTAAAAGACGAATACTGTTAAACGTGAATTCGATCAGATCATTTTTAATATCATTCCGAGTGAAGTGATAAGAAGACAATGAATTAAAATATTATAATCGGACAAAGTTCGAGCGAAATACTCAATACTTTGTGAGACGGATTTGCAATTTCAAAGAAAGCACTTCTTCTAATGATCATTCTATACTCTGTAGTCTAGACCAGGAAACATCCGTTTGCCGTGGAAAAATATGTCTACGTCTAAAGTTCTTGCAATCGATATGCAATCGAATCGAATCGAATATGCAATCGATATCCAATTCTGCAAATCATACAAACTTTTTTTCTTAAATGAATCTTTCTTAAATGTACTTAGAATTTAAAATCCGTGTTAAAGTATTTTCTTTTTGTTGCCAAACAAATAATCGTTTTAAAATTAATTATAAATCAAAAACACGTACTTCTGTATCAATGCGTTTCCTATATTTATTCTATAGTCTGCTGTTTAAAGAATTTAAAGCTCTAAGCGTTGGTACTAACGTTATGCACAGTTTAGCTATTATTATCCATATTAAATTATTTTAGTGCAACTCAATAGAGATATTGCGGCTACTAATTAGTTATGACGTCTTATTAGTCTAATTAAAATAATTTCTTCTTAAAATATTTCTGTTACATTTGCAATGAATTTGAAATACAGATAAATGTTGCATATCATTTGTTACCGCTGAAAATATATTTAAGTATACATTTGCGTTTTATGTCAATTTTAAAATAAACGGTTTATTTATAGGCGTTAAAGAAGGTAAATAAAAATTTCTTATAGACTTCTTAGAATATAAGGGAAACTAAAAAGTTATATATCCTTCACAAATTATTCTTAATAAAAAAGCTATCTATGCTTTGATGCGAACCTTAAATACCCTTCATTTCAATGGTTGCAAAGCTTTTCGTTAATATCCGAAAAAGGTATTTGTTCTTTGTTTTGCAATAAAATATTAATAGACTCGTCTTTCAGGTAATTGAAAATAACAGAATGATAACATAATTGCAGCTTTTTTTAAGTTTTTAAACTTCTAACGTCATGGTGTTTGTTTCCATGCCCAATTATGATATATATATGATGCTTATGTGTGGTATATGTATTCCATGACCAATTATGATATATATATGATACATATATGACATATATATGATACAGACATATGCGTATATAGTTTTTTTACTTCAACAATAGAATTTTCCACTGCCAAAAACAACAGATGACAAAACTAAAGATGGTCAGGGCTGTATACGTTGTACAAATTAATAGATCTCGGGTGCTGATTCGCAAACATTATAATTAATATGATATACCATCCTTTTCAAATGGGCCAATTAAATAAGCGTATTCCCTTACTATGCTGCGCTTACTACAGTATTGTAAAAAAAAAAACAATGCATTTGAGAAATGTTCTCTACTAAATAACTGTTTGGCAACTAACTTGAGGCTTTTGTTGTTTTTCTTTTTGTTTTCTGGCTCATTTATTGTTAACATATTCGCGTGACTATCTGGGCTTTTTCGAGCAAAGAGTATAACAGGCGTAAGGTTTAATAGTTTTTATACACACACATATACCGCATATATGAGTAAATAAATGTATATAAGTTCTGTTAACCACTACCAATAATCATATAAATACACATACACGTATATCTCAATGAGTGTATGTTACTTGGTTCGCATATAAAACTAACTAAAATAATGTAGTTTTTTTTTCTTTCTGCATAGTTTAAAGCCAAAGGTTTTTCAAAAAAGTGCTCAAAAAGAAACTCTTAACAAACAATTTACTCGGCTACACTACAAATATAAGTAAACATTATAAATATATTCTCATACTCGTCAAGTCTATCAGGTAGCAAGAGTAGAAAATTCAGTTAATAGACGACAACTAGTCGAAAACGTAAAGTAACGCGAACAGAAACGGTTGATTTAGTGAAAAAAAAAAATTAAAGAAAAAAATACAAAATTTTATATTACTCCGAATAGAAATTAAAAGTAAAATTACGTAGTGAAAAAATTTAATAAAAAATAATACATTATTTGTATATAAATATATTTATTAATGTACAAATGAAATAACTGTTTAAAACATAAGCACTGTACAAGTGTACCCTAAATGTTATGCGGTTAACTATAAGAAAATTAAATTTAAGGAAATATCGATTCATTGCTGCCATTAACTGCACATCTACATGAACGTAGATATAATAATCAAAAGCAATACTTATATATAAATATATATATACATGTATATATATATACATATATGTTAAATAAATAAAACGCACCTAAATTAGCAAAAAGGGAAGAAACGAAATCAATTTCATTATAACCTTTCAATCTAATCATTTCCGTCTATCGCACGCCACGAATGATAACAAAGTTTTATCATAATTATCTACAATAACGTTCTATTTTTTTTTTTCATTATTTTTTTTTTTTTAAATAAAAATAAAAATTAGTTTGTGCAAAAATTTGTAAAATAAAATATTAAAAAAAAAAAACGTTATACAGAAACAACAAAAAAATCATCAACAGCAAAATTAGCAATAAATGTTAATTCAAAAAAAAAAAATATATAAAATCATTTTTAAAATTTAATTAAATTACTACAAATATAAAAAAATTTAGTAAGTATCGTAATCGAATAAATATATTAAATAATTAAGAATTTAATAAGCCTTTATAGGATCTTGGGTCGGAACAATTCGCGAACGTAAATGATTTCAATCCGACTAAATTGGGAACATTTAAGTCTTTAAACAAGAAACGGAAAAACATTTCAACGAATAGACGGATTCAAGAAAGAATAAGAATATAGGTAATATCTACTCCCCAACGACAAAATTGGCATAAATCGTTGTTTAGCAGTAGGTGTAAAAATCACTAAGAAATAAAACATCTTCTGCTTGAAGAGTAATGTTCAGATATAAAGCTATGAAAAATTCGTCTACAGAAAGTTTTAAAATGTCACCACATGACGACCAAAGCAGTTTCTGTTTTTGATCTCTATACTTAGCTGTACGACTTATAGTTGAAATTATTATTATAAAGCGCAAAAAGTGACAAAGATAGGGATGTGAATGTTGTTTAAAGTGAAATCACTTGACCTCAAACAAAATTACTTAAATAGATAGCAACATCGATCTTTCGGATAGAAATATAGATTTTCTTTGTAACCGAATCTCAGAGCGAGAAGATATAGTTCCGCTTTTTATACCTTTCACAATATCATATAAGGACAGCGAATAGTTAATCGCACTGTGAGTGAGTACACACAACGGTTTGTATCAGAAATTAATAAATTTAGGCACAATGTTAAGCAAGTCATGAGAATGGTAAAATAACACGTGTAGACTTTAGAAGAATATTTCTTAAAGAATATAGCAAACAGTTTAGACAGATTATTAAAGGTAAATACATTTATAATTGAATTGAAAATAATTAGAGTGAACCGAATAGAATAAAGAGATTTATGTTTATTAATATAGAAAAGTAGGTAAAAATCCGTGAATATACCAATGATGCTCTTAAAGCCATGTATCTCCTATCTTTTTGTCTTATATGCTATTTATGAAAAGATACTAAAAAATAAGTAAAATTCGCTAACATTGTCGCAAACCCAAATGCGAATGCTATATGAACTGAGTGATCATGAAATTTCCGCCAATTACACGCAAACATTTTTAAGCATTCGTATAAATTTCGATCATTCGCATGTTTTTAATAAAGAATATAATTTATTTTTAAAAATAACGAACAGAAAAGTATTCCAAGTTTTCATTAAGTTTTGCGTCCAAAAAAATGGCGGATAGTCTGAGGACCAAAGACGCATGCTCGTTTGGCCCATACTTACAGAGATGGCTTCAGATATCTCATCCGTTATACTCTGAGAATGGATAATATTTGTGAGGGTCCAACAGATTAAATTATAGTAATGGACTAAAAATGACTTCAACTAACTGGATCGGTTCTTATTTTTATAATATTCAAGAAAAAATAGATTAGAAGTAAATTGAAACGAAAGTTAAATTAAAATTTAAATAAAATATTTATTATTATTATATTCTAGATTAATGAATTTAATTCTTAGACTAGAGAATTGTTTTGAGCACTAGCAACATAGCTTAACGGCTCGTTGGTGTACTTATTATTTTAGTGTAATGGTTATGAAAAACTCTACCGCAATAAGATTTGTACTCGAGTGTACTGACTTGCTAGACGCGTTTCTTAACATTGAATAAAATAGAATTTTATTTCTTCCCTTAATTTGAAAACGTGTATTTTTTCTATCTCTCGAAAGTAGCTAAGCCATTAAGAAACTTAAATGCGATTTGAAGTTTCTTAACCATCATGAACTTTCAAGGTAATGAAAAGAATTTCCATAGATAGTTTACAAAGTGAATAAAATCCCTCACTAGTTTAGTATCGAAATCCCTAAAAATAATAACAGAATTGAATCAACTTGAACAAGAAATGCTTTACTCTACGATCGGTCATTAGAGTGATTAAAAAAAAATTAATTAAGTCTTATATCATCTAAAATTTTTCAACTTTATTTAACCTTAGGAAAAATTACAAAAATTATATTTACTTTGGAATATAAATATATGTAAAAAATAATAAATAAAATAAATCAATATGTAAAAAATTACAAAAAATAAATTAATTGGTCTATGCAGTACCCTGCGAAATATTTGCACAAAGATTGAGGTCAATGGATTCTCTTACTTATCGTGCTGTCACTATAGATAAACGGTAACATACGATAGATGACTAATCAGTAGAAGGGCGAATGGACGAAGAAATGGGCTTCTATTGAAAATCAAAACCTTGGACCGATTAAGATTACATGTACTTTGTAGAGCATATGTGATATGTTCTTTTCGATTCTACAAACGTGAGGAATACTACGTAGTGGGTATAAAAATTTGAAGACGCATCTTAAGAGACTCCCTGGGATGTAACACACTAAGCTTCACATTTAGCAAACCTCTGCATAAGATCCATACTTGCAAACAAATAGTTAGCTAATAATTGTTTTAATAAATAAAACTTGTTTTTTTTCGTATTCAGATATATTATTATCAGGCAGTGAATGCAGCCAATTTTGTTTTTTTTTTTTTTTAATGTTTTAATGTCAGACAAACGACAATGAAATCGTTGACGTGATAAAGTTTTTTAATTATAAACAACAGTTTCTCTTTAGTTTTATATAGTCGGCTTTTCATATTCGATCTCTCTTTCTCTGAAATTGTTAAGCAAATATTGATTAATATTGATAAATAATAAATTTTTTTTACAAAAAAAAAAACAAATTAAATTTTTTTTTAATTTTTAATTTGAGTAAATTTATTTACTGAAAATGTTAAACAACTTTTGATTTACTATTTATCTAAAATAATTTTATTGTTTTTATGAGTCATTTGCAAATTCTATGAATTAATATTCAATGCTGAGCCTGGACTATTATATACGAAAAGAAATTTATTTTATGGTTTTAGCAACAATTCTTATACACACTATCGATATAGATGAATATGCTACGTTTTCCTGTTTGTAGTACTCAAATCAATCGAATCATAGGTTTCATAAATAAATCAATATGTACTTTTTTGATCAACATAATATGCAAAGTGGTAGACTGAAAAAATATTTGTTTACTCGTCCATCCCTTTCTAGTTGTCAGGAATCGTAAAGGCATTTAGAAAAAAGCAGTGATCGATGGTTCTTAAGTGCTATCAGCAGATAGTTGGGGAAATGAAAATATTTAATAGTTTTAGCTGAAGAGGGACCATTCTTTTCTCGTATATCAAAATACTTCATTCTTTTTCCTTTACTTCCGAAATCAAATCCATGATGAAAAATATTAGAATTAATTTAAAAATATTCACGCGCACGCAAATCTATTCTTTCTAAAAAAGAATTCATTAAAAACGTAAGTTGGTATATCGACATGTTTCGGACCAAGCGCATAGGATCGGGGCTGTTTCACGACCACTCTCCGCACAACATCTGGAAAAAAACTAAAAGAAAACTTTGGTAGCAGAGAACGATTATTTCGAAATACATCCGCGTTCTTAAAAAAAAATATAAGAAGAAAGCCTATCTCTTAGCACTTTATGAGCAAAATAGGTGAAAAGTGCTACTTAACAAAAAGAAAAAAAATATATACATATTTATATATATATATATAAATATAAAATGTATGTAAAACATCACCTGCGGAAGCTATCCAAAGCGATCAAAAACGAAAAATTCGTCTAGAAAGGTTGTTATTATTAGTATTCGTATGGACAATCCCTACCGCGACACAAAAGGTATATTGTACTTGCCCTTGCCCCTAGCTCTTCAGCTTTAAGACTTTAATAAATCTTTCCGCCTTCCTATATTGGCAGCACCATGCGTTGTGCGGCGTTAGAAAATGTACGCCGAACACCTGATGTCTGATTCTGCAGATTGCCTCACGTTCGCACAGAATGTGGTAGAACATCTCTACTGCCCTTTCACGGAGTCTACAAGAATCCCTATCCGAGATACTCATGTTTTTCAGGTGATATCTGGGGGAGTTACGACCCGTGTAAATATTCGTGGACTGTCGCAAATCGCTCCTATTTAGTTCTAGTCGCTGGTGCGTTATTTCGGAAAATTTAATAAATCTTTTTGCTTGCCGCTATCCTGCACTATGCTTCCAGTGGTTAGCTGATTTTTTCTGTGTCCATTGCCATACCAGCCTTTTAAAGAAAGGTTTCGAACCTGCGGTTGAGGGGATTATGGCGTCCATATTTTAGGATGTCCATGGTAAACTATTCAATTGTCTTGAGAAACGACAGAGGATTATTAGTATATAACAGTATACAGCTAACTATAACAATACATAGCAGTAGATAACACCAATGCACCATGTAATGATCATACGAACCTAAGTCGTATTTTTCTATATAAGAGAACATAAGCCTTTACATGGCAACAAGATATAATTTATCATAATTTATGATAAGCAATTGAACCAAAGTGGTGTAGGATATTTAACGGTCGGCCTTGATCGACTGAAATTTGTTGCAAGTGAAAATTGCTACAAAGTAGTGATTTTACATCTAAATCTAATCCACTATATTTCAGTCATATAGTTCGATTTTTCAAAACCTTTCCCATATAAAAGCTCTTGTGAACAATAATTTCTTAAATGACAATAAGAGATAATTTTTGTTATTTTATTTGAAAGTAGATAAAAAACTATGTTAAGTGAGGTGCGGAATTTATTTCTATAAAACATTAAAGTCAGCCTTGATCGATTATAAAGTTTCTACTTTTTTCTATTGGGTTTATTTAACCGTGGAAATCCCAGATTAATTTGGGGTCACGAAAATTTTCGATTATCATAATCTGAAATTTGCACTTATTTCAGTTATAAAACACTGTGGCCGGTTTTATGCTCATTCTAAAATTTTATCTAAGAAACTTAAGCTAAGAACTTAAGCTTTTATCATTGGCTCCCAATGTTTGTAATACTGAGAGTCTTTGTAATGAATGGATAAACCGACGAATAGTTAGAAAAGTGTATATCGCCTTAGAGTCAAGAAAATTGGAAGATTTAACAGATTAAATGCTTTTATATGCGCACCAACAACAAATAATGCTCTCAATACCATGTAAGATTTTATATTTTCATAAGAATGGAAGATAATTGAATGCAAATTAAAACAATTAATATTAAATATGGATCAATTCATTGCTACATAACAATTCATTCGTACATAACAATTAAGTTCATAAATAATGCAATAACAAAATGAGTATAATTAAAACAAAACCATTTTAATGCGTTACATTAAAACACTTTCAAAATAGCCAAAGTTTTCAACATAATTTTAAATATTTGTATAAATAAATATATAGACAAGAACTTAACGCTTAACATCTTATGAGATCACTTAGCAACAAACAAAATTGCAGAACAAATTAATTATAAGATTTACGCTGATTCAGAATACAAATACAAGAAAATATCCGCTTATGAATCATTCATCGGGTCTTTATTGAATGAGGTTTCACTGTAGAAACATTTTACTCTACTACTTGTAATAAACAAGCACGTGAATGCAAAATTGTATACTTATACTTATACTTTTAAAAATATTTCATTCATTCAACAAAACATCTTACACATCATTCTTCTTAAAATTCAATTTGAACGCATCATCGTTCAAGTCACAAGCTCATGATCCGCTTAATCAAAAACAATTCATTAGCAATGAAAGTATAAAAGTTTTGATTCTTTAGAAATTTATCACTTTTAATGTGAATTTTATACGTTAAACACATATTCTACCGAAGAAAAGAAAGATAGAAAGATTTTACGGGTTCAGAGCGTAGTAAAAACCCCTAACAAAAAAATCATATTAAACAACTAAAAAGATTTTATTCGGGTGTGTTCGAATTTTTTAGACCTTCCATGTTTGCCTTAGAAAAGACTCAAAAAAAAAAGAGAAGAAAGCAAAGCAAAATTAGACTGGACGTTGCTGATTTTTTTCCCATTTTTGTACAGTTGCTACAGAGTGTCCTATGGAATGTAGGTGGATCTGTACTAGTTTGTAGAGAAATAAGCTTAAATTTTTATTTTTATATTTTACTGTGGGCCCGTTCCTTAACAGATTTGGCCGCTCCAAAACTACATGAAGTTACAATGTTCTTTGCCAAATTTAAAGACGACATCTTCACTTTCGAGAATTTAAGGAAATGTTTACCACGCTTACCCAACAAATGTTACTACACATAACAACAGAGATGGATAGGAAAAAAGACGGACGGACAGACATATCTAAATTAATTAAAAATTGTATATTGATCAAGAACGCGTATATTTTATGGAATATCTGCAGACTCCCTTGTCAGTGTTGCAAACATTTCGATAAAATGGATATACCTCCGAACATTGGTTGGTGGGTATAAAAAGTGAATGAAAACATTTAAGTTGAACGAGCGTTAAACACTTTTAAGTATATTGCAACGAACTGATTTAGACGTGTATACAGACACTGAGAAAATAAGAGAGAAAAAAATTCGGCGCTTTTTTTACTTATCGCCAACGTAATGACAAAGTCTACAAATTCCAAGAATTGAAATATTATTCATTGACTGGTTAAAAAAGAGTATTTCCTAAACAATACATACAAAGTTATATAGCAACACATAAAACAATGCACCTTAGCTCGACAAAAAAATGTTTACGGTTTTCAAACATATCGAGAGCTTTGCTATTTTGATTTCACACACTGCACGTATATTAAAACTTCTTTAATTGAATATGTGATATTTACATTACAATCAAATTACACAATATATTTTATTCGTAGCTTTTTGTCTGTATAAAGATGACTTTAAATTATTAAATAACGATTTTGTAATAAAAAATCGCTGTGATATTTTCTCGCTGTACGTAGTAAAATGGATCTTATCGGGTATCTTCCTAAAATGCCTTGCATTACTTACATGTCTACCCTTTTGGCCAAACCTTTTCATACCCACCACAAAAGTTGACCAAATTTGGTATCAAATAATGACTCAATTTTGGCCTGTCTGTCCCTCCGTCAGTGTCTCTGTGTATGGAAGACAATAGCAAAACGTAAGATACCGCTTTCAAATTCAGCAAAAATGTAGGAAGCTTGTCCGTGCAACTTGCTATTGAAAATGGGCCAAATCGGTCACATATCAGGGCTGCACCACAACATAAATTGGCAAAACATCTCGCTTTTTTGAGGTTTTTTGCTTATATATTATTTGTAAATAATAAAAGATAAGAAACAAATTAAGCCTAAGTTATTCACTAACCTCAAGATGTCGAATAAGCCTAAGTTATCAGTTAAAGCTAAGTTATTAATTAAACTTAAGTTATTGATTAAAACGATTAAGCCTAAGTTATCGATTAAACTTAAGCTATCGATTAAGCCTAGATTATTGACTAACCTCAAATTATCGAATAAGGCTAAGTTATCTCTTAAAACTAAGTTATCAATTGAGCTTAAGTTATTGATTAAGCTTAAGCTATCGAATAAGCCTAAATTAACGATGAAGCCTAAATTATCGATTAAGCTTAAATTTTCGATAAAACCGAAGTTATCGATTAAACATAAGTTTTTGAGTAATCTCAAATTATCGAATAAGCCTAAGTTATCAGAAGTTATAAGAAGCCTTAGCTAGCGGTGAAGCCTAAGTTATAGATTAAACCTAAATTATCGATTAAACTTAAGTTACCGAATAAACCTAAGTTATCGGTCAAACCTAAGTTATCTGACAGAATGAGACGTGAAATTATTGCTGCTTAGTCGTACATCTCTGATAATGATTTACTTTGAGTTTAAAAAAAAAATCGAAAGAAAAATTTTTAGTAGCTATTGTGATCTGAAATATTACTTTGTTCTAATTGTGACTAACAGAGTCCAGAAGAAATAAAGTCGCGAATCATAATTCGCGTTGAAAAATCCCTAAATCGTAATTGTGCATGACGGCAAACAAGGCTTCATTTCAAGTGTATTCTCAATATGGAAGGATTTTTAAATAATTTTAGAAAAACGAATTTACGATCTTTCCAACCTTATAGTCATCAATTTTTATCTATAAATATATAAATATATATGCATATACGTCTTATTAAGTAAGACCATTTTTTGTCTCTATGCAAATAAGGGGGGTTCTAATGTGTACAAATAACAAACAATCAATAAATCATGTGTATGTTAGTCTAAGATATTTGTGGACAGAGACGTAAAGAGAGTAAAATGGAAAACAAACATTATAGAATATATGGGAATAATAATTATTTAATAAGTTGTTTAACACTTTAATAACGTTTTAATATATTGTACACTGTGTTGCTGCTTATTTATCATCATCATCAATATCAAGATGATCACTATATGCATAATAACAAATGTATATATGAGACAGAAAGAGAACTGTTAATGCGCATATGTAACGCATATGTAGCTTAATTTCAATTTCATATGAATAAAAGCTTTTTTAATGGCCAGAAAGAAAAAGCTTTTTTTATCGTATTCTAGATACGGAGAAGAACAATGTTGGTCGAATGAATGAGTTGTTGCTCTGTTTAATGAACTTAACGCTTACAATGATCAGTTCAATTTTGTACGCTAAGTAAGACGGTTGTTGTTCTTCTTCACGACTTTACTTTAGCATTGAAGTAAGAATTTTGCAAACATTACCTCCTTTAGACTCTGTGCCTCTGTGTCTTAAAACACTCGTCTGTTATCATTTAATACGTTAAAATAAATCATAAAACTACTTGTAAAATATTGAAAATTAAAACAAAACAAAACATAAGAAATTATCAAAAGAAATTTTTGTATATATATTTATATATATAACGTATGTATATAACGTATGTATATATAAATTTTTTTTGTTTTTATTTTATTAAAAATTCTTTAATAAAATACTAATTAAACTTCTAGTGCGAGAGAACGTTGATAAGCATCCAGTTCTTATTTAATTAACGGCCAACAACACAAGTGCACATCGTAATGACTCGTAGAGATCTTTTACAGTCGTTTAGTCGTACGTTATAATAAGTTCAATAGTTTAAACAACAACAAGAAAAAGTCGTGAATTCTTAACTGACAAAGAACAGCAACAAACAATTGCGCACAAACTAATCAACAACACACAAACCAATAACGAAACTATTAAGTCAGTGTTCCTATGAATGCCTCGTTCTATAATCCTTCACTGACGGTTAAGCTTGAAAATATTTAACTCTATTAAGATAAAAAAATATTTAAGAAAAGAAAAAAAACACAAGAAAAAAGTTAAAATAAATTAAAAACATCAGTAACACACAGCATCGAGTAAACCAATTAATATTAAAGCTGACGTTACTTTTTCGAAAAAGAAGAAGAACTAGAGAACAACTGCTATAAAAAAAACCCAAGTGAAAAACATTACTGAGAATGTATGACGGTAAACACAATCTTGTTTTAATTTAATTTAATTTGTTTTTTTTGTTTTATTTAATCGCTTATGTCAGCCGAGTAACTAGTTAAGATTAAATAAAATCTTTAACTGACCAACGTAATGTGTTGTTTGATATGCTCATAATCCACGGAGTCTAGAGATAAAGTTCTTTCATTTTTTTTTGTGCACGTCGTGATATCTATGTGCATAGTTCCCCTTGTCAGAAGAAGGCCCCCTGTTCATGGTGACAGTATACGCTTTAAAATGTTTGTACTTTTAAATGATTTTAGTCAATTGATTTAATTTTTTAGATTTCTTCCGTAAAATTCCGCCACGATTTTGAACGCTAAATTAAATAGATATAAATAAGTAATATAAGTACCGCTGTACAGTAATTTTATCTTTTCTATTTCTTATACATTCCTCTTTTTTTTTTAACATTTTATTAAAGAGTCCAAAGAACAAGGAACTATGGAATTCAAATTTGCGGAAATTAATAGAGAAACTTCTGTGTTTTTTTTTTATTAAAGCTTCTCGTTGAAGCTTGTAAAGACGTAATTAAGCCACCATTGCTGCAGAACAGCTTTACAATGATATTCTCCTGATTCCTAAAATTTCTAAAAGTTGAGTATTGAACGAAAGCTATATAGAAATCCATGAAAATTTTTAAGGAATCGCCAAAACTTGCGTGTATATTTAAATAATTCAATTGAATTCAAAACATTCCAAGCACATCTGTTAATCGGATCTCATTAATCGTACCAAGGGAAAAGCTATATGTGCCGAGATCGAGGATATATTTCTCTCTCTTAATTACTATAAATCTGATAAAGATAATTTTGATTTGAATCGGCAGGTTTGAAACTGATTCGATATCACTTGAACATTTCTACAGATATTGAAAGAATAGATTGTGCTTTGTTCGGGTTAGAAAACCGAATTTTACAAGTTATCGTCCGTTCAATTCAAATTTTGATTCTTTCTCTCAACTTGTTGATAGAATCTTACGTTCATTGACTCTAGAAAAAAAGACAATTTTCGCCCTTAAAAGTTGCGTAACTTCTCCTTTACTAATCGCATCAAGCTATAAAATCGAAAAATACAAAGGGGACAGTTCGCAAATAATAAAAAAACGTTCTTATATTTCTTAATTCCGTCAAAAAGAATTGCGTTTTTGAAAAATAATGAAATAACTCGCTATGTTTCATAACACCACTTCGGTGAAGATGATAAAACTTGCCAGTATAATGAACGACTTCGTGACGTTTTTATTGAATCGCTTTATCGAAATCAGCAGCAAGTAAACAGTTCGCTCGTTTTCTATCTGGGTTCTTGTCAAGCAATCATTGCCGAAATTCTTTAACCAATCAAGGACGATTAGCATATTTTGCCGCAAGACATCGCTGCGGAACTACTTATTGACCAAAAGACGATTTGAATCATTTACAGAAATCTGGACATGAAAAGAAGCTCGACATTTCACTGCCGGATGTGGAAACATGTAAAATTCGAACTTATCTCTATTCCTATTTGCGAATCGCTATTGATAGAAAATAAACTTTTAAAGAAAAAAAAAGGCACGACGAAAGTAACATGTAGAAAAGTTCATGGAGCAATAAGTACGAAAATGCGCGTACGATTGATTTTGCGTAATAATTTCTGTTCGATAAAGTTGAACGGAAGAATATTGTGCATCATAAGCTCCTTCAAGTCAAAAAACCTAGATTGACTTCACTTTTCAACATCAAGAAGTAATGCAACTAAAACGCAAACGTAAAAGACATCGTCTCCTCTCAGATCAATTCCGTACCTCATACAGCCTTAATAAGTTAACAAAAATTGAGCGAGCTTGACTAAGAAATTCTCATCATATCACCGTGACCTCGACTCATACGACTATAATGGATGCAGAACACTCTTAATATCGTAAAGATGATTTCAGAAATCTTCTTTGAAAATCATTTGATTCTACGGTGATAACGTAACGGTCTTACGCGAAAAATGGCAAAAAGGTATCGATCAACAGAGTTGCTTTAAGAAATTTCATTTCGTATGTAAAAATCACCTAATTGGATCTCGGTGAAAAAACGCTACGAACTTTTTCTTTAAACTAATACGTATCCTAAACTTAGAGGAACACTATAGATTTCTTAAATAGAGCACCTTAAAAACACCTTAATTCTTAGCATAGTAAAGTCTGCTCGGATGAAAGCAAAAAAAAAAGGAATATTCGACTGTGTCGAATTTTGTATACACACCATTTGTATCTTAGAAAAAGGAAGAAAAAACTAAATTTTAATAGGTGGGCGTGGAAAATCCTTTTTCTTATGGCATACCTTAGAAATATTTATTCGGTAGTCTATGAGTGATACACATAGAAAAACGAGGTGTTATCAGTTTATTTTTTAATGTAGGCGTGGACAGTGATCGATTGGCCCATTTTCAATAGCAACGTATATGAGAGAACTGCCAATCTGTGTGCCAAATTTGGAGCCGATATCGACCAGGAATATGTTTACCACAGACGGACAGACGAGCGGGCAGACGGATATGCTTAAGTCGATTCAAAATTTGATGCTGATCAAGAATGTATATACTTTGTAGGTTCTCCGAAGTTACCTCCTGGGCATTACAAGCAATACGATAAATGAATATACTCCTCACCTTCGATGAAGGGTATAAAAAAACAGTCTTTTAAAATATAATTGTAACTGACAACATGGCCAACTAATGAGTATTTGCTTGCTATCTTATCAGTTAAAACAATTTGTTAAGTCTGAAGTTTCAATTTAAAACAAAAAATCTTTCATAAATTTATTATATACTTTACAATAGCTGTGTTAATTCTTTCTATTTTTGGAAACAGATATAGAAGAGTATATTATAAACTTTTAACAAAACCAGAAGAATTATGAGACAATTTTCAATAATTTCAATAACTTAGTAAGCCAATCTTAAGTTTATCAAATTTATTATCTACTAAATTTATATAAAATAAATATAGCTTCGAAAAGTCGACTTTACCGGTTAAAGCTTTTATATTACACATAAGAATCAACCGATTAAAGCTTAATTTTCTAAGTTATTTTTTATTTTTTATGATAAGGGACCGTTTTTTCAATACCTTTTTCTTATCAACAACATTAAGGCAAACCTAATTAACAAAAACTTAATAATAAAAAAAAAATAATATTCAACTTAAATGAAAACTTTTAGTTCTAAATTTCTCAATATTACCGATATTATGTACGGTGGATTCGAATAATATAAATGTACGGCGCACCCAATATATCCACTTTTTGAAATTTTTGTTTTTTGTCATGCAAAATTTTTAACTATATTTTAGGGTGCAAAAGTAAATCATTTAAATATTTAATTATTATTATTAAGCAAACAAAACATGTTTTTTCTTCTTTCATTTATACAATCATATAAGGCTTTGTTACGCGCACGCATATATATTTACACACCCACAAAATATAAAAACTCAAATAATATTAAACAAAAAGGTATGAATCATCGAAATCTTTAGGAATAAAGCTCGTGTGTGTTCGCTTCATAAGAAATTATGGACACTTATTGATGCACATAACACTTTCGAAATTGAATCATTTCAAGGGACCATTGGAGGAGTCTTACGAATATGAAATTTTTTTTCTACTTGTACTGACATCTAAATTCAGACAAATGATTGTTTTGATTCATAGCGAAAATATATTAAAATTTTGATTCTTCATATCATATCTTTAAATTCAGCCGGAAAATCAAAAAACAGCGAACTAATCTTTAAATAAACCGCCGAACTGCTGGATGGATGGACGAACGAACGGGCGATGACAAAGCGAACGTATGCACGAGCGATTGGCAAACATACAGACAGCATTTAGATAGACAAGGAGATCGAACACACAAAAACGTAGACTGACAAGAATACATGGAGACACAGATGAACAGAGACACAAATAGGCGAGTAGACTGACGAAAAAACAGATGATACGATTTATCGTGCGAAAAAGATAATGAAATCACAGACCGTAAAACGAATGGAATGATAAACGGACCAAAACAAAATGGGTTCAGAATCTCATACTAATGATAAACGATACAGTTTAGGAGGTCTCTACTCAATCCTCTTCGAAGGTACCAACGGAATGTAGTTTATTCCCAAACTTCCATGTGTTGTTTACAAAAAATGCAACTTTTACAAATATGCATAAAACCGGTTATTTGAGAAATAATTTACAGAATTTATAGAATACAAATTTTTTAAACCTTTTCTCTTAAGAATTAAAACAATTTCATGCCTTTTACAATCTGATTTCCCAAGTCGATGACTTGCTTTGTGTTTACAATTTTGTAAATATTTATATTTGTATACTGGTATATTATATACACAATTTATAAAATACTGTTATATTCATACATAGAGAATACTATGGTTACTACTGTTCAAATATTGATACAACAAATGCACACAAAATATGTGCTTTTGTACGTAAATAAAAACCTTTTCCTTTTTTTTTTTGTTATTTGAGTGACCGACCTTCGGCATGATAACTCAGATATTTTGCAAAAAATCAAAAACAAAAGTTAGTTTTATATTTAAACTAGATAATTTTTTGTTTCTCTAAAGGTTTTGTTGAGATATACATTAAAAGCATACAAAATTAGTTTGGATAATCTTCCACATGATGTATTTCTGATTCGAATTTTTTACCAAATATTTGTTAAATTTACTCTTCTTCTGCGCACAATTTAAATCAAATTTCTCGTTAAACGAACTCTATATCATAAAGGTATGTCTTCTATATCTGCTACTTTTACATTTCTCTTTTATGCAAACCTTAGTAGCAGTTCATCACCACATAGCGAGTACATACTGAATTTATAAATTCATTTGAAAAATTCAGAAATGAGTTATAAAAACCTTTTAAATTTAATTTCCGTGCCTGCCGTTTTCTTGGAGCATTCCTTACTACAATCATATTTGCATTCACATTCATAACCATTTTCATATTAATATTTATATCCCTATTCATATTCCTATTCATACTTATTCGCATTCATAGCCGTAGCAATACTCACATTCATACCGTCGTATCCATATTCATACTTATAATCATATTGATATCCCTATTCATATTCATATTCATATTTATATTCGTATTCATATTCCTATTCGTATTTATCTTCATATTCACATTCATCTTCATACTCGTTCATTTTCATATTCAAATATTA
Source organism: Glossina brevipalpis (assembly GCA_000671755.1). Lineage (NCBI taxonomy): Eukaryota > Metazoa > Arthropoda > Insecta > Diptera > Glossinidae > Glossina > Glossina brevipalpis. The sequence goes on from KK351040.1 coordinate 1,511,199, forward strand.
ATATTCGTATTCACATTCCTATTCGTATTCCTTTTCATATTCCTATTCATACTCATATTCAATATTCATATTCAGTATTAATATTCATACTCCTGTTCATATTCCTATTCATATTCATATTCAAATTCAAATTCATATTCAAATTCATATTACTAATCATATTTACATTCATCTTCACATTCGCGTAAATATTAGTGTTCATATTCACATTGCTATTCATACTCCTGTTCATATCCCTATCCACATTTATATGCATAATCGTATATTTATTTATTTTCGTATTCATATTACTGTTCGTATTTATCTTCATATTCATGTTCATATTCACATAAATATTGATATTCATGTGCACATATTGCTATTCATATTCCTATTCATTCATTTTTATATTCATGTTCATATTGAAATTATTATTTAGGTTCATATTCATATTTGCCTTTGTAAAAGATTGTGAAAGCCTTATGCACCTCGTCATAACTCTAGTTATACAAGAAAAGCCTCTCTATATCATTGAATTTGCCATAACTGATAGGTATCCCAGATTCGATTTAAACATAAGAAGATTTTGTTGCGTTTATATTATTTGAGTTTATAATTGCAATAGTAAAAGAGATAACGAGACTAGCGGTATAGGTCAGTTTATTTTGAACGACATTAACTCTTTCGAATCAGGGTATGAGTCATAATACAATAAATTATATCTTGCACAACACACGTAAATAGCATTTTAATGCAAAATAAATCTCATAACATAACACATTCAACAACAAAACTTAAAGCGATAAGTATTGATTACGAACTTATTAGCATTTACTTTGAAAAGTTTGGAAAATTAAAAAAAAATATTGAAAAAAAAGTATATAACGGAAATTTATTACCTTAAGGTAAAATATATTTACATGTACGAGTTTGCTCTATTAAATGTCACTTTAATAAAAGTTTAAAAATAAAAATTTTGTAAAAATATCACATAATCATATTTTTAGTTGAGGTGTATTTTTAAACAAAAAGAACACACCACTACTTTAAATAACGGATTCTAAAAATAAAAGTAATTGAAAATGAAGTTTTAGAAAAAAAAATAATTGCAATTAATTTTCTAACATTAGAATATACTATGGCCGAATATGTGTACTTGGAAATAAACACTCGTTTCAATCAAGGTATGCATAATGTCTACTAATTCTCTTAAATATAAATGCCAGTCTACCTCACTTGCCTAGCATTTCAAATTCAATTGCATACAAAGTGGTTAGTGGTCGGTTTAGCTCTCACAATCTTATTAAAGGTATTTCCGTTAAAAGTTCTTAAAATTGTACATGCAGAACGGAAGATAAAACGTATGAAACATTTCACCTGTTGGCATTTCTTAAATGCCATCACTATAAAGATCCAAAATAATGTAAATGAATTCATACACTACTGGGTAAAGGGTGAGAAAAACACACGAAAATATCTAAGTGCTTAAGAAGAAGAAGAAGAAGAAGAAGGAGAAGGAAAGAAAAAAGAAAGCTGTATGAACCTTGAAGCGTATGCACCTTATTAGCCATCATCTAATATAAATATGTAAAAACAGGAAAAGTTAATGAAGGGATCGGTTAACTGTTTTTGACTACTATTACATCGAATTTCCAGATGCCGAGTTTGAAGTGATAATTTCAAGTTAACATCAATCTCATAAAAATTATAAACTTATTTCCCAGCAATTGAACAGTCGAAGTTTTATTATTAAAAAACGAATAGTACAGTTCTGTTTTATAAAAAGTATGAAATTTAGAATAAGCTAGAAACTCTTCTATTCAAATTTTTAATTATTATAGTTTTTTTGCTTAGGTTTTGAACTCTTCTAAGACTGCTATTGATATCTTAACCTCTATAGGAAGGCAAGTACGATAAAGAAAAAGTTGTTCAAAATAGCGCTATATATGGGCAATGAGGGAAAAATTGATCACATAAAATACATTCTCTGAATAAGAGTTCGTCTTTGTACCAAAACACGTCAAGGTCTCAAATTTTCCAAAAATATCTCAAAAATTTCGAAGTGTAGATTGACAAAAAGGATACATAGGTAGTCAGGCAGCCTTACTTAAGTTGATTCAGATAATGATCCGGAAGAATTGATTCAAAAGTCAATCCTTATGGCTAAAGTTTGGTATATCTTAACTCCTTCTCAATATTACATGCTTCTGCATAAACTTAATATAACCTATAGCGCAAGGAGAGTTTTATGATAAATATTATGATCCGACATATAAATTTATTGTGATACAGTTCAACTATATAGGGCTATTTTGTCTCATCCCTCCGGTAGGCCAACGAGACATTATTTCGAATGCTTTCTAATTAAAAAAATATGCAAAAATTATGTTAGACTTATTTAGTTTAGAGTATTAAAAAGTTGGCCTTAACCGATTATACAATAATTTAAATCTTTTTATTTACATTTCTTCGATAATTTTCAGACAACATTTAATTTATAATAACTTCACTATGTACGTGTCAGTGTATATTATACAAATATTAGAAATTTTGTATAATAATGATAATAATAATAATAATAATAACTTTCTTTCTATGTTCTTACAGTTTAATTTGTGCTTTTTGCGGGAAGTCTGTAATAAGAGAAAATTGATAGAAACGCCTAATATAACAGCTTAGTTTAGTTGAAATATTGATAATTAATTTACGAACATTGTTCAACGAAGCCAAGTACATGGATATGATCATTATTGAGTATTTAACGCCGCCTGTAACAAAGAGACGAAATTTTGTGGAAAGAAGAAAATCACCCACCAACAGTTGCTATACAAAAATGTTCACCCGCCAAAGTTTTGTGTTCTTAGTATTAGCGATTTTATTAGATGTAATAAACAGTGTCTATACAGGACCAGTATCTACCACCACACAAGCTGAGGTAAGTAAAATATTTTTTTTTTTGCTTTCTTTTTCACAATCAATCGTTTTATTTCGGCCTTAATTGCCCTACACTTACTTAAATGCCTTAACTCCGTAAAGAATTTAAAAAAAAAGTATTTCAAATTCCTCAAAAAAATTTGGGAACATTTTTGATCAGTCGAAAAGAGCCTTTTTTCACATGGCTTTCTGTATAAACTATATGAACAACTATAAACCCCCCCCAAAAAAAAGGCAAAATCATGCGAGAAAACCTTTAATTATTATATAACTAAACAACTTTCATTATACTGAGCTGAAAACTAAATCCCGAAGTTACGTTAAATCTTGAATTGCGACAAGTTTACTCACTCTTAGGGGATTAATAAAAATCTAATGGACTTATTAGCGCTAACGTCTGATTTGTAGCTATGTTTTAATAATAAATGTCGTCATGAAAATTTCCATCAACAATTTCGAACATTTGGTTTAATTATTAAAAGCTTAGTATCTTGCGTCTTGCCACTCATTAAGAAGAAAACCTGCCTACTTGATCTAATAATGGTTCTGATAGTTAGTTTTATCGCATATTTGCTAAGAAATTGCTAATGACAAGAAATATGTAGTGTCAAATAAATGACAGGAATTATTAAAATAGAAAGAATTTAGTTACCATTCTTTGAACTAATATTGATATTAAGAGCTTTGAAGTAATAATAGAAAAATAATGCTTAATGTCACTTCCGGGAAATGTTCTAAATTTTTTCTTCGAGTTTTCATACCAAAAATTTATTCAAGAAAACGTTGTATAAGTTTTACTGCGAAATGAAATAGAAACCTTTTCTGATTCTTATTCTAATATCGAGTCAATATACCATACTCGTATATATGTATGCATATTTCTTGTTTATTTTCTAATAATGCATTCATTCATTGAATGTCATTATCATGATTATTTTTAGCAGAACTTTTTTGCAAACATTCGCAGTGAACAATTAAAATCATTATGCTTAAGTTTAAATAAATGTTAAGGCTAAGGTTAATCAATATATATATATATATATATTTATATAAATATTTATATATGCACATGTGTGTATGTCAACGTTTATAGCTTGCGCATACCTTATAACAAGTCACGGGTATATTAAATGGAATTGAAAGCCAAATTAAACATGCAATTTTTTTTGCGCAAATTACTAACGATTAAAGATATTAGGATTCATATATATTTTATCTAATATAAATGTATATATATACTTATAAATATATATATATATATATATATATGTGTTGCACTATAAGACCTCAATCTGCTTGGACAGCTTACAAACCATTATACTCCTTTTTTTACATCCACCGCCGGAGGTGAGGGTTGGATTTATTTCGTCATTTTATTTGTAATGCCCAGAAGGTAACTAGGTAGGACACAGAGTATATATATTCTTGATCAGCATCAAATTTAGAATCGGTTTAAGCCTGTCCGTCTTTCCGTCTGTGTAAAGCAGTCTCTTGGCTCCCAAAATTACGGTAGCGGCTTCAATTTTGGCAGAAGCATCGAAAGTTCTTGCACGCAGGTTGGTATTGAAAATCGTGCCAAATCTGTCAAAGAACACAACCATAGTACAACGTAACCCGTAAACACCTCTCTATAAAAAAATTTCACGTTCATCGAGTTAGCTATTCCCTAGTACTGGTACAAAAAGGGAAAGAATCCGCCAATCCCATTCGATATAATAGAATATTGGAATTAACTTTTTTGAACAAACGTTTATAACATTAAGAAGGAAGCTTCAGAATTCCTGTAAAGTGTATATATTCTTAATCAATATTAAATTTGGAATCAATCTAGACGTATCTGTGTGTTCGTCTGTCCATCTGTCTGGCTCCATATCTATGTAACGTCTGCGATAACCAATTTTTCGGTCGCAAATATTAAGATATCTGGATCAAATTGAAAGTTCTTTCACATATGTTAGTATTGAAAATGGAGTAAATCGATCTGCAGTATAAAATAAGCGGAAAACGCCTTTGTTTTCTGGGCGATTTCCTTTCATAACAAAAATTTCCGTGGCATTCTATAAAAATTAAAAAGCCCGCCGCGCCCACCTATTAAAATTTAGATGTTTTTACCTTATTTTAAGATACAGGTAGTGAGTATAAAAGATTCGCCAAAGCCGAATATAAAGTTCTTACTTGTTTTTTTGTAGTAAAAGTTTAGCACGATTCTGAAAGCATGTCGCACGACGCTACAACTAGTTCATATAATAAAAAAACTTAACTGTAACAATAACTACTATAACGAACAGCACAAACTGATGGTAGATCATTTTTAATACAAAAATAGTTAATAGAAAGTTGATGATTAAAGCCGCAATTCACCCAGTTTTTCATTTTCAATAACCCTACTCTTTATTGTAGAGACACAAAATTCTTGTAACATGTATCCACGCTACAGTATTGTTGATCACCTCTTCTATTGGAAAAATGTATAACCCAAAAATAGTTCTTACCGCTAGCTTCAAAAAATACAACAGTAAAGGCTTATCTTTGCGAGAGAAATGCCTTCTGTCGGTAAAGATAGTTTCGCGAATCTTCCTCGCTATGCGGCCCTTATATAGAAGTGCATGGCGAATATTAATTCGCTTTCAGTTCTTCATAAAAAGTGTGCGGTACACGTTCGTTCAAATCTTTGCTCAATTTCTCCGTAAAAACATATAATTTCTAAAGACGTAGTCGAACAGTATATGTCCCGTCCATATTCACCATTAAAAATTCGCAACATGCTCGTGAATATTGTTTACATTCTAAAAATTCTCAATTATATTTTTATTAATAACATTAAATTTGCGTTTCTATTGTACATATAAATATTCATACGTAGTAGAAAATACGAAAAACGATTACAATCAGAATATCGAGCTTAATAATATTTGCGACTAGGAAGTAAGAATCGTTAGCAAAACTCGCAATGTATACACGATGCTCTACGAACCGGAAGTTGTCGTTGTTTTGTAACGAGTCCCCTTACGATTTGAACTACAGAGTACACTAGGATTCGAAGATATCCTAAAACTTGAACTTGATATTGTCATGAGACAGAATTACGAAATTACTTTCTGCTCATTATTGAAAAAATTTAATATTAAAGCGGATCTTCGCAAACTTAATCTAACAAATGCTTTTAATTTTAGCTAAATGTCCGATAGTTTATAGCCAGTTTTACAAAATCAGATCATCAAATTGTTTTCAATTATTGGTCATTCGGCACATATGTCATGGCTGAGGGGTCTACAATTACATGAAAGTAAAACAATTTATTTTTCCGCTATTATATATAAAGAAATATTCATAGAGTACCGATGCATCGAATGCGTTCAACACGTCCTCAAAAATTTCTTCTCCTTTGAAAATCAATCAAGTGAAGAACATGATATCTCTCTCTCGCTCTCCTTAATGTTTTCTAAAAAAAGTTAAACATCAATCATTTAGACTTTACAGTGACGTTCAAATGAAAAACGATATTTCACAACAACGAGATGTAATACATCACTCAATAAATTCGCGCAGGATCACTAATTTTAATCTTTTTCATTTTGTCATTGTTATGGTGCATTAGCGATAAGATGTGTTGTCTTAGCCTTATATACTGTTTTATACTACTTTACACACCATTGGACTTTCATGCACTATTATGTACTGCTATATACTGCTATATACCTTTGTTCCTTTTCAAAATAGTGGAATATTATACGATGTTCATCCCAACATACCAATACCAAATCTTTACAATTGACTTTTCCGTCTTTAATCGCTTTAAATGGCTTTCGTCAGTTGCTAATAAACAATTTCAAATCAATTTTCCATCAAGTGAGGAACACGAAAACAAATTAAACATCCCTAGTTCATGCCCACTTATGCAATTGACTTTTAATGTAACGTCCCTATGAAGAACGATATATGACAACAACGAGATGTAATACATCACTCAATCAATTCGTAGGACCCTTAATTTTTTTTTGTAATTTAGTCATTGTTGTGGTAGATTAGCATCTTAATGCTATATACTATTTTATACTACTTTACCCTGCTTTGTACTTTCTTTGTCCCTTTTCAAAATAGTGGAATATTATACGATAGTCATTCCAGCATACGATCGGCAAATCTCCACGGCTGACTTTTGCGTTTTTGGTTGCTTTAAACGTGTTTCTTCGGTTACTAGTAAGTTTATTAAATTCATTAGAGAATTTAGAGAATTGACATTTTCGATTAATGCATTAGCATATGCCTTTGGCCACTCCCACATCTTCCTCCTTTTGCTTGCTTCTTGTTATAATTGTGTACTAAATTCTCCGCCGTTGCTATAGAAAACCAAAATTGAAACGTAAAGCGTCTTTTCTTCTATCGAATTGCATTTAATTTGCAAACGGTAATGAAAATCTCAGGTTGTATTCACGAATCTATTTCTTGAACCTATCTATATAGTATTTATATATGTATATATAGGAATGATTCTGATTCTTGTCTTATTGGTGATATGCTTAAGTTGACAAAGAACGGTGACATTTTTTACATAATTGTTTCAAGTGGTGAGTAAGTTAAGAAGCCTGAATAACTGCCTTTTTTTCTGTTCAATATTGCAAAAAAAGTTCTCATATCATATGCATGTGCACGTAAAAGTACATATACTGAGAAGAGATACATGTTCAGAGATAACATGCAATTCATTAGTATTAATTTCTATAATAATCGGAAGTCACTGAAAATGAAAAGTAAATTATTTTATTGTGTAAATTATTTGTGTTTTATTTCTTTTATATGACTTCTCGTATACACTTTTATGTGTTTATATAAATGAAAGAAAATATATTCAGTATCAAATGAACAAGAGTTTATGAGTAAGACAAATATGTGTATTTTTATGTTTTTGTGATTGGAATACATTGACATCTAAATTATTATTAATGTTTTTTTTCTTAAGTTATAAAATAATAAAATCTTTCAAGCCGCACAATAAATTCCATGATTCATAAATTTTCTTAGTTTATTTTGCTTTTACTGTGCATACATACGACAACCAAGACTGACGTATACACTTAATAAGTTTATTATTACAACAAATAAGAAAATTATGTCCGAACAGAAAGTACAAAACTTTTATTCTACTATCTCTGGCAATATATAGAAAACTTTTTTAAAAATGTTGTGTTAAATTAATTATTGTCTATTGGCCAATTAGAACCACTCACAAATCTTATAAAGTTTTAGTGCTATAAGCCATACCTCGATTTGATATCTGCTATAGATCGTTTATTGGAGTTTCAATTATTGTGGTTATGCTTTTGAATGGATCGATCATGTAATCGTCTAAGGCAGCTCAGCTATTGTATATTAAATTTTAGATTTCTATCTATAATTTTATGAGAATTTTAGCAATAAATCTTAAACGATAGGAGAGATAGACGATAGGTCAGAATATTAAAATTAAAATAGATATACTGCATCTGATCTTCGAGGATTGGTAATAAGTCTAGCATAACATCTTAACAAACCTTCTAAATCCTGCTTCCTAATTTATTAGTCTATCCTATTGAATGACTTACTTGTACTGAGATTGAACTTTTCTAAATTTTAAGAAACGAAAGATTTTAAATGTAATAAAAAAACCACCTGAAAAATTATTTTATTTAAATTTGTTTATAGAAAGTAAAAAAGATATATTGAGTTGTGACGGAATCTTTTATACTCACAACTTTTATCTTAAAACCAAGAACACTAAACAACAACTAAATCTCAATATTCTACAATATTGTACATGACTCATTTTGCTAATTTTAATAGAGCAAATCTGGAAATTTGTATTCTATTTTTATTGCAGTTTATGAGCAATGAACAAAAACCCTAGACCGATTCGATCCATTTTCATTATCAACTTGCGCGCAAGAACTTTCATTGCTTTTTTACAGCCAGGAAAGTGCTTATCGTAGACATTACACCGGCAAACGGACAGTCGGACGATCGGACGTATACACGGACATGCTTAAATCGGTTCCAAAATTTGTTACTGACTAAGATTATACATAGTTCATATCGTCTCTAAAGGTTCGTTCTGGTTGTTACAAACAAGTTTACAAAATGAGTACACCCCTAGCCTTTGGTGGGGGCTATAAGAAATACTTTATTTATTTAAATCGTTTATAAAAATTATTTTTTTTATTTTAATTATTTATAAAAATTGTTTTATATATATTAATTATTTATAAAAATTATTTTGTTAATTTTAGTTGTTTATAAAAATTATTTTTTTTATTTTAATTATATATAAAAATTATCTTTTTAATTTATTTTAATTATTTATGAAAATTATTTTTTTTATTTTAATTATTTATGAAAATTTTTTTTTCTATTTTAATTATATATAAAAAATATTTTATTTATTTTAATTATATATAAATATTATTTTATTAATTTAAATTATTTATAAAAATTATTTCACATTTAAAATAACTTTGTTTGACGCACACTTTACATGAAGAAATGTATTCCAGATTCGTCTTAAGCTTAATGTCAATTTTTTATATATAGTCATTCTCTTTTTTATTGCTCTTTACATTTTTATTGTTTAGTTTTTCTTCTTAATGCAGTTTTTAAAGCATTTTCCATCAAATTTTGTATGCGTCACAAAGGATTTGATATTAAACCGCCGCAAGGGGATTTTTTCCCTTGATTTCCAAGTTAATAAAACATTTTACATTAATTTTTGTTTATAATTATAGATATTTTTCACCTGCTAGTATGTACAGAACCATTGATTTTTATTTTTCTAAATTAAAATGCGTGTAACATGCAAACACGAAGTTTTAATTCTTTTTCTTTTTTTTTTTTAAGTTTTAAAAACAAAATAAAGGGAAATTAACAGTAATAGTTTTATGCTTGACCTGTTCATAACTCTTAGATTGAAAGTTTATTTAAGCATGAATGCTTAGCTTTTTTTAGCAACTATATGCTCAACAAAATGAAGATAGAAAATCAAATTCTGATTTATATAAAACTTTTAGGAAAGAGGTTTTTAAAGGCCATATTGGTTGTTGTTGTCGGTTGATATGCAATAATTCTAGTATAGAAATTTTTTTTGAAGCCAAAGATATTTTTGTTGTATTTTCATTATGTTTATGTTTATTAAACTTAACTATTTTAAGAGAAAGTTTAATAAATCCTCTTTATTCCTATTGTTATACATGTTGCTAACAGCCTATAGTCCGAAAAGTGCACGTAGCATACTTTTTCCAGTTAATCAATTTAATCATAGTTCGTACAAGATCCTCCTTTTTCAACTCTTTCGCGCTCTTTTAATATCAGATGCATTACATTGGCTGAACTTCGATTCAGAAAATGCATGAAAAATTTCTATCCGTATAAAGAACACAACTTAACGTTCATTGAAATGAAATTAGAATAAAACAACTACAATTTCCTAGTACGTACAAAGACGAGAACGATGCGTATAAACTTACATCTGAATATTTACTTGCGTAATTTTATATGGACTTAATCACATTAAGTGTATCAAGCCTTTCATTTCCTCTATCAGTTCGTACGTATATATAGTTTTTTTTTTTGTATGAATTGAAATTTTTATTTTCTCTTGATATTTTTTCAAGCTTTTAGTTCGTGTTTGCCTTGCATATTCGTAAGAAAACAGTTTGCTTTATGGCTTTCAAAATGGATCTGTCGAATTCTGTAGATTCGAAGTTTGAAGGCTTTGGGAAATCTTAGAGATATCTCGACCAAAAGCATCGGTTAATAGATGGACAGGTCAAGAGCTAAGAGCTAAGACTTCATGAGTAAAACTGACTAACATAACTGACTAATAATAAACGGTAAAACTGGCGATTTATTAAAGAGATGGACCGTTAAAAGAACGGACACAATAACGCATCAAGCTACTAGATGTGAAACTGTATAGAAAGGCGGACAGGCGAACTTAAGGACATATACAGGAACGGACTGATGAAAGAACAAACCCAATAACGAATCAACGTATGCAGATAAGGAACAAAGACAGACTAAGTTAAGGATATATACAGCTTCTCGAACATACGGGTGATCCATGGGCAATGGATAGCGAGAAGAAAAGCGAGCAAATTTTCCGACTACGAAGTGAAAGATATTAAGAAAATTAGGGGCGAATTTGAAAATTTATAGGCAACATATTATAGAGGGATTGACAGAGGAATAAAAGTACCTATATACCGACAAACTGAAGATTAAAATAAGAGGAAAGGATAATACCAAAATTCTTCTTACTGTAGATTTTCTGATAACTGTACCTGAATATTATAAAAAGAGTAATAAAATTAAAATATATTTCAACGCGAAATATAAACAAGAAAATAATAAGATATTGAAGCAAATATCAACAGCATGTTCTTCAATATATTCATTCACCGTAATGTATATAAGTAGTCTTTGTTTTTATTTCTATTTTCTCAAAAAACAAAATTTTTTTTTTCTTTTTATTATAAATGGAAGGAATTTCATACGCTGCATATACGAAACACAATAAAAATCGATTAACACGTTCGAAAAAAGCGGAAATCAAACCTTGATAAAGCAGCAATAATAACAGCAACAACAATAACGGATAAACTCAAATGCAATTAAAATTATGTGATTTTCTATTGAAATGCTTTCAACGTATTACAAAAACAAAAAACAAAAAATAATTTTTTTTTAATTTTTGTCTAGAACCAAAATGTTTTCATTGGAGAGAATTTAATAGAATTTTTTTTTTTTTTTTTTTTGCACAAATAACAACAATGAGAATTAAAACGCATTGGAATCGACAGTCTGGCGATGACTATTCATCCAACTGTCTATATGATTGTCTACCCAGTCGTCCGTCTGTCCATGAATAAATCTTTTGGTACGATTTGCATTTATATACATAAAACTGATACTGACAGCTTGCCAAGACCCCCAAAGTTTAATCGTTAACCCGTTAGCTAAGTTAACAGGTAGGTAATGTTAATGTTTAGCCTCAATAACTATAGCAAGTACAACTAGCATGCAACATATAACGTAATTTATTACTAATTTATTTTTAATGAGTAAAAAGAAAACAAAAACAATAACAACAACAACAACAAAATTAATCGCAACGCTTATGTTCATGTATAACGTAATAAATGTAAAATAATTTCCCAGTAACCCATCTAAATAACAATAATAAATTGCATTTGACATTGTGCGTTTCAGGCACACTCCCATAATATTCGGTGTGTGCCAAGCTTTAATTTTACTTTTGTATTAATTTATCCCCCTGTCTACACCTTCGTTTTCAATATACTCTTAATGCCTAGATAAGCAATCAAATATGAACGCACTTGTCCTAAAGTGCACACGTACACGTTTACGTTTACGTTTACGTTACAATATATTTATGTTAAATAGTGAACAATGAAAGCACTTGTTTAAGATATGTGTTTATAATATTAATTAAGTTTAAGTCTTTAACTCTCCCCCTTCTTCCTTCACTGCTATTATTGTTGTATTAGATCAAGCGTTAGTTCTTTGTAAAAGGTACTTATATACACAAGCATTCAATCTTTTAAATTTAAGATGAAAAGCAGAAGAGATAATAATGAGAAATATTTTCATGCTAATGACAGCATAAAAATGAAGATGATATGACAAGTAGATGTCTTTACATGATATCACCAGCAAAGTGAAATACTTAGGCTATAGAACAATAGTTACTTAACGATATATATGTATAGAGTATGTAGGAAAGATAAGCTATTCGTATGAGGACGAGTCGTTGATACAGTGAATTGTAATTTTTTGCAATTGCACCGATTCGTGAATAAATCGATTCGATGGGACTAATTAATGTCGAATCTAATAATCGAAGAATGATTAGCTAAAAAAGCTAGGAAGATAGTTACATGTATGAATTCTAACTCCCTGTAAGGTCGATACTTTTTAGATCGGGTTGTATAATAATTAATAAGTGATAATAATAATAACATTACCCAGGTTTCCAAAATATATCTAATTAGAAAAAAACTATGGCAAACTGATAGTGACTTATAAGAAAATCGAAGAAAAATTACAAGCCTTATATAGATACGATCGCAAATTAATTTAAACAATCAAATTACAGTTGAAGGTTAATGCGAAGAGCTCTTGATTTCGCGAAAGTCGAGAAAGTTGTATCACTAAACGAAAGAAAGAAGACAAAAAAGTGACGTCCCTCAGTCTGTCTGGCTGTTAATCCACTATATGTTAAGATTAAATTTATATGACTCTATGTTGCTATATATTAAGTATTAGGAGTTACGGATTAGTTGTATACGTAAAATTAAAATTTAACCTTTCGCAGAATTGTATAATTTTTGGCAAAACATGCTCAGTGCAAGAAGTTTTTATACATCTGCTGCAAGTGTTACATGTCCAAAATAAAAACTCCCTGATCAACGTTAAGATCACTTTCGATCTCTATTCTAAACCTAGACTTGATTGATATCAGTAAGAACGAGTGTCCAAAGAAAAGCAAAATTTCGTCGTAAACACTTTTACACTTTTACTCTAAAGCATTGTCCAGATTCTGTAACTCGTTGATTCTTCACTTCGATCACTCTCTGACCAATCATGTTCGATATCTATTTTAAGCTTTAATTTGATGGATATCAATAGCAATTAATGCGTCAGGAAAAAATAAATTTGCATCATGAAATTCCGCATTTTACTTAGAGAATTCTCGAATTCGAACTCGTCACCCCTATTTATAGAAAAACACAAACGTCACGCAAAAGACAAGGTATTTCCTTTCGTATTCAAACTATGTTAGAATTCTATATATCTCGGATACTTCACTGAGTATAACTTGCCAAAAAATAGAATATGTATGACATGATAAAATAATCGTGAACAGTTTGCTGGAAAATGGAAGACTTTCTTCCTTCTATTTATTATCGCTAATCAATCCCAGGTAGAGTAAAAACGATAGCGTTAGCGTAAGTCTAAGTTCAATTATTTAATAAAAGGCTTAATATAATTTAATGAGATAACTCTTATGAATTTATGCTTTTCATGGGTTTATTTATGTTCGTGCATAAATATGTCTTTCATTTATTGCTTCAAGTTAAAATTATTTAAAAAATTTCTGGGGATCGTACTCGGAAGGTTTAGATTCGATTCCTATTGCCACAACAAGTCCCAAGAAAAGAAAAGTTTCTCAAAATAAATTGGAAAGAAACTCGACAGCTCGGTCAATTGAAACTTAACAACACCAAGACAATTCACTTTACGGGTCCTACAATGGGTCCAAGAATTGGGAGAAACAAAGTGGCGTGCCCGTTTTGGCCTGCATTTAGGTTATATTGCACCTTATTCTATGGTAGTTTTAAGCATTCTATCGTACGTTATTTATGTTAAATTAGTCTTTACTCATTAACTAACTACTCCACATTAGAGTAATAAGTTTAGAGTTTCATAGCCATAAGCTTATGACTATATTATTAAATGATAATTATCGCATTCGAAGTAGCAACAGCTGATCTCAAATTAGGTAGAGTGAAGAAGAAGAGAACTTATTCTTCCCTTTTCGTCAATCGAATAGCACATAAAAATAGATTTTTGTGTGAGTAGATCGCTTGATGGATAAACCACAAGAAAGGAGCCGAATAGCAATAGATTTCGAATAGGAAACAGGAGATCAGAAATTAACGAATTAATGAGGTATTAATAAATGGAATCAGAATAATAAAATAAGCACGTTAAGTCTCTTTTCCTTAAGTATCAATCAATAGTTTATTAACACAATGAACCTTACAATGTCCCGACCTAAGTATTAATGTACAATTCTGTATATATATCTAAAGAGGGAATCCAAGTTAAAGATTACAATGGCTATAGTGAAAAATATTATCCAAAGATGAATGAATTTCCAGTGAAAAATTTAAAAAATAATAAAATTAATTAAATACTTTTTTTGGATTAATTATTTTGTAAATTATTGCAAATGCAGCGAACATATTAAAGCGCGACTAATTGAGGTCAAATTATGTTCTGTAAGTGTAGAAAAATCTTCCCTTAATTTCTATCCGTATAACACAAAGACTTAGTATTTCATAGAACGCAAATTCATATGTTGTGTTTATATTTATATTGCAATGCACGGAATTCAGTCATTGACCTAAAACACGACCTAAATAGTTCCCATTTTTTAGCGGTATTCTTTCTTTTATACCATTCTCTCTTACCCTTGTGTTTACTTTATCTCTCTCTCTCTCTCTCCCTCTTTCTATAGCTTCCTTCACTCAATTGTCGTAATTTATATTCTTTTACGTGTATATGGTTTTCCGTTCTATTCCTTATATAAACTCTGTGTAATTTATTTATGTCCGTATGACGCGTGTATTCGACCGGAAATTTCTACTGCAAAGGGATGATACTCGTATTTTATATACTAATGAAAAGAATACGATGCATAGTCTAAGTGTAAGCAACAGTGGTTTCGCTTCAAAAAGATAAATAGATTTCGAAAATAGCAAAATAAAAGGTATTGATTAGTATTTGGCAAACGGGAAATGGTAACAAGTTGTTTTGAGTCAAGTGAAACAACCACCAAATGCTTCGAAAATGTTTAAAGATATTAAAGAGATTACTTTAGAGAGGCTAACAGGTAAACTTCAAATTTCCCTTTCTTTCTATGTCGCAATCCCGTATAATTTATTTAAGTTGTTTACACAATTATTACGTTATTAAGTAACACCGCGTTACCAATAAGTCAAGATTTATAGTCAAACGAAAGAAAACTAAAATAACTTTGCACCTGCTAGACATTAGCACAATTTTACAAAAGGATTTTACATTCGTTTTCTAAAATGTAAAGAGAAAGGATATTACGAGCAATCATGCAAAAGTAAAAGGAAAAACGGATCAAAGATAATAGATACATAACAAGAATAATAAAATTATGCAAAATAAACTAAAGTATAATGGATTTGAACTGATATCTGATTTTAAACCTTCGCAACCATTTGCACAAACGATCAAACGTTATGGTGGATTAATGCGGTTTTATAAGTAATAATCTAATAAATCATTTAATATTATAGTTGAGACTGGTGTACTATGAAACCTTGCACATTTACGGACGGAATATTCAAGTCTTGGACTAGATACGAAATTAATAATTACGGCGTAGACGATTGTTTAATAAAATTAAGTGTTTATTTGAGAAAATTGGTATAATAGTTTTTAATGAATCTAATCACTGCTTACTCCCATTGTATGAATTCCGAGAATAAAGCACCTTTGGGATTATCCAACGGTCGACTATTTTTTGTGCCGCCTGGACCGAACATTACCATGGCAATGCTATAGAGTTTGCCATTATTTATAGGGTGATTCCCGTTCTGAAATTCTAAGGTTGGGTGGGCTAAGAGACGATGGATTGATGCTTACGCCGCCGTCCGCAAAACAGCTATAAAGACTACGTAGTTCAACTAGCAACACGCAAGTGAGAAAATATCCGTGATTTGTCCACCAACACTCCTTCAATAGACAAAACCTCAAGTGGGATCCTTGTATAAATATTTCATGAAATGTATGGACCTACTACTTTAAAGTAGCGTCAAAAAACTTCTTCCAAATTGAATAAATTTATTTTAGCTAACAATTCCGCATACTTTTTAGACAGGCTATATGAATATTCAATGGGCGGGGGAAGTTTTTATAGACTCAATAAATTACTTTTATTAGATCTTCATTTTTTTTTTTTTATTTACAATTTTTACTACATTTTTAAACATCAACTTAGTACGATACCACGTCAATGCAAAAAGGTATGCAATTATTAATTAAGAACGACACCCCAATAGTATGCTAACAAAATCAA
This sequence comes from Glossina brevipalpis, assembly GCA_000671755.1. Taxonomy (NCBI): domain Eukaryota; kingdom Metazoa; phylum Arthropoda; class Insecta; order Diptera; family Glossinidae; genus Glossina; species Glossina brevipalpis. Next base: position 1,527,997 of record KK351040.1, read on the forward strand.
AATAAAAATTGTTCCTAAGCAAGAGAACATACCGTAGTAGAAAAGAAACGTGCGAGTGTTTTGTATACATAAGCAAATATGCAAATGAAGTAAAAAGAAACCCTATGTTAAGATGAATAACTTCAATAAACCCGTTAAAAAATGCACAGTCAAATAAAAAAGACAAACGCTTCTTTTTTTTTTTTTAAATCCATAACACTTTTTTTTCTTCGTTTTTTCCTTTCAACAAACAAAAGAATATTATGCAACATTAACGTTTGATGACTTCGTTGTGATTTATTGATTGTGAGGTACGAGGGAGAGAGAGAGAGAGAGAGAGAGAGAGAGAGAGAGAGAGAGAGAGAGAGAGAGTGTGTTGTAAAGGTATTTTTATTGTGTTTTTTGTGTTATTATCAGAACACACATTTATGCGCACATACATTCATTCGTACAAGCACTTGTCATATATGTCGTACGTGTCAGATCAATTCTTCCAATTATAAATTGCAATGACACATGAACATTGCATTTGCATACAAAATCAAATTTTTTTTTTTAACTTTTCATATACCAGAAACATTTTATTGATTGCTATGCATAAGTATGGACAACACATTCGTACATCACTCTCGAATCAAAGCAAAATTTATTATCATAAATAATAATATAACCGCAACAACAAATATCAAGCTGTCAATTTGAAACGTAACTAACTCTCCATTATTGGTCGTTCGCTTTTTTAAAAAATTACATTTGAGTTATTATTCAGCTGCATTAATAGTGAAGGCTTTCGTTTATGTATTACAGCAAAAAAAAAAACAAAAAAAAAGCGCTCATCTACGAACCGTAATTGTACGCAACAGGATATTACTTACAGTTTAAAAGTCATTACTATTAACTATGATTTCTATTTTCTATTTTATTTTTATTTTTTGTAATTCATTTACTTCATATATTTGTACATATTTTTGTTTTTGGAAAAATTAAAATTGTACAACTATATTGCAATAATTTCCGGTAGAACATTTCATCATCATAAATCGTGCCAAACTCAAATTGTGTTGTTAACAAATTCATCGCAAATGATGATTGTAATTGTCATTCAAGAGAAATATTTTGGCTTTAATTTTAATTTGTAATCTTTTCAAATTGCTTACCATTGACCGTGAACAATTATTGTATGTAAAGGTACATAGTAGAGGTACCATAGAAGTGGAAAACTTTTTGACCTTTTAAAATATGAGAAAATGTTTATAAATTTATTCTCACATAAAAGTGGTCTTATTTTTATAAAGGATTATTTCGTATTTTTATATTTATTTATATTTATTTACTTTTGATATTCACCACCAATGACGAGTTGCACTTATATGCTAACATTGTTAGAGCGTTGGTAACAGCGTCACTGATACAATTAAAGACCTTATCAAGGGGAAATCAATAATTTTTTTAATTTAAAAAATTTTACTTACAAAATAAACGACTACTTTTTGACATAATTGCAACAGAAAAAACAACCATCATTTTTATACATTTACTAATCCCCAGAATAGGTAAACAAAGATTGCTCCAAAGTTCTCTCTCTTCTCTTCTATTGTTTTCATACAGACACACTGTTCTGTTTTTAAATTATTTGATTTGTATCTCCCAAACGCATGTTTGGAAGATTTCATAAAGTTGACTAATCCTTCAATTTTTGCTACACCTTTTCCAATCAAATTGTTCTTTCGTCTCTCCGTCCGTCCAATTTATAAAATTTATAAATATCGTAAGTATTACTACGGAAGAAAGGAAAGAAGAAAGAAAGAATCATATGGCGCACATTCTTTGCTTAATGGCATAGATCGTATTTAAAAGTAGGCGTGGTCCTACAATGATAAGTAAATAATTGTTAAAAAAAATCAAATTTCAAATCAAATCAAACAACATATACATTATAATTGAATTCTTTGTTTTTTGCTCGAATCATTAAATAGTTCCTATTAACTCAATAATTTATTAGCTATTCAGAGTGATGGGTATTTAAGATTCGCTTCTAAGTGAAGGCAACTTTCTTTCTTATTTCTTGCTGCTCTTGCTCTTTGAATGCACTTAACCTCTGCATTTTATGTTTCATTTAACCACTCGAAATCAGGTCAACTTGGCTTATTTTATTTGTTTGTTGCTATTCATTAACATTAGCTTTTCGCTTTGCTTGGAATACAAATGTTTATTTGAAAATTTCTGTGAATACCGTTACTCTTTAGAAGCAAATTCACAGTTAGCACTTAACTAAAGATTCTTAATATAAACATAAACGAATTTTATACGCTTGAGATTGTTTTTCATGGTTTAATTCATTATTAGAGATTTTTATAAATAAATTTTCTTTGCATTTAAATAATAATATTTAAACATTTAATTGCAATGAGATAAGAAACGTAAATAAGTATCGTTAGTTAACTGTTGACTGTATAACTACTTCCTAGCGACAAATATAAACATGACGGGGTTAATCTCTACATTGTGTTTGGGTTAACCGCTAATTTTGTTGTACATTTTCAGAAGATTTTTCAATGAAATGAAAGTTACTGTAAACGCGCGTTTCCAAGATAAAAATTACAAAAGATTTTTTTTCTATTAAGAGAAATTACTTATCGTAAATATAAAATTATAAAACTACTAAAATGGAAGTAAATTCTAGAATTACTTGTGGAAGGGAATATTTTTTAAACGCTTATAGCTTCTACTAAGATTATTTAGATGTTAATGAAAAGTTTCGGAAAGAAAATTTATAAAAAAAAGAGAGCTAAATATGAAAGTAAAACTAGATAAGTCCTATGAGACCTCTTCAGTATTATATCACATGAAATGTATTTATAATCCATTGGGTTACCGTGTAAACTTGTAAATAAAAAGCGCGTCAATATCAAGTCGACATACCAGGGTTTAATTCCCAATACGGTGGAACATATTTTAATTATACAGCTATGTTCACCCCTGGTATGCTCAGCCCAGTTATGCTCACCCCGGCTATGCTCCTCCCAGCTATACTATACCCCACTAGCTGCCACATCCTATTCCCCTTGTCCCATTTCTTTCCACCTGATCCTATTATTATTATTATTCATATAGACATACTTAAAAGGTCTATTCTACTCGCCCTAGCCCTCAACCTTTGGGATTTTAATAAATCCCGCCAATTTCCTAGGTTCAGAGCACTATACTATGTTACGAAATTTTCGCTAAATACTATGTGTCTAATTCTGCAGATTCTCTCACATTCGCACAGAATGTGATAAGACGTTTTCACTCCCTTTTCACAGAGTCTGCAAGAGTCTGTATCCGAAATACCCACGTTTCTCAGGTGATACCTGAGGGAGCTATGACCCGTCTAGAGATCGCTCCTATGTAGTTCCAGTAGGTTGTGCGCTATGCCGGGAGATTTGATAAATCTTTCCGTTTGCCGTTGCCCTGCACTATACTTCCTATGGTTAGCTGATATTTTCTGTGTCCTCCCCTGATCCAAACTGTAGATGATATCTAAAAAACACTCGCTTACGTACATTTAATAAAATCCTCAACCTAAATAAACGTTTATCATACTTTCTTTCTTTCTTTTTCTAAATTATTAGAATATTATTTCCAACTAAACCTCGTCATAATTAAATGAGCTTTTTAAATCCTTAGCAATATATTTTATCGTATAATAATTGAATACTTCGTTTTTCCGTTTTTCAATCGTTTAAGTAAAATTAAGTCTTTTGCTGGTTTCTGTCTTTATACACAATACACCTTTAATTTCACTATTAAACCAATTTTGTCCATCAACTTGTTTCAAAAAGTTCATTCACCTTTATATTTAAATATTACTAAGCCATAATCACGTTCACGTTCATATTACTTAATATTGAAAAACAGAAACAATAAACCAAAAAAAAAATAAATTGAAACAAAAACAAAACCCTTTAAAATAACATAAAAAAAAATAAAACGGCAACAATAAAAACAATAACGCATTTGCACACACGAACATCAACCACTTCCTTCTTTAGATAAATTTTTTTTTTGTCGGCATTGCATTCGTAAATGAGAAAACCCCGATACAAGCCTCTATGTAAATATTTACGTTCTTTTATATTTGCATGAGTGTAACTAAGTAAGTAAGTTTAAGTTGATTCTCCTAAACACCCAACACTAAAAAATTCTAAAAGAAGTACATTTCATCAAATGTATCGCTAAAGCTGATCAATTTTTTTCAAATCAATATATAATAAATGATTTATTTATGTTATTCTTGGATTTTATAATAATTTACATTTTCTCTCTCTTTTCAATTAACATATTTTTTTAAAATAAATCGTATTCTACTTATTTTTTCTTATTTATGTTTAACAATTTTTTTTATTTTGTTTATTTTCTTTTTTCTAAAACTACAACATTTTGGAAAAAAATCTATAGCAAGTTGTTAGGGAGAATAATGAAAAAAAAAATATTTTTGTTATATTTTTTTATAATATTTTTATGAAAATTTTTTTTAAAATCTACTTAATTTAGTTTAAGGTTTCGTAACGTCAGAAACATTTCCTAGATTGGCATAAAGAAGTAAAGAATAGAGTAAAACAAAATAGAATTTAATAGCATAGATTATAACAAACAATAAAAAGGAACAATTGCACAGAGTAAGAAAAGGCACATAAAATGAAGGAAAGCTTGAAATAGTAGCGGGTAACAAAAAAGAATATCAAATCAAGCACAAAACACCGAACCACAACAAAGCTAAGTACCCTGTCAAAGTAAAAGGTAACTAAAAATGGTAGAGAACATAAAAGAGCTGCGAAGAAATCCAAAATATAAGAGAGAAAGGCTTAGATTTGCATAATAGCATAAAATAGCATATGATCGTACTATAAAGTGTTTGTTTTTTTTCTTTGACCAGGCACTCAGCGTATCACAGTGCTAGTCATGGAGGTGGGTAAGTAAAGAGCAAGGAGATGAACAGTATTTGTGTTTGTTCGACCGTAAATAGAAATGGAAAAGTAAAGTACAAAATAGCAGAAAAAAGAAATTCATCGAATAACATCGAATAACGGATAGTATATAATAGCATATGATAAAAAATAACAATCGCACAAAGTACGGAAAAATATACATAATGGTAAAGAGCTTGAAATAGTATTGAATAGTGAAGAATAGCATAGAATCACGGGCAATGGCACAACATACGTAATAGTCCGTTAAAGAATGGAAAAGCAAAAAATTGTAAAATATACCAAAGAGCAGCAAAGAAGGATTTCATTGAATTACATCGAATAGTAAGCAGCTCTGTACATCATATAAAAATTCAAAATGTACAAATGATGTGAGAGCAATACAATAATATAAAATACTATAATATATCTTAAAATGCTAAACGATCTGCAAGATAAAGACACGGAAGAAATATAAAACGTGATTATAGACTTACAAAGAATACTATAGAGTATCATATAAAAGGACATAATTTGAAAGTATTACATGATTGCATGATAAGTAGATCGTCAGGTATTGTCGTAGTTCTACGTGACCGATTTAAACTTATATATAATATTAGCATAAGACTTTCCATTGAAATTATTCCCCGAAAAAAACTTGTCTCTAATAGCATGATTTTTCATCAACTAATTCACATATTACTTTACATTGTTAATCCCCTCTAACGATCATTTTTAATTTTTCCAATTAGTCCCTATATTGTCCGAGAACGTTAATAAAAAATTTAAGCTAATGACGCCACAAAGAGGAAAGAGGAAGCATACGAAACAGCCAATCTGGCTTAACCAAATGTGTTCATTGCATTATTAAAGTTGTTGTCTAAGTAGTTGAAAATATTAAAATTATTATTAGCATTATAGCCTTGGTCTCTGTTTTCGAATCAGTACAGTACAGATTAAAATGCATCATAAACTGAGTTCATAAGTTGCTGTTAAAAAGCATCACAAATTCTCTTGAAGAAAGTAGCAACATTTGCTTTACCGTTGCTTTTTTATTATAGAAAGAATACCAATCGTATGGTATCATTCAAATTTTTTTGTAAGATATTTAATTTGATTTAAAGTTTCAATAATTGTAAAAGAGTAGACTGTTCCACGATTGCATGGTGAAGCCTGATAAGTCGAATCATCTGCAGACCTTAAAAAAGTCAACAAACGGTAGTGTACCGAATCTAACATATTTTAGTAATTTTTGTAATATTTTAAGTGCATATGCGTTTGTAATATTTCAAAAAAGTAAACATATTTATGTTATATTTTAGTGTTTATTAAATTTGATAGTAAAAGTAGTTTGCATTCGTAGTGTTTAGTGCATCAATATTGTAGTACCAGCAGTAGTAATAGTAATAGTAAGTAGTAGTAGTAGTAATACCAACAGTAGTAATAGCAATAGCAGCGGTAGCAACTGTAATAGTAACAGCAGTGGCCGTAGTAGTAGCAGTAGCAGTAGTAGTAATAATAGTAGTAGCAGTAGTAGTAGTAGTAGTAGCAATAGCGGTAGTAGTAGCAATAGCGGCAGTAGTAGTAGTAATAGTAACAGCAACGCCAGTGGTAGTAGTAGAAGTAGCAGTAGTAGTAATGGTATAATAGTACTAGTAGTAACAATAGCAGCAGCAGTGTAGTAATAGTGATAGTAACAGCAGCAGTAGCAGCAGTAGTAATACATTAATTTGCGTATTAAATCAACTTACGTTTAAGATTCGTACTAACTTTTGATAGCAAACGGTACAATTTAATAAACATACATTTGTAAGTGAAAATTAATTTTGTTTTTTTTTTCGAATTCTTTTTAAAACGTCTCATACGTCTCATACTTTATTAAAAATTCTTAAAGCTTGGCCATAATTTTTTCATTAACCATAATATGCCAGCTACACGTAAAGTATATTCCAAGTATACGGACAATTTGCTCTGTGCGTTTACTTGTATAAAACGCAAACTCACAAGAATTTATTTTTGGGTTAAAAGAAAAAGAAGAGGAAGAGAAAAAGAAATAATTAAGCATGTATGTCACATCGTACGCAACATGTTGATAATATTTAATCAGTTAGCTGTGATATGATAATACATTGAGAATAAAACAAAAGAATAATAAACAAAAAATAATCATAAAATATAAAATATTAAAAATTGTTCTCTAAATATTTTAAAAATTTTTTATAAAACTTTTCTAAAAAAAATGTTACTTCTTTCCATCAAGTATCGTTCAGTATTTATTGTAAAATTTAGACAAAACTTACTTAGCAACCTTGTCTCAACTGCTATTGAAAATTGACCGGCATTTTGCGAAAATTTCAAATTGGCATTAACGCGCATATATAAACACATATACAAAAGCATTATAGCTTCATTAAGTTTTGTTTTTTATGTTTACTGCTGTTGCTATTGTTGTAGCTGTTGTTGTCATTCTGTGACAATTTAATTATATATAAACAAATAACTGTAAACGACTAAATTTGAATCATTTTGTAGGACAAAAGACACCAACACTTCCTTAAAATTTTATTTATATAAACCGATACGTGCATTACGTATAATTAGCGTTCGAGAAAACTAACGTTTTCATAATTTCTTTACTCATGAATAAACTTACTTACGACAATTGTCTTAAGGGTATATTAAGTTTGTGTGGACGTTTGTCACACAATGAAGGACTTTAAATAGACTAAACAATTTTCTGAATTAAATTAGGTAAGTGTGTCTCTCTGTCTTTCGGATGTCTAATCATATAAATTTATGTTCATAGTACAGATCACAGTTTTGGAGATATTTTGATGATATCTAGTTACGTATGCACAGGTTTAGAACTGAAGCAGATAGAAATCTATATTCGCTTTAATATGATTATTTAAAGGCTATCGTATAGTCTAGTATACTTCGGCTTACCCGAACAAAATTCGTTGCGCAACAGCCCACACTGTAAGTGCGATCGATTTATAAATCTTGCAAACACCCTCCATGTATAAAAGTGAGAAGTTTTTTTCTTTTTTCTCACTTAGAAATGGACTTAATATTGAAAAAAAAATTATATCCACCGCCTAAAACCAGTATATCAAGATTGTAAAATATTTCGTAATGTGTCCAGGAGTCAGTTTCCTTTACCTTTTAGCCATACCTAGCAAATAATATTTGTGCCGAGTTTTAAATCACAGTATCTCTGAAATTTTTTTGCTTCTTGCTTGTTGAGGCTCAAGTATTAAATCGAATCAGATTTTTACTCTCTTTTCTAGTAGTAGTAACAAAATTTTGAAGCATTTATTGCTTAAATTAATATAAAAAAAAAATGTTCTTTTTTAAAATATATTTATTTTTTAAGGGTTAAAAACCAGTACGATAATTTTCAATATAAAATAGTAGTCAACTAATTCATATTCGTATCCAAGTCGCGTACTTGTGTACATTAGTCTTCTTGGAATTCTCCATGTACTGACTTTCTTATCATTTGTTTTAAAAAGACTATCATTCAAATCATAAATATTTATATACTACAACGACAGGTTGCTTGGTCTTCTGGTTTAATGCAAGAGCATCGAGGGTGTTTTCTTGATGCGTTCGAAAGAATTGTAACTTTTTTTATCTTGCAATTTGTTCCGCTTAATTCGAAATAAATGGCAAATCAAAAGAGAAATTTTTTGAGTAATACATTTACACATTTCCCATTCCCCTCGTTGAGATTTTTCCTCGAGCAATTGAGGATGATAGTATTAGAAAACTTTCTTTCTTTACAACTTTTCAAACTATCGTTGTTCGCATCGCTCATTATTATCGTTTCAATACGTTTCCAACGTTTCTACATTTCTACATTTCTATCTCTAATAAAGAAATTCAAATCGCGATTCAGATCGTGTTTCAGAATCGTATTTTTTCTATACCAATAAGTCATTGAAACGCATGGAGTGAAGTAAATCTTACTACTCTTTACCAAAAGAAAATTTGTTTATGCCAAAGTGATCCCTTACCAAAGTGCAACCTTACCTATCTATCAACTTTAGGTGCTCCTATGAGAAATAGAAATATTATATACAATACTTTCTATTATCTAATCTTTCCTATACTTATCTATACAATAGTGCAGGTACTCGAAAATTTGTCTTAATAACGATGACCACTTTAATGTCAGAAATACAAAAGCAAAAGTTCCTTCGAAGGGAATAAATTTTCTACATTTCATTCAAGTGTGAATAAATCAAAACAAAAAAAATTTAAAAACTGTGAAAATATATATATATATATATAATATAAGTTCTTCATATAATTCTTAGTATCACTTACATTAAATGCTAATTTTTTAATTGTTTTTGCACATCATCAACTCTTTTGTATTTGCACGTAAGGCTTATTTACCTATGCATGCCTATCTTCTTTTAATGGAAAATACTTTCAATGTCATATAATAAAATAAAAAATATTATCAAATGCCGCAATGTCTGAGCAATAGTTCTTCTATAGTTTCCTATGATATCTGATCGCTATAAATTATATAAAAGAAAATAAAAATAATAGTCAAGCGAAAGGTGAAAAATTTATGGGCATATTTTGCATGCACAGATGCATATAAATACTAGTGAAACGCAAAAGGGACAATTGTTAGCAATTGATCATGTAACGTGACATTAAAGAATGCTGTTTATATAAATATATTCAGAAACTTTGTCAACTGACATTCAAATAATTTTTCTTTGGCAAATGGTTATGTTTCACTTATCATCGTAAGGACAGTCAAGGCTGAGTGTGTCAGTCATAAATAGCATTTGAGTAAAGTTTTCAAAGTGATTCACTACTGCTCTACTACAAGTGTAGAATATTTCCCTCTATTTTAATATAATTAGCCAGATTGATTAACATTTTCTAGAATATCTATTAGTTCAGAACTTATAACTTGTATTACGATTAATCTTTGTTAACCACATTTCTTGATCTTTTTCTAGATCTATTTATCACAGTTTGGTTATTTACCCGCTTCTGCACGTAATCCTTCGCTTGGAGGTCTTTTGGATGCTAGTACCTGGACTAAAGCAGTACAAGATTTTCAAAGTTTTGCCGGCTTAAACGTGACTGGTGAACTGGATGAGGAAACCATGCAATTAATGTCCTTGCCAAGATGTGGTGTCAGAGATAAAGTGGGTTTCGGTTCAGATAATCGTTCAAAACGATATGCCCTCCAAGGCAGCCGTTGGCGTGTTAAGGGTTTAACCTATAAAATTAGTAAATATCCAAAACGTTTGAAGAAGGCTGATGTGGATGCCGAAATTTTACGAGCCTTTACCGTCTGGAGCGAATTTACAGATTTAACATTTACCCCGAAAACATCGGGACCGGTTCACATAGAGATAAAGTAAATTTTTCAAGCCGTATAAAGAAACAATAATTTATCTAATTTTGTAAATTTTTTAAATTAATTAACTTAATCAGATTTGTTGAAAGCGAACATGGTGATGGTGATGCTTTCGATGGTATGGGTGGCACTTTGGCTCACGCTTTCTTCCCTGTTTTCGGTGGAGATGCACATTTCGATGATGCTGAACTCTGGACGATTGGTTCACCGCGTGGCACCAATCTCTTTCAGGTGGCCGCTCACGAATTCGGTCATTCATTGGGCTTATCACATTCCGATGTACGTTCCGCTTTAATGGCTCCGTTTTATCGAGGCTTCGAACCAGTTTTTAAATTAGATTCGGATGATGTTTTGGCCATACAAGCTTTATATGGTAAAAGAACCACACAGGGTGGCAATGGTCTGAATCCTACCAGTGGTGGTGCTTATCCCAAAACAACGCAAAAACCAGTATTTTCTCCTCCAAAAATTCCACGAGACGATCAATTATGCAGAGATCCCAAAATCGATGCTCTCTTCAATTCAGCAGAAGGTGAGACATATGCTTTCAAGGGAAACAAATATTATCGACTTACGGAGAACTCTGTGGCCGATGGTTATCCCAAAGCTATTACAGACGGTTGGCCAGGTTTACCAGGTAATTTTTATACCGTACGCATTTGACCAATTATGAGGCTTATTTATATCCAATTCTCTAACGAAGGTGATATCGATGCTGCTTTCACTTATAAAAATGGTAAAACCTACTTCTTCAAAGGCACCAAATACTGGCGTTACAATGGTCGTTCGATCGACGGTGATTATCCAAAAGAGATTAGTGAAGGTTTTACCGGTGTACCAGATCATTTGGACGCTGCTATGGTTTGGGGAGGTAATGGCAAAATTTATTTCTTTAAAGGCAGTAAATTTTGGCGTTTCGACCCTCTAAAGAGACCGCCAGTTAAATCTAGTTATCCGAAACCCATATCGAATTGGGAAGGTCTTCCAAATAGTTTGGATGCAGCCTTACAATATACAAATGGTTATACGTACTTCTTCAAAGCTGATAAATATTATCGTTTTAATGATAGAACATTTGCGGTAAGTATTTTGAATTCGAATCTAGTCAGTCTAAAATTAATTTTTTATCTCATAAATTGCATATCAGGTCGATTATGCAGATCCTCCATTTCCACGACCTTCAGGACACTGGTGGTTTGGCTGTAAGAATACACCCTCAACAACAGGTAATATTGTGGATAATACTGAGGAAACTAATTTACCCTCATCATATAATTATGATGATAACGATGACGCGTCGCTCTTCGATGCAGGTGAGTGGAACCGACCCAAAACAAAAATTTAAAGCAAAAAATTTCTTAAATAGAAAACGGAAATAAATGAAAAAGAAAAAATTAATTCTTTATAAAGAGTTTTTTCACAAAACAAAATTTTAGATGAATTACTTAATTAAAAACGAATGGTATGTTAGCTTTAAGTGAAATTGAAATTATAAGTTCTTTAAATCTTAAATCATACATTTAAATATACATCCGTATATGTACCTACACATTCTTTGCTTTGTCTATCGCTTACTATTCTCTAACTTAACGCATGCTTGTTGTATTATTTTTTTTTAAACCGAACACCTTGAAATCCCTCTTTTAGCGACGCTTATACATATTTTTTCCTTAATGTTATTCATTCCTTTGCCAACATTTAAATAAATATTTTATGATTTTTCAAACGCAAATTGAGTGATAACTAAATTATAAAATTGTTTCGTAATATCGAACACTTACCAATAATAATTCTCTATCATACATTCTATATAATGGGAGCAAAGAAGAATCTTTACCTGAAAAATGGTACACAAGAAATTATAGACACTTTCGGATTCAATGAGAACTAGAACCAAACGACAAAATTTTTTAAGATTTAAAAAGATTCCTGCTTGGCTAACCCTTTTGCTACTGCGGCAAACAGATTTTTCTGTGGATTGGAAAATCTAATCTAAAGAAAACTGATCTACAGTACCAGGTATGTAAATACTAGCCCGGAATTTGCCGAAAGATGGCTCTACCTGTCGATGTAAAGCCGAATCACTTTAGCAGAAAGACGATGCTAAGGTTTGTAGGGAGTGTTTTATTGTAAACTAGTAAAGTCTAGTGAAACCTTCATAATAAAGGCTACAAACAACAATCGACAGATTTAAACCGTTCGATGTTAAAAAAAAACGATCACAATATTTACAAAAGCAATAGATGATCAATTGTTTATATTACATCCATTCTTCCATCTATACCGCGAAACCGTTTCGCAACTTGTTCGAAACACTCAAGTGGGAAGTGCTATCCCATGCTGCTTACCCACCAAACTCGAGTCTTTCCAATTACTTTGTATTTGCATCGATGGAACACGCACTTGCTGATCAAAGCTTCATTTCTTAAGAAATTGTATGAAATTAGCTCAATAACTAACCTGTCTCCTAAAAGTGACAATTTTTTTTGCGTGGCTTCTACAAATTGCTAGACAGGTGGGAGAAATGCATTGGTAACGATGGGCAATACTTCGATTGTTTTATCACATATTCATACAATAAATGCGTATTTTCTATACAGAAATTTCGGCTTCATATTTCCATACCTGTTTCGACAATTACTGAAGTAGGACCCAAATTTCAAATGAAAGAAAATCGTTTTTATAAAAAAATCCGCAAAGATGACTCATTAGCAAAATTTTGTTTGCAAAACCACTTTGAATTTGAATCTTCAAAATTAGGAAACGTTCCAACGACAATCATTTATGTCAAAATATTATTTTTCATCGGTTTTTATCAAGAAATGTTAAATAATGAATTTTTTTTTAAATGATTTCTACAAATAAATTTTTTTTATACGAGAAAAGGTCGCCATCCACGTACCAAGTTTCATCAAAATATCTTGACAATTGCGTTCTCTAAATTGAATATAAAAATATAACGACGGCAGACAGACAGAAAAATACATGGACAGCGGGAAGGACATTAACTTAATTAATTAATAAATAAATACTTAAGAAATTTCGCTGTATGTTATTAAATATATATTCAAACTTCTTCTGTTTTGCAAGCGATAAGGCATCAAATTAAAAAAATTTTGAATTCAAAAATGAGTCAAAAATCGTTCCCGACATTCAAAACATATTTTCATATATTTATTTGACGTTTTCCAAAACATAGAAACTTTTCTAATTTAGAGACACTAGACTTTCAAATCCGTACTTAATTCTTTTATGTATTGAACCCCGCTAACTAACTAAGGGAGCATCTTAGAACTTTAACAAAACCTGTGATAGTGGTTCGAGAATCTCTGCTAACGTCGTACGAATTTACGTTCATACCATTAAGATAATTGCGCTTTTGACTCCAAAAATAATTTTTTTATTCACAAAGCATACACTTAACACCTTGCCCTCATATGAGAAGACCTGCCTTTTTTCATACTTAAAAGCTTTATGATAACATTAAAAGTTAATAATATTAACTGTAATCTATTTGAATAAATTCTGTCAAAAGGATACATAGAATTGTTTTTTTAAAATCCGACTTATAGTTAAATAGTTTTTCAATCGTTAGGAATGCCAATCATTAAGATAAACCTTAAGATAAGATGCTTTTATTGACCTCCCTAAATTAATTACTTTATAGCAACTGCTTATTAGTAATATTATTAATATAGCATTAGGTTCCTTCGCAACTCAGTCCTTATTTAATATTAGATAAAGAATACATTAGGTGCTTGCATGTATTCTGACAGGCAACTTCTACAGGTAAAAATTATAAAGTAATGGGAAATACCAATGTACGTAAGGGTTGAATTCGATAATTTTGACCTTCCTCTACTTAAAAGAACAATTTTCGTCATTCGTTAGTTTCGTTATTTGATTTGAAGAAATTTGCTGCACAAGAACAAAACATTTAGAAGCTTATGGTGATGCTGCTCTATCATATCTCAATTGTCGCTTTTGATTTCGATGATTCAAAAGTGGTGATTTTGATGTTAACGGCAAAGAACGGCCTGAAAGGCGAACAAAGGTCGAAAACAATGAATCGCAAGATTTATTGAATGAAAATCCATCTCAAACTCTTAGAGAACTTTCGAACAGTTTAGCAGTTGATGAATCAATCGATTCTAAATGTTTAAATACGATAGGAAAGATCCAAAAGGAGGAAAACTGATCACCACACGAATTGACTCAAAAAGCCATTTCGGACCGTATCAACATCGCAGTTTCATTGCTTGCCAGGCAAAAAAAGAAGAGTTTTCTGTGGTGTACTGTGAATAGCGATGATAAGTGGATCTACTTCTACGATCTCAAATGGAAAAAGTCATGATTTGATCCAAGGGTGCCATTCATATAGACACCGAAACCGAATATTCATGATCGTAAGGTTTAGCTATGCATATGTTGGGTGTACTAAAAGCGAACCAAACTGTTACTGCAGATGCCTACCAAAGTCAATGGATCAAATTGAACAATGTCTTGCTGCAAACAAGCCCAGCAATAGCGGCTAATACACGCAAAGCCATCGTCTTGCATGATAACAGTCGGCCCCTCATTGCAATAGTTGTCAAGGGTACACTGTTGCAGCTCGAATGGGAAGTTCCGCCATACCCGATATACTCACTGGACATACCGCCTATTGATTATCGCTTGTTCGGATTCATGCAACATGGCTTGGCGCAAAGTTAAAGATCGTAAGTTTATCTGATACGGTATAGCCATGATGCGAGAAAGATGGGAAAAGGATGTAGAAAATTGTGGAAAGTATTCTAATTAATATATATCCTACCAATGTTTCTCAATAAATGATTTTTTCAAGAGAAAAAACTGCTAGAATACATACAAGCACCTAATAAAATAAAGTAAAGAAATGTAAACTTAAATACGAACTAAGTTAAGCCAAATTGGAAATAAAAATAGAAATAGATACAGAAATAGAAATAGAACTAGAACTAGAACTAGAACTAGAAATAGAAATTGAAATAGAAATAGAAATAGAAATAGAAATAGAAATTGAAATTGAAATAGAAGTAGAAGTAGAAGTAGAAAAAAGGGAAAATGCAAGCAAAGCAAAACGAAAACAAGAAATGACAGAACATGAAATACGCATTGAGAATAGCGTTTCGTAATCTTTTTCCTAAAACGTGCCTCGCTAGGAATAATCTGTGTATTGGGCGGAATAGAGTTTTACGACGCCCAAACATAACTATAGAGCACCTTACTAGGTCGATGCAATGGTCTCATGATAGAGCAAATTGTGATCTGTCGAAAATATACATGAGCTCTCTATGTGTGATGGTTTTGTAAAGAAAGCATAATGTCCTCGATTTTATCCAGTCGTCAAAGGAAACGTTAACTGAATTTCTTTATAGACATTACATTTTTCAAATTACAACTTGTTGAAAAGCGATCCGAATACATGGAGAAAATGAACCTAAGCCTATTCTGATAAGCATTAGTGATGAGCAAAAAGTTGGATTTTTCTTTTTTTTGATAATTTTAAGTAAATTTTTGACAGAATTAGTCCACATTACTATTTAATAACTTTAAATTCAGTTTTGTTTTCAACATCTTTGCTATATATAAATATAAAAACTAATCATTTTTTCTTGCATGTTCTGACTTTCCAAAAAAAAACGGTAACGGTTCCTTTTACATTGCTTTTTTATGAAAACTCCAATACACTCCAATACACAGAATTGCATTTTGTTATATTATTTTAGAAGGAAGGTAAGTAAAAATCATTTTTTTTTTTAAATCAAATACTAGATTATAAATAAAACAAATTTATTGAAATAATGTAAGCATTAAAAAAAGAAATCATGCTGCATAAAATAGATTATTTTCAAGAGCTAATAATAACATAATAATAACACAATCTAGCATACCATGTATATAATTTTTCTAGGTAATGTATTATTTGAACATATAAGAATTAATTTAATTGAATTAATTAATTAATTAAATTTAATTAAATTAATTAAATTAAATTTAATTAAATTAAATTAATTAATTATTAATTAATTCATTAAATTAATTATTAAATAATTTAATTAATTAATTAATCTAATTAACTTAATTTGATTAGTTTAATTATTTTAATCAATTAATTAAATTAATTAATTAATTAATTAATTAAATTAATTGATTAAGTTAATTTGTTTAATTAATTGTTTGAGTTATTTCATTCAATTAATTATATTAATTCAATTCAATTAATTAACCAATTAATTAATGTAATTAAATTCGATCAATTAATTTTAATAGAAATGGAGAAGAATCTTGGATACCCACCACCAAGCAGATACATCGAAATCACAATTAGAAGAGTTTCAGTAGAGACGAGATTTGTGTTGCCCTTTTAGCCCATATGTTTATCCTTAATTTCATGCTAATATTTGCCTTTGATTTTATGCCATTAAACGCATAAAAAGTTTCATTTGCTCTACTATTTAAATTTCCAAGCAATTGTACAAATTCTTTAAGCCGCTTTCTCTGAACTAAATAATTCCAATAACTGACAAAATGTTGAACGATAAAAGGACGAAAAACAGACACTTGGAATAAGAAAAGAGAAGAGTGGACAAGAAGGCTTAAAAAAAGGAGATTGGCAGAGGCCAGAAGGCAAACCAAAATAACGGTGAAAAAAAAGATGAACACAGAAAGAATGAACAGATAGTACGAAATAAGGACGTAATAGGTCCGGAAATTAATCAATCCACTCCGATAGCTAAATTGATTAAGTTTACTTAAGATTTATAAGACTGCTGATGGTTATTTTTGTATCTTAAAAAAGCAAGTGATAGGAATCTAGAACTGGTGGTTGGTAGATATCAAGATTCAAAAATAACGTTCGAAAATAATACCTATTTAATTACTCATTAATTTTTGTATGAACAATGCGTAAATGAATAAAAAGAAACTATAATAAATTGATTATTATAAGAAAACAATAAAAATATTTGAATGAAAAAACAAAGAATTTTTTGGCACAATGGTCGGTTTCACTAACCTATGAATCGGAGATTTATGTTTCTCAAAATATCATTAAAGATTCGAAATTATTAACAGTAATTAACCGTAAATGTAAAATTTTCATGTGGTAACACCTAACAATCATACGCTCTCTCTCTCTCCCTCTCTATGTCCCTTACACCCTTTAAATGTGTAAATAATAATTTATAAACAAATTATACATAAACAGTATTCAACTAACTTTCAATGCTAATATGAACAAGACTCGTTTTTAAGTAGTTTTTCTTATTGTTAGAAAATATTTTAAAATTTATAAAAATTATTATTTATATTTTATTTTTGGTTTACTTATTATTATTATTATTATTTAAATTTGCTTCTTTTAAAAACCTGCCCCAATTGCACTGAACTGAACGTAGTTTTCTATTTATATTTATTACTTTATTACCTTATTTTGGTTTTTCTTTTTTTTTTTTTGTTTTCACTATTTGTTTTTGTATATGAATGTGTTGTGTTCTTTTCTTTTTGTTTACACACTTTGCAGTTTGGAGTCTTGTTGAAAAGACTGCAGTTATTGCCTTTGGGAATAGGATTTTCTCTCTTCTTTTTTACTATTTGGTAATAAACCACATATGCATGCGCACACGAACACAATCGAGCACAAACGCATACTCATGCATCAGCAGTAATTCACAGCATAAAATAACCTAATCTGCACAGCTTTCGTTTAAACTGCATTAAGAGATAAATCGTTGTTGTGCTGTGCATCACTGTATGAAAATAAATCAAAATTTGCATGTTTTTATTTTTTTTGAAGAATTTCTCGATATTTGCACGTTCTTGGTACATTTTATTGTACCCAAGAGGCAAATAGATACAATAAATATTTATATTTATTTGAGATGAAAGAAAGGTTTTTAACAAATTTACATACACACTTGCACACCATACGAAAGCAATTTCCATTTTCTTTTATTACAAGTTTTACGTAATGTTTCCATTTGTAAGATCTATACAAACCTTATTCATGTTATTGTTAGGAAATTAAAATTTATAAAAAATTTTCCCCAAGAGGACAACACCCATTTGCCAACGGATTTAATATATTCTGACATAAAATATGTTTTTGCGATGAAATGCACGTCTGTCAGTCTGTCCATCTGCCTATCTGCTTATCTATGTAACGTGCAAAAATGAAAATATCAGCTTTAAATTTTGGCAGTAACATTGGAAGTTCTTTCACATACGCTACTATTGAAAATGGAGCAAATCATCAGCCACGCCTATAGTATGAAATAAACTGTCTGTTTTTATTGGCTGTTTTTCTCAGTGCTAGTACAAGACAAAATAAAAATTTTTGACGGTATTCCACAAAAGTAGAAAAATCTGCCACGCCCACCTATTAAAATTTAGCTCCCACTCGCTTTTTTAAAATAAAGATGGTAGATACAAAAGATTCGGCATAGCCGAATATAATTTTCTTTTTTTTTTTTTTTTTTGAAAACATTTATATGCGAGGGACTTCGAAAAATGATTCCATCTCATTCAAAACGCCCACATCCATATATTATATAGAGCTATTATAACGCACCGATTTTTGCAGATAAACATTACAAGCAGTAAATTTTTTCATATTGCGATTTTTTCGAGCCATCAGTTGTATAAGGAGTGGTCGTAAAAGTGATCGAATCCAAGCCAATTTCAATAACGGCAATCCTTAGTCTAAAGCATGTCAATGTGCCAAATTTCATCAAAATTTGCGATCTGTAACTTTAACACGAATTTATAAGGACAGACGGACAGACCCACTTAAAACGATTGAGTGTACAGGTTTTAGAGTATATTTTCTGAATTACAGGCAATGTTCGATTAAGAAGTGAAATCAGGCTAAAGTTCATTCGTGAAGCAAATCGTTTCGTGAGTGTGTGTTTGCACGGAAAAAGCAAGTAAAAGTACTTGTCATCAAACCTTTCTTTTCTCTCTAAAAATTGTTCAATACATTTTCTCTACTTTTTATCACCTTTTATTGAAATGCATGAATGAAATTGGAAAAAAAAGATCGATTATATGTATGTCTATCATTTAATCATTTATATTATCAAACTCAAATTATATTCTATGTTTGTGTTTTTCTGTTCTTGTTCTTCTTCTTCTGCCTTTTCATAATAAACACACATATTTTTGCAGGCGTACGAAAACGTGGATAGAAATCCGTTACAACTGACATCTATATGTTTAAGAAACAAGATGTATAAGCCATTGCACTCTTGTACACAAGACACTCTTACACGTGTGACGAATCCAAGCACAAACTGGCATGTAACTACAAACTATTTACGAATTTCTGTACTATGTGCGTGTGTCTGTGTGTGTGTTTTGTATTTAGCGTACATAAATACTACGTTGTTTGCTATTAGTTTATTATTGTTTTGTTTATTTATTTTTTTTTTTTTTATTTTCTCTTCTTGTACTCTTCTATTGTTTTTCTCTCAATTCCTTCCCTACTACTGTAAAGTATTTTAGTATTATTTCTTATGTGTAAGCTGTGCAAGACCGGAGTAGACCACACGCCTTTAAGTTGATCATAGTAATTTGATGCCTAAGCATATGTGTAACATGGCGCACGCTTTATTTGTATGTGTTTGTTGAAATTGTATGAAAAATATTAAAATGAAAACAAAATATTTTTTTTTTTTAATTTATAAAAATTTTTTCTTAACCTTTTTTCTTATTTAACAAAAAACACAAACAACAATAAAAATTTTATAAAATTATTAAAAAAAAAAAAAAAGATGAGGAAAATACTAGAGATGTTAATCGAGGTGTTAATAACGATGGGAATTTTGTACCCGGCTGGATGTGGAATATAGCGCGTTCGTGGTTTTAAATTAAAAAAGAAAAACAGAGAAACAAAGTAGTAATAAACGAACACCGCTCAAATACGTGATATACACTTAGACATATATATATATATACATACATATATATTAAATTAATTTATAACTAAGCAAGCAAGAGTGTATGAAAATCTCATAAATACAAAACCCTGCTGTTCGCGTCACAAAACAAAGAAAAGTAAATTAACTCACAATGTAACCGAATTTAATTTTTGTATTAAACTAAACTAAAGCAAAACCAAAAACAAGAAAACGTTAATGTTCTTCATTGCTTTTGTTATTGTCGTCGTCTAAACGACCAGCAGTCATTGTATATATAAACATATCATTGCTGCCTTTGCTTATTGTAAATACAACATACGAAATACAATAATAAACAAACGAAAAAAATGCAAATTTGTTAAGCTGCCAACAAATGTCAATTTGCTCAACAGTGTGCGCACAACACAACCTATCAATACAATACATGAAAAAAAGTACGTTTTTAATTTAATATTTTTATGTTTTTTTTTTTTGTTTTATTTACTGTAATTCTATTTTTTATTTATTTGTTTTTCTTTGCTTTTTTTTTCAAAAATTTGTAAATTATAATAGTAAAACACGTTCGGTTTAGTGTATAATTTTTTCTCTCTCTTTGTTTAATTTTTTTTCTCTCTAAGGGATTGTTTATCATGACAAATATTTGAATTCATTTAATAGTATTTGTCGCTTTATATCAAACCACACAAAAGAACGAAATAAGCAGTTCGAGAGAATATTTGTGCATGTTATGTACATAAGTAAGAAAGGGATAAACATATTTTATACATTCATCCGTTTGTTTCAAAATTATTTGATAATTGAATTGAATTTCTAGTATGGGTTTAATAAAATAATAAAGAAAAAACATCGTGGCGTATGAGTGACGTATTAATAGAACAACTAGTAGAAAAACTAATACGCATATTGGAACAATTTTTGAACACCAACAGAGAGAGTTTCAAGCAAATATATAAACAAAACTGTCTTTGTAGTCGTTCCATTGCCACCACCACACATGGCTTTGTTACATTTCGCCGTTTGTTAAAGAAAGTAGCGGAATATTCTTTAGCTGTTGCTTTATTGTTTGATTCAGTTGTCTCAATTACTGCGGCCGCCTTCGGCACAACATACAAATTCGATATAAATAAAATTTCTAGTTTCCACATCGATAAGTGATTTTAAAGAAGCCAACTACTGCCAACATAGTTAAATTTATTTTTATTTATATTTAATTAGAACCTTGAGCTTATGCTAATGCTTTTGATGTAAATTTCTTCGATAAAACGTATAAAAAATAAGTTTTTCAATTAAGGCATTAAAAGCCATCCATTCATTCTAAAAGCCGGCTTTTGTTTACCTGTGCTTTATGTGATAGCATAGCATTCTTTGTTGACACAAAATATAACCCAATGATCGGCTCTTATTTAATTAATTCTTCACTATCGCTCAAGCCTGCAATTACAATATTTTCTTATTATCATGTGCTCTTGCATTTATATATCATGTAAACACTGTAAACGTAAGAGCATTAAATATATATATACTTTAGGACCATTTGAATTTTTTTCGCGAAGCGTTCAATTGTTCTCCTCTCATCTGAATTATAGGGATTTAACGTAATGAACTGAGTATTTATAAAGTTTCCATAGTGAAAACGATTTTAAAAAAAAAATTTGAAAAATTTTGCAAGCGTTGTAAAGAGACAAAAGAAAGAACGAGATTTTATAAAACGAAATCACAAATAAGCACCAGAAATCTTTTATTCAAATTTCTATTCTATTCAAACACCCTTATTGATCTAGTTAAAGTAAATGAAATGAATGCAAAGTTTTGAAAATAAATGTACAGTTCGGTGATTTTAAAAAGATCCTCGTTTTTTTCACAACATTACATTTTTCAATAAACATTGATGAATATACCCCTCGCCACGGGAAATTAGGGGTATATTCCTCTTTCATTTTATTTCAAGGAAACTTCAGAAACCCCACAAAATGTATATATTCTCGATAAGCATCAAATTTAATTTTATTAAGAGGATTCGGAAACCAAATAAAGTGCCTATATAGATGATCAGCATGACTGAATTTCATACTCCACCAAGTCATATCCGTGTCTTCGTCTGTCTGCCTGCTTATCTATGTAATATCTGTAATAAACATTCTTCTGGTGCCAAGAAATTAAATATTTCGAATAAAACTTTTGGAGTTCATAGTGAAGTTCGAATTAGATAATTTCTTGTAGGATCTTCTGGCATTTTGGAAAGCGTAAAATATATAAAAGATGCGATTCTATCTCCGGAAAATGACGTAAGAAAGATTCTTTCGTGCATAAAATAGTTGAGGAAAAAGAATAAAGGACAATATTTGACCATATATAAGTATTTTTATGCTTTAGGACTGCAGACTAATGGAGAAAAAAAAATTTGTTGTAATGTGAAAACATGTCTACAAAACATTCTTAACATTCAAAAGCGTTCGTCTCAAAAGATGATAAGTCCCACTGAATAAAATATAAACTTTTCATTCTTTTATTTAAAAAAAAACATTCTTTAGCGCACCTCGTAGGAATCTCTTTATTTAATTTTAACATTTTCTTATTATAAAAAATTGTTATTAATGTCATTAATAAAAGACTACCTTTCTTTAAATTGAAAATTGCATATTTTCATACGAACACTTACCAATCACATAAAAATTAATATTTGTAAAAAATTCTATGTGTTCTATTTAGTCCAATTCTACTGCAGACCGCATAGAAATCTTTGCGCTAAAGATGCCTCGTGAAGACGGGCCATACATTGCCATGTTTTTATACTTTTTTTAAATTTTTATGTTTTCTTTTAATACTTTTTAAAACATTTAAAAATCCCCTCGACTATTTTAGTTCTATCACTTTTGCTTCCATCACAAAAAAAATTTGTCAAAACTATGCTTCTTTTTTCAAGTTCTTGAAGTGATGTTACCTCTTAAATAGATGACTATCGATCAAATTGACTTTTAATGCTGTGCTAATAAACTGTATAAAACACGTATTTAATAGAACTGACAAGTTTTCATAGAATATCGGAATTGCCATATAAAGCGTACTTTAATAAGAAATAGCATGGGAAACCTTATTCAGTAGATTTCCTCTTTCTATGTTATGTGTAACAGGTTTGACAAACGTGACGATTTTTTTACATAAATACAACGTTGTTATAAAAGATCTCTAAATTTAAAACTCTTCTCATAATAAAACTCCTTAACGTATGAGTAACTTTTATTCAGCTTACATACGTTAACTTTGCTTATCCACTTTATTACAAAAAAAAATTCAGCATAAATTTAAATTTCAATATAATAAAATGTTGCTTAGCAATATATACTAAAGAAACTTTTCGCGTGTTTCTTGATGTGAGAATAATTGATGAAAACAAGTACAAATGCAATTAAAAATGAATGTATTAAAAAAGTATAATTACCCTAAATATTTACTAACAAGTGAAAAGTTTACATTCTTGATTATACAAGCAACGCCCTTTAATCGATTGTTTAAAAATTTTGTAAAGTATTTTATATCCTCCAACGTTAGGTGATAGCATACCAGCGTTACCTTTATATTTGTAATGTAAATAACATAAACGCATAGATAATAACATAACAGAACGTTATATTAAGCAAATAAAACTTAAATGCAGATTTATTTGTTTGATTTTTACAAGCGAACTTTTTGGTTCTTTTCATTTAGATTTGAACTCAAGTTGAAAGATTTTAATATTCAACATTTTTATTATAAATATTAGTAGAAAAAAATAAACATACAACTACAAAATTTTTTTGTTTTGCTTTCTTTTCCCTTTATTTATAAAAGAAGTAACAGAAGTTTACATTCCAAACCTATATAGATAAACATGCTTTCAAACTGTTATTTCATCAAATATATCAAACAACACAAAGGATAGGAAAATTGGCTTTCAGTTGTGGCTAAATTGATTCGATTACTAAAGCTTCAGAAAGGTTACCTGTTACCCTCCGCAATAACAAGTAAATACACACCGATTAGATAAAACTAAGAAAGACATATATATAGTAGTATTTCCTGTCCTCCTCCTATGCTTTTTAGTTTAGTTGATTTTTATCAATTTTTATTGAGAAGAAGATCGATTTCGTTTTTTCAAATAAAGCCGCAATTAGTAGAATTTATTTAACATAAAAAAAAACTTCTAAAGAGAATCAGGCAACGGTTATGTTTCTAAAGAGAAAAGCTTTCGTATATGTGAAAGCAGAAGAAAAAGTTGAAAATTTCTATATCAATGAAGAAATCGAATCTTCTGCCGCACACAAGAATTGCTTTCAATAACCCAAGACTAAATCTATCAATACTATTTTGTTTTTTTTTTTTTTACTTTATTCGTCCATGTCCAACTTTTGTAAATTGAAGACCAAACTCACACTTCGAACGGCGTATTTATCAAAGTATGAAAATATGAAATACCTTTACATTGGAAAAGTTTGAGAGACTTTTCAATATAAGATCTTCATTTTATTTCAATTTTCTAGCTCACGATTGTGTAAAGAGCATTATAAATTTACTTTTTACAACTCGGATTATTTCATTGATTTGAAACATAGGTTCCTTGCAGTCTTATTTCGAAGTATCATAAAAAGAAAAACAGTTTCAATATAATCCCGTGTTTTGTATTTTAGAATATATTTATTTTAAAAGCCTTAAGTTTAAGTTCTTTTTCTCGATTTCTTCCATTTGCATTAAAAAAAATTAAAAATTCCTTGTGTAATTAAATAAAAACGTTTGTTTCGATGCAGTTAATATCATAAAGTCGTCTTATATCATAAAAAGTTATCATTTATAACCGATAAGAATTTCAATAAGAAATTACAAACAGTTTTGTACACTCCCTATATACAACTTTTTTACGTTCATCTCTAAAACTGCTGTCCGCCGTTCGACATTAGCATTCATATCAATTTGATTTGACGCTTTCATTGATTTCTTAATGTTTATAGCTAACTTATTAAGCATTAAAAAAAAAAAACTTTTTTTGTTGTCTTTTGAAATTTCCTTGCATTCTGTTTCAAAATTTAACTAAAAAATCTAATAAGTATTACTTACCGTTTTGTGTGGTGAATTGAAAATTTACTTGTCGTGAATCTATATCACTCTTAATCACTGCTTTAAAAAGTAGTAGTTGAATGTTAAGATGTAACGTAAACAATTGGTTTTTAAAAGAAAACAAAGCTGTTGATGTTCATTTCACTTGCTAGACTTTCTATTATTTATTAACTATTTCAAAACAAAAACAGAAATTCAAATAACAAAGATATATATATACATATATATGTGCCCATTTTTTCTATATATTTACAATTCTTTTTTCTTTAATTTTACTTTTTCAATAATCATCCCGCTGTTTTTTTTCTGTTGGCGCTTGCAATAAAAACACTTTTAACACAGCAAATTACAAAACAATTTTTTGCAAATTTTTTCTTTGAACATAATGAAAATCATATTTCCTTTTCTTTAAAATTAAACAACGTTTACTGAGAATCTGTTTGTGGTCATTTGATTATAATTTTTAAATTATTCTCAAGAAAAGACTTGCAGATTAAATGTAAAGATTCACCACTATGATATCGATATCGATAACTCCAAACGATTATCATTGATGCTAGCGAGCAAGTTAAGCATTGCCAACTGCGAATTTTTTGCCAGGAGCTTTTACTATATTTTTATTTTATAGGATATAAAACACAATCGATTATCTACAGAAAATATGTTCCTGATATGAAAATCAATTCCAAGTTTATTTAAATTATTTATAAGTTATCTAAGTAGAGTAATTAGTGATTGCCATGATGATGATTGATGTTTTAAGCTCTGTTTCGAAAAAAACCGGTTGCATTTATTATTTATTGTGTACAAAAATTTTTCTACGCCAGTTGTTACTTTTATTTCTTACCTTTTTAGGAGTCTTCTCTATTGCAAAATTTTCAGTATATATTTGAAATTGAATTAATTTTTTTGCTTTTCTTATTCTATTGAAAGCCGTATCTTGTATTTTCGTTTATATCATTTTCTTCAATAACAGCAACATCAAATAGGAAGGAACTCAACTCTCGATTTTGTTGTTCTTTCGAATGCTTTAACACAGTTTGATTAAAGAACTAAATAAAAAACAAATCACTTTCTCTTTTTTACGGAGTAATCACGTAAAAGTTTATTCTGCTAAACTTTTTCCATTTGAGATGTAAATTTAGACGTAGACACGAAAGCAAATCTGTAATCTTCACTAAATGTTACATAAAGCAACAGATCCCTTCCGGGGAATTCCATAAAATTCGATATTAGCTAAAATTCGAATTGTAAAATGATGATAAACAATCCTTTAATATATATATTGAAATATGTCATATAATACGATTTATCGTTTTCTTTTATTCATAATTTTTATTTTATTTTCTCTTTTTTTTTCCATCTCATATAGGTGGAGACGAACTTCAGGCACATGATGAAGCCAATGATCGTTCTGATCAAAATAAATCCAGTGGTGCCACATCCATACAAATACATGACATAGCACTTAATGGTACTTTACTAACGGCGGTGCTACTGATATTAACGGCGAAGTTGATTGTTAGCTAAAAGCAACGGAGCGAGTTCATTCATAGTCATTAAGATTATAAAAAAAAGCAATAATAATAAAAAAAAAGAAGAAGAAAATATTTTAAAGAAAATTTTTATATATATTATTTGAAAATATTTTAATTAAAAATAAAAGAGAGTAAGCCGAACAAAATAGAAATAAAGAAAATAAAAATAAAATTTAGATTAAAGAATAGTCATACGAGTATATTGAAGTTTACTTACAGTGCCTTCTTATACAAGATACTTAGATGCATAATACAGTTTATTGTACATACATACATACACTCACTATAAATGTAGTCATAATCTTCGATTCTTCTTGTTTTTGTTTTTATCATTTATGATAAATAAGTTAATATTAAAAAAGAATAAGTAGCAACAACAAAGCGAAGTGATTTTTAAGTTAGATCATATTTCACATTCCTCAAAAATAAACAAAAAAAAAAAAGCTTGTCATTTATACATTTAAGCTTAAGACTTGATCTTCAATTCCAGGGTATATCGATAAAGCATTAATATTTTTTTAGTATCAAAAAAAAAAAATTTTTTTTTCAACAAATGGAACAATTTAATATTATTTTACACGATCATAACTCATGTTACAAACACTTATGTAAGTTAATGCTCAGATTACTGTAAAATAGTTTTTATTTTCTGCTTACGTAAGTATTTACACATAATTCTATCCTTAATAATAATAATAATAAATTAAAAATGGAATCATTTTTAAATATAACCTACAGACACCATATGTAGGATTGTATGTATGTATTATTGCCTTTAATATGTAATTGTTTTTTTTTTTTGTCGGAATTAATATTTAACTCCGAAAATGATTATTTAACGATAATTGTGAATTTATTTTTTAGTTAAATTTTAATTGTGAAAATATAATCTTAAATTAATTTAATGTAAAAAAGAAAAATTTGAAAAAATATATATGTGGAAGTAAGCATAAATTTCATGAAATCTTATTAATTTAAATTAATTTTCAATTAATTCATAGAAAATATTCAACGGCATCTAAAAAGATGCACATATTCTATTTGGGTGTTACAACTTCACACACCTGAGTTTCCCAAACGGATTTGTTATGTGATGGACGAATTACTTGGTTAGAGTAAGTAATTGTAAGAATAACAGATGCTATTTGGAATCAATTTATATATAATAGATCTATTATTGATAGGTGAGACTTAACTTTCGTCACAACGATCCCTCTTTCCACGGTTTACGTTTCATCATAGAGACGCTTTTCCTTTCACTTTTATACCGATTTCTTTTTCGCTTAGAAATGCAAGTTTCAACGAATTACTTGCTTAGAGTAAGTCGTTGTAAGAATAGGAAGAGTTATTTGGAATCAATTTGTATACAATAGACCTAGCATAGATAGATGAGACTTAACTTTCGTCATAAAGATCTCTTTTTCTCTGAAATATTGCACTGTTAATGTTAAAGATGATCGAACTTGTTTGTAACAAAATTTTATATTTTATATCGTTTCGTCATCGCGAATAACAAAGTTCAAGTTATAAATCATAGGTTATTAATACAAATGCATACAAATTATTTTGCTGTTTTTTACTCGTAATAATCAAACTGCGCTCACTTTTATGCGTAGTGACCTAGCGGTCTATACCACTTTTCTCTTACACAAGTACCAACAACAGGCAATAGTAGGGATATTACAATAGTACAATTAGTAGGATACTTTCTTTTCGTTTAGTAATTGATATGAGCTTCACATGTACAAGAACTTTCGACAACTGCACACTAGTGTTCTTCTGTTTTTTGAAACAAAAACATTTCTATACACTCAATAATACCCGACAAAGTGATTAGTAAAAAGCTAGACTTATTCTTCTGCAGGGAGACTATTTACTACAATAATTCCAAATGAAAGTTCTGATGAAAAAATTTGAAAAAAAAATGTCGTTTTAGTTGTCTCAAATAAACTCTAATACGTAACTAGAATATGAGTTGTGTGTAAGTCCCTACAAGTAAGTAAACTATGCGGCATACTAATGGAACCACGACATATATCACAGGTCTTTCTCACTCCGTACCAAAGTTCTTGTAAGCAATAATGCTCTGCAATGCGTGATAAAGTAAATACATTTTCAATTCTATTATTTTAATGGGTCGATGAACAGCAATCGCATAAAGATAATGTACGTAAAAGAAGAAACAATTACGACATCTTTCCATGTAGTTTTAAACACTGATTTAATCAAAATGCAAAATATAATTTAATAAAAAAAAAAAAAGTATAATTTTTAATATCCGCCAACTATAGATAGCCGGCCTTAAGTTTATCATAGTGATAACGATTTCGCGTCCATAATTCTCCCACGTTGAAAATTAGAACGAATTCAACTTTCTTATTAAATGAAATTTAATATTTTATTTTTAATGGGTGCGTACGCGATGTAAATCCAAAATACTAGCAATTAAATGCATACGCAAACAGTTACTATTTACAGTGATTAAAGTATATAAAGGATTTTTTTTTTTGCACGCAATCGACTCATCTAAATCTCCCATTCAGAAACATTTAAAATTACATTGAAAGCAATTGCGAAAGTAACTTCCTAATATATGTATGTTTGTTTATAATCATTCACATAACTTCAAAACTAAAATTAAGCGAAAAAAGAAAGAAATTAAAAAGAGAATTTAAAAATTTTGGAAATTAAAAATCGAGTTGAAATTTTCAGTTATTTAAGAGACCATAACAATTTTTCAACATCCTCTTCCTCAGAATCGGAATTCAATTTACTGAATATATCATCCAAATCATCGCGGATGCGTTTTCTCTTTTCAGTACCGCGTATTTCATGATAGAGACCTTTTATGAAATTAACTCTTTCACCAGCCAAACCATTATTTGTAGTTGTAGTAGCAGCAGCAGCTGTTGTATCGTTATCAGTATTCACTTCCGATTTAATATATTTATTTTCGATGGTATTTAATTCTTGCAACCGCATGGCTTCTAAACTATTTGTTGGTCGGGCTTCCTCTTCATCATCATCATCGTCAATGCATATAATGTCGTCATCTGTACAAAAAACAGACAAAAGAAAAATGTTTTGAATTTTTACAAAATCTCGAATTTGAAATTTTATATAAAATTCCAAAAAATGTCTTTCAAAAAACATTTAATGGGGGAGATAAAATTCGTGCATATTTTTGATATTCCTAATCCCTAGCACAGCTGAAGTTTAACTACGGTAGACAAACCTGTACTGCGCTAAATACCGTTTTTTTTTTTTAATTTTAATTCTTTTTCAAATTTCAGAATATTCGTTTTTTTCTTTTTTTTTTTATGTTGTAATATCTTGTTAAGTTTCCCTCTTAATCGAAGTAAGACTATAAAAGAGAGAGCTTCGCATGCATATTCGTACTACTACTTTAAATACTACTACTACTTCGGACTTTAATCGCTTTTTTCTCAAAAATTTTTTTGAAATCGATTGTTTTTAGTTCTTATAGAAATGAGTGCACCAATCTTATTAAAACTTTGCTCACTTCTTCTTGATAAGATTAATTAGTGGATGAAAGAGCTTTTTCTTTCATGACCAATAATGAAGAAGTTAGAAGTCAAAATTGCACTTTTTTGGCAGAACCTTTTACAAAAATTCAAATTCGAATGTTTTCTTTTTGAACGGTAATTAAACGGCGTTCTGTATTCGACATATTTGGTTTTTTTTAGTTGTTACGGATTTCCCGGCCCATTGCGAAAACTAAGACTCTACGGTTGAGGCTTCCAAAATTTTTAAAGTCATATAAAAGCTTGAATAAAATGATACTTCATCACATTAAAAATAAACAATTTGAAAAAATATTACTTTTTTTTGGTAACCATGGTAACCTTTCAACTGCAGAAAAGCAAAACACGAACACTGAACTCATACAAAAGTATGCAACGCATTCATGCCACTGTAAATATATAAGTGAACACCTTTGATCGCCAAGATCAATCTAAGATAATATCTATTGATATGTCAAGCACCTTAAAACTTTAAACGCACTTAGATTTTACCATATTTTGGCTACAAATATATGGACAGATTCGATAGCAATTCTTACCAATTAAGGGTTCGTTCGGTTCCTTTTTAATGCTCTCATCATAGCTTCGTCCGTAATGTTTACCTGATGAATTATTACCAATATCGTTAGAATGCATTGCTGCCAAGTTTGGATTCATGCTTAATATTTCATTAGTTTCTGTGCTTTCCGTTGGCCGCACTCTATTGGTAGGTAAACTAAATTCCTCTTCCGGTTCAGGTTTGATACCCGTTGAAGCGGCCACCTCAAATCGCTTACCCAATATATCACTTGCCGTGGGTGTTGCATTTTGTTCAGAGTCAAGTGATTCTTTTTTAATATTAACAACTGCGGGAGCTTCTGAAACAAATTTTTATGTTAATGGAATTCGGTAAAGAGTTAATAAGCTACAGTTTCGGTATAAAAGACAACTTCAACAAATTATTTTTTAAATAACTTTCTTTTCACTGTCTATATACTATCAGACATATACTGGCTGTGGCTCTGACTGTTTACTTCGAAGAATATGAAACCATGAAATAAATACTTGTTTCTAAACCAGCACCTGGCACGTTAACAAATATTTTGTTAGTGTTAGGAGCAACTTATCCGAAATGTGTGTGTTATAACGAAATAGGCTTTAATTTTCACTATAATTAAATAAATGAACCATTTACCAGTATCCGTTTGAGTTTCAACGGTTTTGCTTTTGGAGTTTTCTGAAATTGCAAGAATTCTTTAGAAAATAACAAACAATTAACATTTTGTTTTATTACCTATATGTGTTGTTGTATCTTCTGTATCGCAGCAAATAACCGTCGAGCCATCGGTTTGAGTTTCTATACTTTGAGATTTGCTGTGCGGCTGGACCTTTTGCGCTGTTTCAATTTCCCGTAGCAAATTGAATTTTGTGTCTATCGTCTCCTCATGAGCCGGACTTGGAGGTAACTCTTGAGTTTGAGTGGCATTACCATCCTGGGCATTCTCAAAACTGTCGTGTATCTCTAAAGCTTCCTCCTGAGCTTCGACATCGTCTCCATTAGTAGTGGAATTGCTAGTAATTCGTCGAAATCGGCAAATTATAGAACGATTGTCGATTTGCGTGTGAAAAGCATTTTGGTATGCTTGTATGGCGTCATCGACATTGGTGTATCGTATAAAAGCGTAACGGGTCTTCTTCAGACGTACTGCAAACCCAATATCGATGCGAGCACAGCCAGGAAAATGCTCACGTAAAACATTTCTCGTTATGGTGCTCGACAGATTGCCGACATATAGTGTATAGGGATCAACTTCTTCGGGTTTCGTTGAGGGAGGTTTGGGTGAAGGATTCGATTTCAGTTCTGCGGTAATAAAACCCGTACCAAATGGTATTTTCGAAATGGTTTCAATAACTTTTTGAACATTTGCTTCGCGCTTAAGGCGGACTGTGCAATAACGACTGGCACTACTTTGCATAAAGTACACATAAGCAATGTCCGAACTATAATTACTGACAATTTCCCGATTTACTTCGGGGTCGGGAAATCGCAGAACTAAAGTCGGAGCTCTTTCGGTTCGTTCAGAAAACTTTTCTTCGGCTTGCAAGGCTTGTATAGCGCATTCACGCGACCATTCCTTTGGTATGCCATAACGGGCAGACATGGTTTTACGTCGACATTTGCGTAAGCTTGATTTAGACGGTTCTGTATTAGCTATTAAAATATTGTAATAGAGTGAAAGAAGAAATGTGTAGATATTATAACAAGAATTGAAAGTTCACTACTATACCTGTGTCATTTTCTGTAACATTGTTGTGTTGGTTTACTAAATTGTCATTGGGAGTAGAAGTAATCGCTGGTTGCCTTGATATCATATTAGGTGTTGAGTGGTGATTTAACATCCCTGGGTGCGGGGAGTCATCCAGCAATGAAGCCGATGCTATCAAATGAGATGCAGCCTGCTGCTTTGCCGCTAAGTGAGATTTCTCACTTAACTGATCCGGGGTCCGAATAACTAAAGGAGGTGGATGATCATAGATATCTCTATTGACACCCGCTAGAACATCAGCAGCCGGAGGTGGCGGTGGTGGTGGAGGCGGTTTTGGAGCAGCCGAACACGGCAGTGGTGGCAAAGGTGGTTGATTAAAATGCCACATATTTTGCGAATTTACATTGGTATTCGACGATGTAAAATCCGTCTCATAATTGAACGAATTGTTAAGCATCAAGGGACTCGTTGAACCGCTCTTTAGGGAATACATCGTCAGATTTGAAAGAGCACACGTACAGTAGACATTGCAGCATTTACTGCATGTCGCCGAGTTCGAGGGCATCCTCATTTCCTGATTTTGATTCACACTCGCATACAAGCTGTCGCTGTTCGTTGTTTGGACCAGATGTGGAAATGTCGCATTAAAAATATCTTGATGCGTCGATGGCGTACGTTGCTGATAATAACCGGACTTACTTAACACTTTCGCTTGTTTGTACGGCGGCTCCTTATTCTTTTCGTAATCATATTTAAGGCGATTATTCTCGTAACCACTATTAGAATGCAAATGTCCATAAGTATGGGAAACTGACGATGAGGACGACGACGTCTTATAGTGTGAAGAATAATTATATTGTTGATTTTGGAGCTGCGGTGAATTATTGTAAGATGATCTTGTGTGCCTTGTGTGCTGCGGTTGATGTTGATGTTGTTGATGTCGTTTATACCTCCTGTCTCCAGAAGAATCATAATTACCTCCTTGCTTCATTTCCAAAAAAAAGCGGAACTTTTCGCTTTCACCCAAAACTTATCGTTTATTAATTAATAAAAATGTCCACAAATATTTTTATTAACACTCCAAACCTTTATGCCTACACAATACATTTAACGTTAAGCATACACGATATATGTATATGCAAAAAGTATTAGCTATCGCAAAGCAATTACCAAGTAACTTTCAATAGAGCTACTAAAAAATACAGTTCTAAAGCAGTAATTAATAGCAACTTTTAATGATTATTTATCCAAGAAATATAAACTATATTTTATAAAACCCTTTTTTCGCCACGAGTATGTATACATTAACCTGTGAATGATTGGATTTTTCTCCTAATAATCAAACTATATTTTACCAATTGCACACTGCAGCAGCACTGTGTCGCTTCGATTCAGCCATTTATGATGCTACGGTTGCTTTATATTGCATATATCGTAAATTGTGTAACTAAGTGGTTGCTTCACTATGGTTGCATTTCATTGTCAAAATCGCGACATAATAGCCATACCACCATACAGCAACATTTTTTAAAGAAAATAGAAGAAGAAGAGTTTACTTAAGACGAACAAGAAAAATTTTTCAAATTTGGGAATTAGTTATAAATTTCAAGAATTTGAAAGAGAGAATAATTTTTCCCCTATGTTTTGATACTTAATATTATATTTTCTAGGAAGACAAATATGTTTTACCAATTTCCTACAGAGGTCATTTAATTATATTCATTAAAAAAATATTCTGCTTAGCGCTCTCCATTTAGCTGAATTCGCTACCAGTTTTATCGTAAAACATGATAAGCAAATTGCGGTAACCTCACGAAGAGCGTAAACTCTGTCATTATTCGCAATGCAATTATTAAAAATTCTAAAACCATTTCTAAACAATAAAAGGATTAGTTACGTGTTAACTCAAAAATGTCCGCTAAGGTATTTTTATATAATATAATAAACATTCTTATAAAAAATATCAAACATATATTTTTTAACTTGTTCTCAGCACTACTCCGCCGACTACTTGTTGGTTTCAAAAGAAGTTCCGAAGAAAGATTTCCTCTGTGGAGAAAGAAAATAATTTCAAACGCTTAGATCGAGTACCTGAAAATTACCAACTTGTTTATTATGCACCATTGGAATCATATGTCGTCTGGCCAATACATTTATCAACAATTACTGCCTCCTTAGTTACTTTGGCCGGCATATATCAATATGTTTACAATTTGCCTATCGTAGAAACGACCCAGCATACTTTAGTATTGGAAAAGGATGATATATACTATTTTGCAGCTGGATTTATAGCTATTAATGCAGCGATCAGATGGGTCATTTCGAAGTTTCCTTTGCGGATTTATAAGAATGCAGAAAAGTTAATAAGAAATAATGTAAATAATATAACAGCATAGCTAATATTGAATTCAATATATTTGCAGTTATCTAGCCATTTATAAGGAACAATTACCTGGATTACAATCGCAACACCCCTTTAAGCGAGGTGAAGTGAAAAAAGTCAATTATATGTTTAATCCATGGAATAACGCCACTTACAAGCTAGCTAGTTATACATCCTTGCTTTTACCAGATTACTTTAAAACACCATCCGAATTCCATCAAATGTTTGTGTCCGAAGAAGATAAATATTGAACCATGCAACGTTACATAAGTATAACAATATCGCTTTTCAAACACGCCAATCATATATATTTGTATCAAGTTCCCCTTCTCAAATAAAAGCTTTTAAGGACAAGAAGGACATGTAACCAATATAGAAAGTTATTTATTAACGAAAAATGTATAACGAAGTAAAATAAAGTACTGTTGTTTTTTGTTGAAATTATGTCATTTTGGCCAACTCTTGCTTATAATCTCGCCACGAGCAGTAATTGTTTTCTAATATAAGATAATATGAGTAGTTTTGAAATGATTATGATGAAATAAAAATTCACCACAATCTTTTATAAAATTGTATTTAATGCTAAAGTGACAGTCTATAAGTTAAATAATGTGTTCGTTTACATTGCTTTTTAACAGTATAACAGATAATTTTTTTTGGCTCCGCTACTGTCTTTTTGGGATTTATGAATTTGAAAAGTACAGATGTCGCTGATATTTCTTACTTTCACGTGTTGTTCAAAAGCTGTTTTCATTTTTTTAGTGTTAGAACAAAACATTGTTCCTGCAAGAAGGAAAGTTTCGAAATCTAAATAAAAATAAAAAAAAGCAACAATTATGGCATCAGAAGAGACTTTAAAAAAAGCAACGAACGATTTATCAGAGGAGAAGCCGAAAAGGAAACGTCGTAATCCATTTCGAATAGAACAACAAAAAGAAGAGAAAGAACGTCGTCAAAAGAAAAAGTCACGTCTCATTGTGCGAAACATCAGTTATAAAGCTACTGAACAGGACTTACGCACACATTTTGGTCAGTGGGGTGAAATCGAGGAAATAAATCTTTTAAAACGTGCTGATGGAAAGTTGGTAGGCTGTGCCTTTATACAATACTTAACCATTAATCAAGCTACGAAAGCCATACTAAAAGGTAACAGTACAGAATTACTAGGAAGGCCGATTTTCGTTGATTGGGCTTTGGGTAAGGACGAATACGTTCGTAAACAATCTGATTCGCAGAAAGAATCAGAGGAGAAAAAAGCCAAAATTGAAATCAAGAATGAAGTTCAGAAAGAGGAAATTCAGTCTCAAAGCGATGATGGGAATGAAGAAGAAGAAGAAGCGAATAATGAGAAGGTAACTAGAAATACGTTTGAGATTTTTAAGGTTTTCTTACCATGGACAATAAAAATTTTCGTAATTCATAGGAATGTATCAGCGACAGTGATGATGAAAAATCTGAAATGCAGTTGGAATCGGAGGAAGATGACGAAAAAAAAGAATTAAATGACAAAATAAATATTGAGAAAGTCGCTAAACAAAAAAACGTCTCTAATGATGTCAAAGAAGGCTGCACCATATTTATAAAAAATTTACCGTTTGAGGCTGAAGAAGCAGATTTGCGTAAAGTATGTCGCAAATACGGGCCGATTTCGTATGCCCTTATCAATAGACAACCGATATCAGGCCATTCTAAAGGAACAGCTTTCGTAAAGTTCAAATCAAAAGAATCTGCTGACATGTGTTTACAAGCCGGCTCAGAGTTAACTTTAATGGATGAAATTCTGCAACCATTCCCAGCTTTAAGCAAGGAAGAAATACGAGAACAAACAAATGAAAACAAAGAAGAAAAGGATAGAAAGGATTCGCGTAATTTGTACTTAGCTAGAGAGGGTCTTATCATGGCCGGTTCGAAAGCAGCGGAAAGCGTTTCAGCCTCCGACATGAATAAACGTCATAAATTGGAACAATTGAAAGCTCAAGTACTGAAAAATTTAAATAGGTAATTATAATACGTATGTGCTTGAGAAGGCAATAGAAATTTTCCTTTTTTTTCAGGTTTGTTTCGCGTAATCGCTTGTCAATTCATAACTTGCCGTTAAATTACAACAATGATAATTTGCGAGATATGGTTATAACTTATACGGGATTCAAACCTCATGAATGCAGAGTAATGCGTGAAAATAGTATTACACGAGAACATCCTAAAGGCAAATCGAAAGGTTTCGGTTTTATGTCCTTCAAGACACATCAAGAAGCCCTGTTAGCTTTGAGAAAGCTAAACAATAATCCAAATATTTTTACCCAGCAGCACGTACGTTTTTGAATGTTGGAGACAGTTCTTCAAAAATTTAGATTTTTTCAAAATTTGCAGCGTCCTATTGTAGCCTTCAGCATAGAAGACCGAGGAGTTCACAAAATAAAAGAGAAGCGTACGGAAAAGTCTAAACTAAATAATCCAACGTTTAAGCAAAAGATGGAGAAGCTTAAAATCATAAAGGGAGAAAAATTGAAAAGAAAAATATCTTCGAAAGCACATACCGATGATAAAGAAAAATTGAAAACACATATAAAAAACTTGGAAAAATCACGATCTGCTAAAAATGGAAATAGTCAAAAAGCCCTTAGAACGGCAGAAGAACCGTTTGTTGGCGCGACAGCTAAGGCAGGAACTTTAATGCGCATGCGTTCCCTTAAAAAAATTAAGGAACAATCGGAAACGCATATGAAACGAGTGAAAAACGAAAAAAAGAAAACTAAGCAAGCACGCCTTAAACAGTCGCATTTAGCAGAACGTAAAGCCAAAATCAGACCGAAACAGGGCCACAAAAAGGAAAAAGATGATTTAGCACCATTAGTTAACAAATACAAAAAACTGCTGGACAACAGAACCAGTGTAAATAATTACAAAGAAAGTAATATTAAGCAGACTAAACGTACGAGATGGTATACTGAATAAAGTGAGTCGTTAATAATGAGAAATGTAGTCTTCCTAAAACTTTTTTGTTTACTTTTAGAGAGCTTGGACATGCTCTTAAAGATTGTGTTAAAATACTTTCTACAATTTCTATGAGTTCATGTCAAGGGGATAAACTTTTGCTTGAACGACAAAAATGCGCTCTAGAGGCTTCACTTTTTCTTGTCACGTCTCAATTTCTCCATAGATTTCAATCAATTTTCGGCTTTTAGTGTTATCCTCCTGCACTAACATTTGCGAAGAATACCGAGAGACAGGAAAAATGAACGCACAACGATGGACAATATTTTGAATATAAATTTTCTTCACCTCACGACTTAGGTGTTCTTTAAAAAAAAAAAAATTGGAATTATGTCAAGCTTTGAATATCTCTAAATAATAATAAGTATTAATTATTGGTTTTCTTCATATTTTTAATATGTAACCAACTTTCTGTTTATCGAAAATTTTTTCTTCTTTTCGTAACTAATCTTTAGTGCTGTTGTAGTTTAATCAATCCAATGGAAACGAGAACCGTACTTTGCGGGTGGTTTAGGATAATCTTCTGGCAAGCCAGGCGTAGCATCCTTATAGACTGTCTTTTCACGCTTAGGTGGAGCCGGACGTTCCGTAGAGTGTATCTATTGAAAACGATAGAAATCAATTTAACGAA
This sequence comes from Glossina brevipalpis, assembly GCA_000671755.1. NCBI lineage: Eukaryota > Metazoa > Arthropoda > Insecta > Diptera > Glossinidae > Glossina > Glossina brevipalpis. Next base: position 1,566,686 of record KK351040.1, read on the forward strand.
AGTCTCGATAATCAAATAAATTTAGTAGTTATACTTTGGCTTGGGTAAAGTAACCATAATCAGGACGATCCATATCAAAGTTATCCTTCATGCATTTATCAAACATGCCTTGCGTTTTACGGCAACTTAAAAATATAAGAAATGTCACTTTTAGAGAGATTATTTTTCGCTAATTTCATCTAACTAATGATAACTTACTGTCTGAAAGCCATATTGCCACTACTTTTATCCAAGCAAGTTGCATATTGCGTAAATTCTTCATAACAACTTTTCTTTACCTTACGAAAGAAATCTAAAGCGCAACGAGTTACAACTTTACCTTCTGAAATACAGGCCCGTGGATCGTCCAACTCTAAACGACATAGCATAAACTCCTGAAAACAAAACAGAAAAGACATAAACAAACAGATAATGTAAGGTTAAGTCATCGGATAGTAAACAAATAATTATATAACGTTTTCCATGACGTTAAATATTCTATTTTCTTTCTTTTAATTTTTCTTCACACTAGCATTGTTTTTTTTTTTGAATATATTTTTTAAAATAGAAACTCACATTATTTGGATTTTCACATGATTTACCCAAATGAAAGGCTCCTGCTCTTAAAGCGGATGTTGATAGATTTAATTCCGTTACGGTCAACTCTTCTTCAGTAGGCAAAGATATATCATTAGATACCACCATACTGAAAAATTAGTGAATAAAATAATAGAAGATTAATGATTTCAATTGCAGAATTTTTCAGATCTTCCTTTGGATTCCTTTGGCAAAAAAATACCACAGAGAAATATACAAATATGTTACTTCTTCCTCTTTCTCAATAACAATCGTCATATGTAGATAAACATCTGTTGAACTTGGGTTATCGATTTATAATGAATGCCAAATGATCTCGAAGACTTAACCTTAACCAACAAATTTTAAATCCTCTATTCTTATTTTCTTCAAACAATTTTTAGACTATTGACAAAATGAAGCCGCGCTCATATTCACGCAAATTCCAACATTTGTTTGTCCGCCGGCTTGGGAATATAAGCGTAGCTTCATTATATTTACAACTCATTTATCTTTTTGATTGAAGGAAGACAAATTAGAATTTCTTTCTTTTTTTTTTTTTTTTTTAATAAAAAATGGAAATGAATTGGCAACTGAGCAGCATGCAAAGCTGAAAGTTGATTTAATTTGGCAGCTGATGTCTAAAAAATTTTTAAACAGTTATTTGCTGACGAACTTAAGAAGAAGAAGAAGAAGTTATTGAAAAACAAATGCTGTTGAATAACATTTCGTTTGCTAATTAAAGTATGACTGAAAAAGACGAAAACTCCAACGACACAAAACTTCCCGTACTAGAAGATTCATGGTCGGTAAGTTTACATAGGAGCAAGAATTAATTAGAAATCTTTTATAAAAGATTCATGCATTTATAGATAAGACCGTGCTCAGTTTATAAAGATGAATACGAAGAGTGCACAAGCATAAAAGCTAGATTTCATCAATATTTTATACATGGCGAAAATACAGATTGTACAGATTGGCATAATGACTATCAGAATTGCGTACGATATGAGGATTCAAATGGCAATGATTTGGCGGCTGGAAAAGCTGTAGTACATAGTGAAGAAGAGAGAAGAAAGAACCGCTTTAAAGGTCATTACGGCAACACAGTTTGGCAGAAACGTAAAACTCCCCCTGAGGATTGGGCAAAGCCTTTACCGGATTGGTTAGCAAAAAGATATGAAAATTCATACTTGAGCTTAAAACAAATGGAAATAGACGGAAATGTCACTAAACTAGATGAAAAGCAATATTGTTTAATTATGTAAAAAAGAAAAGAAAAAAGAATAATAAAATTAACATAAAAAAAAAGTACACAATGCTTAACTTTAATATAACCTTTAACTTAATGTATTGTCTCATTTTTTAACTCGCACCAGTCAAATCTCTTAATATCGTTGTGGCCGATTTGGGAGCCCTTCCTAATTTGTATAAAGTGTAGAAATATAAATTTAAACACGTGCGTTTCAAAGCAAACGTTCTGAAATATAAAGAAGTTATTTTAATTTAAAAAAAGCAAATTTTACTCTTCTACTCACAGCAAAGAGTATTCGAAATATAATCTTCGAAATAACCATAAGAAAAAACCTTGGAATGAATTATGTTTTTTGTATACGCAATGCTGAGCATATTGAGCCATAATACGCGGTCTATCCACTACATCTCCATGCATGCGTCCTATCGCTCTTACGGTGTTTAAATTTCTGCAATAGATTGACAAACCCATCTCATCTGAGATATTCCAAGTAAATGAACCGATTTCAGTTACCTTAATATAAATAACATATTGCGTGGCATCTCCCGTAAAGTGGACATGATTAAATCAAAATTTTTCTTTGCTACTTTTTGCATATACTCTATATCATCTGCATTCAATTTAGTGCGGATACGCCCACCATGAATACGTATAGGCTGTTGAAATAAAACTTCCGCAAATTTCATGTAATCATTGATACCTAATTGTCGGGCAGTCTGAAACATACGGCGTTCATCCTTTAAGACAGTAGCTTCCCAAAATTCACACAATGGTCTTCGAACAGTAGCTGGTAATTCTTCATACAAACCATGATCCAATAACACAAGCTCAGCTTTACCTGTTCTAAGATCTTTTCTAACTAGAACTAAGTAAAGCGTTAAATTATTAGATCATACATAAATCAAAACGAAGCAAATTTATACTTACTATTACTGGCATGAGGATCCGCGTGCACAAAACCCGAACTAAATATTTGTTCAGAAAACAATTGGAAAAGTTTACGATCCACATCTTCGATCTGTAATCGGATGCTTTTTATGCCGTGCAAATCGTGAATTTTGTAGCCATCAATCCATTCCAAAGTTAAAACACGCTACAAAAAAATGTTGATTTGATTACAACATTTTTGTTTTTAATATCAATCGTCGAAAGAGACATTTGAAAAATAGAAAATTTGTAAACATGAAGTTCAACTCGGGGTTTAGCAATATATAGCTATTGTTAATATTTACAAAGATGCGAAACATGCATATCAAGTTGGCGAAGTGGCAGAGAGCGAACACGTATCACAGAAAAGAATTAAATCGAAGAGTAAGGGAAAAATTGAATGTTTGAATAGGTTTATGAATTATAAAACATGTTTTTATTAAGTGCTTGCGTTGATGTTAATCAGCAACTTCTCCAGGTAAAAAAGATAAAGTAGGGGAAATACTGTTATACATAACGGTAAAATCCGATGATTTTAACTTTCCTGTATCTAAAATTACAGGTTCCAATGTAATATTGTTGAGATATTCAGTGCATACAGACGCTAACCACGGATCGCTCAAAATTGCATTTGTCGGTTTTAGGTCCAATCATTTAAAAGTAATGATTTTGATGTCAATGGAAAAAAACGGCCTGGAAGACCAAGAAAGTTCGAAGACAATGCTTGCAAGGCTTATTGAATAGAAACTCAACTCAAACTCTCGAAGAAGTTTCGAACAGCTTAGCTGTTGATAAATCAACCAGCACCTTCAGATGCGCTGGGAAAGAAAAAATTACTACCCCACGAATTGACTGAAAATGCCACTTCGAACCGTTTCAATACCGCTGTTTCATTGCTTATCAGGCAAAAAAAGAAGAATTTTCGATGGTGCACTGTGACTAGCAATTACTTCGACAATCCCAAGCACAAAAAGACATGGATTATTCCAGCATAGCCCTCCACATTGACACCGAACCCGAATATTCGGTATTACGAGCTACTGAAACCAATTGAAACTATTAAGTTTAAAACAATCTTACCTCTTTGGTATGGGCCCAGTAAACTTTAGGTACATAAACAAAATTTAATACTCTCAAATCCTTAGCGCAACGTTCAGCATTTTTCGCTTCATTTACAAAATCCAATTCTTTTACTAAATTATTGCGAACGTCTCTTAATATCCAACCAAAATTATAGTTTTTGAAAAATAATTCTATAATGTCATGTAGAAATATTATGGTAGTCAAATCGCTAACGAAACGCTTCTGTAGATCGTTATACTGCACCTGAATAAAAGCAAAACTAGAGAATGATGTCATTTTCGTTAATTAAAAAATTTACTTTAACGGCTACTTCTTGACCATGGTCTAGTTTTGCTTTGAAAACTTGAGCAATGCTAGCGGCTGCTATTGGTTTATAATCGAATTCTTTGAACACATCCTCAGGTTTGCAACCGAAATCCTTAATAAATACTTTTTGTATGTCAGCTTTGCTAGTAGGTAAGCATTTGTCTTGCAAAGTGGACAACGTACTAGTGTACTCTTCGGGTAGTATGTGATTAATAGCAGCAAAACCTTGACCTACTTTAATATAAAGACCGCCGTTAAGTAAACATGCTTCCAGTAAACGGTTGGCACTTCTTTGATGCACCATTTTCAGTTTAGTTTCGTAACTGGGATCTAATTCGGAAAGCAGCATATAATCGATGCTTATTAGACTGGCAGTTTTTAATGAACGTAAAAATCGCTTGGTAGCGCCACAATATGTAAATTCATTAAATACACCATCATAAGCCACGAAACCGGTAAGTGATGAAATAAATATTGCACGAATGTAGTGTGTACGAGTTTTGATAGCTTTTATATCGGCTTTTGCTAAGAGGCTCAAATTTCTTGTCGATTTCATTAATACTTGCTAGAAATTTAAAAGCAATAATTACTAAAGATATGATTTTATTAACGTACATTTTATTTACTCGTAATGCAAACATTTTAATTTAGAATAAAATTACAATTTCGTTTAAGCCTCAACATATAGTCAAGACTAGTAAAGCCAGAAGAGATCAACCTCCGGCGACAAAAAATATACATTTTAAACATAAGTTAAATAATATATCTATCGATTAAACACTCAGCTGTTTCATTTTATAAGTTAAATAATGAAACCATCTGTGTTAAAAAATCATCTGTTTAATTCAATAATTATAGCCGGTTTTTTCTGTTTATAGATTGTGTATGCGTCAAAATTAACATGACATTGGTATTTTTATTTTCCTTATTGTACTGGATATTTTCGATATAGAAGATATAATTGAAAAAAAAAAACTCAAAATAAAAAATATGCTAAAACGGTTGCCAAATATATACAAATACATAGCAACTACGAAAATGTAAACAAACGCTGGTTTATTCTTTTTTGTCAAAAATATTGCTTGACCCTCATAACGTTTCAACACTTTTGATTTCAGTCTGAAAGATAGCAAAGGATATCATCAACGTCGCTTATTTTTTTCCATCAGTAATCTAAGCAATAAAAGAAGAGAATATGTGAAAAAGGAACTGGTAGGGTAAGTTTATGATTTAAAGCACATTCTTATTATACGAGCTAATATCTCGCATTATTCTCTATTTTAGTTACTCCATGCAAGAAATGTATTCCGTTGTCGCTGACGTCAAAAATTATTATACATTTGTACCGTATGTGAAAAAATCTCGTGTGCATAGCGAGCATAATTTCGGCTTTAAAGCAGATTTAATAGTCGGTTTTCCGCCAATCAATGAAGCTTATACGTCACATGTAACTCTGGATTCGCCGCGTTTAGTCATGTCGGAATGCAAAGACGGACGTTTATTTAGTTATCTATTGAATGAATGGCGTTTTAGTTCTGGTCTTAAGGATATACCACAGTCGTGCCTTTTAGATTTTAAAGTTGCCTTTGAGTTCAAGTCGTTACTGCACAGTAATATAGTGAGCTTATTTTTGTATTTAATTTGTAACCAAATGGAAAATGCGTTTGTGGAAGAAGCACGTCGTCGTTTCGGCAAGCGTTCGGTACGTTCACTTATACTATCATCTAAGCGATCCTGACTTTTTCGTCCTTTTTCTTTGTCCGACAAGTGTACGAATATAAATATAAATTGTTCATGCTAGAATTATAAATGAAACCACCTGTTTATAAAAAATCAGCTGTTTGTTTGTGCTCACCGATTATTATTTAGAGATGTGTTTTTTATAGCAGTTTTAGTATTTTATTGTTGTTGCATATTTTGTTTATTTTGTGTGTGATTAGAAACAAAAAGGAGAAAAAGAGAATCCTACAAGAAAATATGTTGAAACTATTAACTTTGCCAAATATATATAAATATATGACAACTTGTCCAATATTGTAAGTGTGTCCTATTACAGTTCCTTGTCAAAAAAAAAAAAAAAATTACATAACCTTAAAAGGTAATAGACATTCGTGCGCTCTGGTCAGGCTGATGTTTGAAAATTTTTGCTTTCAGTCTGCAAAATAGGAAAGGACACTTTCAACGACGTTTATTGTTTTCCATCAATAATTTCAGCAATAAAAAAAGAGAATATGTAAAAAAGGAGCTATTAGGGTAAGTGCGCATAACATATTCTTATCATTTAAACGTAATATTTTGCCTATAACTATAATTTTAGTTATTCCATGCAAGAAATGTATTCCGTTGTCGCCGATGTTAAAAATTACTATACATTTGTGCCATATGTGAAAAAATCCCGTGTGCATAGTGAACACAATTCTGGCTTTAAAGCTGATTTAATAGTCGGTTTTCCGCCAATCAATGAAGTCTATACGTCACGTGTAACTCTAGATTCCCCACATTTAGTGATATCAGAATGTAATGATGGACGTTTATTTAGCTATCTATTGAATGAGTGGCGTTTTAGTTCCGGTCTTAAAGACATACCACAATCATGTGTTTTGGACTTTAGAGTTGCTTTCGAATTCAAATCATTATTGCACAGTAATATAGCGAATTTATTTTTCGATTTCATTTGTGATCAAATGGAAAATGCCTTTCTTGAAGAAGCACGTCGTCGTTACGGCGAGCCATCAATAAATTCACATATACTATCGTCTAAGCGCTCTTGACCTTTTCGCAAAAAAAGAAAAGATGACAGTTAATGTTTACTTCCGTACAGTTCAAGATGAAAGAAATTATTATTTAGTGTTATTGCTTATGTGTCTATGTAATTGTTTTTATTTGCTTGAAATATGTTGCCAATCTTTTTTTTATTAAATATTTTTATATGATTTTAAATTTAGTAAAATATCATTTAATCTATTTTGATAAATAATGGCAATTTATACAAAGTTTCTTGTTCAAATTAAGATAAAGCCGCTAGGCTACTAGTAGAGACAGCTTTAAGATTTCGTTCGATCTATAACAAATGTGGTTGCACAACACTTGATGAAAATAGATTGAAAATCCGTTCGATACGCCATACTTTATATAGAATATTTAATTTTTATAGGATTCGCCAGGGTTTTTGCTAATATCTGTACATACTGCAAACCTTACATATACACGCGGATTTATACGTTTTTGGATAATTTTGTGCAAATTCAATTAGCTTACGAATTTTAGACCGAAATATTAAGACAAAATTTAAAACTTTACAACTGTACGGACGAAATTCAGAAATAGAAAGAAGACTACCAGTTCGCAATAGTGGACGTATCCATTGATGGATTTAACTGCTTTTCGGAATCAAACTCGTTATTTAAAACAAAGATTCGATGCTGTAATCGCAAAAGCAACACACTAGCAGGGTCATGTGCTTAAATCGATTCCACAATTCGTGCTGATCAAAAATATATGTATATATATATATACCTTATGAGCGGCTATTTCTATTTGTTATAAAAATTTGACAGAAATATTAAATATAATGTTCCTAATGATAGTGTGTGTAAGTATTATTATTGAGTGCTGAGTGGAATGATTTTAAGAATATTATTTAAAAAGACTTCACATTTTTTAGGTTACATTCGACCGCAAGTAGTTCTGAAGCCTGTAATTTGCTCTTTAAAACGGCAACTCAGAGATGGGAATTGATAGAAGAAGCTTACTCCTAATTGATGTTAATTGCACTAAACGGAGTTTCAAATCAATGTTGTTTGTAATACTAAATCCTTAAAAATAATTACTTTGATAAGCTTAATGTGTTGAAATCGAAATTGATTAATTAAATGTTGAGAATATTATTCTAGAGAATATAATTCATACTTCAATATGTTTAGATATTAATATAAAAGAAAAAACAAACTTAATACCCACGTGCCGTTTATCCTGCTGAATTTTTGAATTACATTTAATTGTAGAAAATTTACAAAAAGAATTATTTTGGCCTTTGATAGATAAATCACCTCTATGGAGATGCTAACAACGGTTTACGACCACACTCTATTTACACTAATAGAGTCATTTTTCTTTTCATTTCAATTTATTTAAGTATTGAGCCATGATTCTCAGATGTTTACGCTTTCTCTACAGCAGGATGTACATGAAGTTTGGTACTGAAACGTAATGAGTTTTTATTTCAATTTATTTAATTTAATCTTGCATTGCGGCAAACCTGTATAATTAGGTAATAAGCGTAAGTATATATAATAAGATAAAATAAGTTTAATTTAAGAGCAACAGTCGATGTAAGAACATGCGTATGGCAATAAAATGGCAAAAGTAAGGGAAACGTAAGGTGCTACAGTGTTAAGCGATCTTTTTTGAAAGAAAAGTAGGCATTATGATCGAAAAAAAATTTTTACTTGGTTTTGGCTTGTTTCATTCGAAATTTATAAGCAAAACCATTTATGGTAAAAATATATGATATATAAGATATATAACACTTTCCTAAATCAATCTTTTGCGTTCACACCACAGGGGCAATAACATGGGCGCCCTACCAAATATATTTCTCTTAAGTGATCAATGATGATGATGCTGAGAAAGAAATGCCCAGAGAAAAAAAGCGAAGAGGCAACTGCCTGCTGATTTGTAAACCCGATCAGTAAGAGTGATGCAATCACTACAGCTGTACCAAACATCAATCATAATTAAAGTATAGTCTAACGCATTGGGAATTGACCCTGACTTAAAAGTTGTGCTTCATAATTACTTAGCTATGCTTTTACCCGACAGTAACATATAACTTTATTAATTGTATTCCACGCAATGAGGTAAGGTATTTCTGATCACATGCTTATTTTTATTTTAATAAGGAAGCTTCGACAAGCAAGCAAATAGATATTTAACGACAAGATGCAGATTAGGTATTTAGCTTCCAACGTTCCTTTTCGATAAAGAGTGGCAGCCTCCGTTTATTATTATAAATAAACAATTTTATAGGCTTTTTGAGAGGATTAAAATAGGAATATACGAGGATTGTCGATGAAAAGTGATAGTTTTAGTTTATTATTATAAGCACACAATGGAATTCTTTTAAGAAGATTCAAATCAATGTATATGAAGATTAGTTTTTAGACCTTCAGAACTCTCGACAGGGCTAACTTGGATTTGTTTTGTCATTTCAAAGTAGTGAGCAGCATTAAATTTTTTAAATATATTTCCAAAATGGTTTGTTCGCCAATTAGAAGGATAAGGAATTGGCGTTAGTGACTAGACCTTGTTCTCGAGTATAAAAGAGCTTTTAGTTAGTGGTACAGATTGCCAAATGTAAGAATTCCCTTTTCTGATAAAATGATACATGAAAATTTAAGTATCAAGTAAGTACCCATAAAGTTAATTTTATATGGATTTTATCAAAGTTCTGTTACTATAAGAATATTTTATATTACTATCAATATGATATTCCCGTACCAATAAAATGTATACCTGGTACATAAAACGTAAGGTGAACAAAGATTATACGCGATTATAAACGACAATGTTGATAAAAGTTCGAATTTATTAACTTCGAAGTGTTGAAATAAATTGATAGATGGATTCTGGCGGACAACACAGTAAGATGCAAAAAAGTTTTCTTACCACAAAAGCTACCATCATGTCATCAAAAAAAGTTTGTAAACATTTGATATAAAATAAAGTTTATTAAATGAAAAAATTAATTTTCTAAATTATTCTTATCGCAGTAAATGTTTCTTTTCAACATAAAACATAATCGTCATATATTTTATTGAAAAAAAAAAAAAAATAAATAAAATAAAAATTTAATTATAGATTTAGAAAAACGAGATGTATATAACTGGATGTCTTCTTTAATTAATTACACAATTCCTACAAAAGTTTGGGTAATATATTTATATAGATCTCCTGCAAGTGTATATATATATTTATTGTTCTAAAAATGTCTTGAATTTCTGTTGCTATTCTTATTAGTTTTTTTTTTTTTCAATTACTAATATCTTCAACTTGAGTTAACTACTTAAATACTAGAGCATTTAACAATTTATGCGGGTCTGTTGAAGTGATGTGTGAGTGATGTAAGTTGGGATAAAATATTTTAAGAATTTTGTAAAGGAATATTTATAAAAAATCTAATTATTTAAAAATACTAAGCTCTCTACACAAAAAATAATTAATTTCTAATTTTTTGTTATTATTTCTTGAATTTTTCTTATTTTATTATACGAGCAATCTATTAAATTTAATTATACTAAATTTGTTCTCTTATATATATATATATATATTCATACTGTGAAAATACAGTATACATAATGTGCATATATGTTCGTCCGTTACTTTTAAGGTAGTCAGGCCCTTTAAGTATATTTGAATTAAGTATAAATCTTTTGTTCACATTTTTTATTAAAGCCAAGTTATAGTGTACTATGTTTTAATAGATAGCAAAAAAGTAAAAATAATTTAAATAAACAAAATGTATGTAACGATAAAGTTTAAGTTAATTTGCCTAGTTTTTTTTTATTTTAGTTTATTATTTTTAATTTAAAAGCTAATTCTTTTAATGTATTCTATTTCGTTTAAACATATTTAAAAGGTACCTATTTCGCTTTTATGTGATTAAGAGCATGAAACATATAAATTTGATATCACACTAAATGAAACTGAAAAGTGAAACCTTTGACGGTAAATAAATATTGATAAGTAAAAATATAAAAAAAAAATAGCAAAATAATAAATAAGAATATTTCAAAAAGGTGAAACAATTGCGACTCCTTAATGTGAGTCTTCGATTTCTATTAAAGAAACTTGTAAGTATTTCAAATTGAATTCATTTTATTGCCTATCATACAATATAGGAAAGTATAGAAAAATTCTGCAGTTGAACGTGTTATAGTAGGGGATAAAAAGCGAAAGGCGACATTATAAGCAATATAAGGAAGAAAACTATATTCGCCTTATAGCGAAATTTTTAATATCCACCATCTAAACACAGAACAAACTTTAAATTTGTTTTTATTTTATTTTTATTTTCGGATTTGAATCCCGAAAAGAAGGGATGTCCGAACCTTTTTGTTCAACTCCTAAATGAAGCAAGGGCAGTTATCATATTTAGTAAACCTCGTCTTCTATAATGTTTATCCAAGAAATTTTTAGAAAAAGAAATTACAAAAATGTGTCGGAGACAAACTTACTTTGTCAATTGCAAATTCATTTTGTAACTTTCAGTTCATGAACTTTTCAGTTCGATACTATGAACAAAAAACAAGAAAAATTGTTTATTCAAACTTTGTTTACAACCCAAAAATAACCGATCGATCCAGCGAATATCGCACAAAAGGTTAACTAAGACCGAAAAAGTTAGTGAAAAATCGAGTTGTCTTCGTTTATCGCTGTGTTTAGCATCATGAAGTTTTTCCCTCCAGCTAAACTATTGACAGGGAACATTATTTGACAATTATGCCGAAATCGATGTGGAAGTATAAATATTTTTCATTTCAAGAACATATTCATCTCATTTCCTGATCACAGTGGTATACGTATATCTTTGGAGCTTCGAAATATGTGCTCAGTTCTAGATTTGCATTTTAATTCCTCTCGACGGATACGTCAGTCCAATAGCTTACGCTAATCAAGTATATATAAAATCCATTTATGAGTGATGCAAATACAGAAATAACCTCATAAAATTAATAAATCCTCATTCAGGTCTATAAAAAAAACTAAATCAAAATCCCGGAGGTAAGCATTGCATAACAAAGAGTTAATATATATAAAAATTTAAAATACGAGTACTAAAACTAAGAAAAGACTAATACTAAATAATTTTGTTTTACTACTGTTTTGAACAGTACCTCAAAATGAAGGACAAGACCAATAGTTTTCTAATACTTAAGTTCGCAGAGCAATATCACTATTTTTTTCATTTAAACTTTTCCCATTTCACTAACAAGAAACTGAACTTGAAAGAGAACACACTAAACTAAAAAGTGAGAGAGAGAGAGAGAGAGAGAGAGAGAGGGAGAAAGAAAGAGAAAAACCACATACGGGAGTATACTACAATGTGCGCTTATTATCTTGGTAATAAATAATGTATACGGTTCACTTAATCAATCATTTCCTATTTCTCTCTCTCCCTCTCTCCTCGCCTTTCAGTTATGTTTGGCACGCTTACCAAACATATAACCCTTCCAACGTTCAGCAGTACGTGATATCAAAGGATCACTATCAATGGTGGCTAATAACAGCAATTGATTGACATGCGTGGCGTGGTAGTCCCATCGTGCTAAATTAGGTGCTACACCTAAAGACAGATGTCTCAAATCATAGCTTGTACCTGAGCCGGTGTCATATAATAAGAGCATATTTTTCAAGGAAATCATTCCTTGCTGGAAGAGTTGTCCAGCTTCATTTGCTATAGATGAAGGTGCCGTTGAGTTGAGATCATATAAGCCCAGTAAAGAGTAAATGAATCCATTTAAAACAAATGAAGAAGGAGTTGTTGGATATTCCTCATACCTAATAAGGAAAAACAAAAGAATTCTAATTATTAAACTATGAAATCATTTTTAATAGTCACCAAAAATATTTATCCATAAATTGTGACAATACGCCTCCATCTTTCGAGAACACACGGTATGGCTTTAAACCTAAGGCTGCTGCTTTCAAGTAACGCTTATCACCACCGGATTTCCAATAAGCCCGAGCCAAGACTGAGATGGCGTGACCTTGACCCATAGCCGATAGCCAGCCAGCCTTTAATTCAGCAAAACCATTTAAACTTCGACGAACTGGATTTGGCCAACCTCCCGTATGTTTATTTTGATTATTTACCAACCACTCGGCCGCATCATAAAAATGAGCCATGTGATCGTACGTTGACAGGCTTATATTATCAAAGAAACCAACACCCAAAAATGAAATGGACAATATGCGTAGCTCAGCACGTTTAACCCTAATTGGAGACTTTTTTGGCCCATCTAAGGCCAATCCCTTTTGCACATCTATGTGCAAATCACGAGTCAAATGATGCCATTTGTTTAAAGCTTGCCAACCCAAGCCATAATAAATGTTTTCATCTTGCACACTTAATAATAAGTCGGCTGGTATATAGTGGACGCGATAAGCATGTTTAGTTTCACGATTCTCCACGATAATCATAAGACTACTGCTATTAGTAACCAACAATAAGTCAGCAGTTAAAACTAAATCCAAAGTCTGATCAATTTCTTTAAGAGTAATGGCACTATCGAAATCAATGGCAGTTTCATATTGTATAACGGAACTGTTGAATTTCGGATGCCAAATACGTGTAAGATTACTGACCTTTGAAGGTATCACCCAATTGGCTTGTACGCTATCAACGTTCTCAAGCATCTAAGTTAAAAATATTTTTTAAAAATTTTACATAACGCGAAAGTCTCCACTATGAATATTTACCCGTATTCTCGGTTCTGGTTCCGTCAAATTTTTACTGTAATGCGATAAAGCAAACTGAGCGATTTGTGTAGGATAAAAATAACCTTTCTTCTCCCACTGGGTACTAATCGGTACACCATCAGCAGCGCTGATACATTTTACACGATCTCTTATCTATAATTAGAAAAAATTATATAAAAATTTTTGTGATTATAAAAAAGGTCAACCCACCTCTACGTTATAATTTTCAAAATACATGAAAACGCCACGAGCGTCATATTTCCCTTTGGGTAGATTAATCTTTGCCGTGCTATGCATCCACAAAAATTTACTCTGCGTTTGACTATCACTGCTACCAACGATTGTCGTCAGCGATGAGGCAGGCGAACTCATTGTTCCTGATATATCAAAATAATGACGCAAAAATGAAAATGGAACGTAGACTTCATGATTATCCTCATCGCGTTTACAATGCACGGTATACTCTTGATTAATAATGCACTCAATATCCTGCAAATTAAAACCGTCATTCGCAGCTATGCCACCACCTCCATCGTCACTTCCGTCTAACTGATCGTTAAGTAGATCAGCATTGCCAACAGCGTAAAGTCGACGATCCCAATGCTTAACGAGATCTCGTGGAAATGTAAATTCCACACAACGCATGTAAACCGCACAGGTTATAACCATCACAATTACCGTTAAAAATAGCAACACTGCTTTTAAATTCAAACGCATGATTACAAAAATGAAGGGTTCTCGCTAAAAAATTAAAAAAAAAAAAATTTTTTTACATATACGCCAAAAATGAATTGAAGAAAAGTACATAGGAGGCAAGATGGGGAAATATCGTTCAGTTTTTGATAATTAGAATACAATCAGTTTTAATTTGCGTGCAACAATTATGTGGCATTATGTGGCAGATTCGTAATTGATCTTACCTATAAAAGATCAACTACTATACGCATGGAATAGAGAAGATGCATTTAGCATCGAACGAACCTTAGATATACACCAAACAATTACGTAAAAATTGCAACACATTTTGTTAAGGGCGGTACGTGACACGACCACTATATGACCCGATTGTGTCCTCAAATTTTAAATAAATCTGGAAAGTGTTCATATGATTTTAAGTCTTTAGTTGCAATAGATTTAACTTTAATTCGAACTAAAAGAGACAATTAAAATAGCATTTGAAATCATGAAAGTTTCAACGGGGAACAATAGAGGTGAATACGGCTAACTTTTCTTACAACCTAATATTCTCAAAAATATGTATGTGAAGAGGGTACAACCCCGGGTATAAAAAAATAATATAACAAATTTACATTAACAAGCAAAAGACAATATTTGAGACGAATCTTAGATACGATCTTTTAAGCCATTTAAGCTGATGTTTGTACTGACCGGTGTAAATACTTTTGTTTGTTTGACAAACTTTTAAATCTAAACCTTTCAAATTTGTAACCGTAAATTCATTTCAGTTATTTTTAAATTTTGTTGCCAATTCACGTTTATTTTCATTTGTAATCTTAAATTTTTCTATCAAATATTATTGAAACTGTAAGACACATGATTAAATAAAGTTTACAGATATAGTTAGATCTTATCAGAAACTTCATCTGAACAAAAAACATCTACATACCATGCCAGAAATGCAGCTTTAACTACATCAGCCCTATAACAAAGGAAAGCTATATTTATACTTATTCGTAGATATTGTGTAAAAGTAATTACAAACCTAGTACATCGGTATTCTCTATTAATATGTATACTAAGTAAAAGTTAATGATGAAAATTTCTTTGCATAGTTCGGCAAGCAACTAGCAAGTTCGTTTTAAAAACTAAGTAAAACTAAAACTTGTACGGTCGTCATTATAATTTGGCGAAAAGCCAATTATTATCTTGATGTATATATAGAAAGTGAAACAATGTCTTGCCCGATAAACAGTTGATAGAAGAAAAGTGTTATTTTTAGTTGCATATGACAAAAAGTCATGAATATGGAAAACACAAATGCTTCTTTTGTGTTAAATACTTCGCACAATATTCCTCAAATGCATGAGGCGGTCTAAAAAGTATTAAACGATCAGCGTGTTATTCTCAATAATATACGCAGGCCTAAATTTAGTCGATATTTAGAATCAATCTCCAAACTTTTCTTAGCAGCAAAAACAGAAAGGAATACAATGAAAATATTCATAAGTATTGTGAATGCATGTTGTATACAATAAACAAAAAGTTTACTTGAAAATATAAGTGCTATTTGAACCTATTAAGATCATACCGCAGTTAAATTACAAAACATTTAATAAGTAGGTTGAAATAATAAACTTGTTATACTATTTACGTCAAGTAAGACCTGCCAACCTTTTCTTTAACCGTCCTACTTTGGAAGTGATGGTAACAACAGAATCAAAGAGAATGCAAAAAACTCAATGTGATATGCTTGTAAGAAAACAACAAACAAAGAAAGAAAGAAAACATAATTCAATGCAAAATTACCTTTCGTTTAAATAGGATGAAATTATGCCTGGATTTACATTTACTTTTATTTCGGCTATTTTTGTGATTATAGGTAGCTGAGTTATTCGAGGTCAATGCAACCAAGGTGGTGGTGGTGATGGTTTTTTGTTCATTAACAGCATATTGTGCGTTACCCAGCCGCAAATCTTGAGGCATTCGATACAAACGTTAAATAGAAACTAAATTTTTGTGCAATTGTTTAGCAATTAAAACTCAATTCAATAACATTGATTTTCTTGTAGCCCCTTTTTTTTTTCTTTTTTGCAATTTTATAGTGCATTATTTATCTTTTTAACTTCGAAAGAATAAATTTTTTTATTCAATTTACAGAATTTATATAAATAAGACATTTGTTGATAATACTGCAGAGATTTTTTTTTTTTGTTAAATATATTTCTTTTCTATAATTAAAGCAAATAAAATTTTCACAAAAAAATAAACTTTTTTTTTGCATTGAGAAATCACAGATGACTTGAATGAAATTATTAGGGATGAGCTTTCCACTAAATGGTTTTCTTTCTGTTATCGTTTCTTATTAGTGAGCAAAGCAGCCGCTGTATGTTTAAGAAATCAATAACCAATTAAACTGATTAGAAAAATGTAACAATTTTAAAACAAACATTTATAAAAGTATCTAAGCTTTAATAATATGATAAAAATAAACAAATGCTTTCTAGCTTGTCTTATTTTATTATCAACATTTTTGAGATGCTTGTGTTCAAATGGAGACAGAACCGTATTTTTCAAACAATGCCGTCAAAACTGCGAAAGAACAAACTGTTCGGCTGGTAATTGAAAAAAGTTTGCTTAGTTTTAATGGAAAATGTATGCCACTTTATTTTAGATGGAATTGAATTTCAAGAACAGGCTATAAAATATTATCAACAGACAGTATTTGATAAGTTATTTTTATGGAATTGTGCCGACGAATGCCAATATGGGTGCATGTGGCGAACTGTGGATGTCTTCAAAGAGCGTGGTTGGTTAATACCGCAATTTTATGGCAAAGTAAGAGTTCGTTTCTAAAAAATTCAATAAATTAAATTTTATTTAAATTTATCTAGTGGCCATTTATACGTTTTATGGGTCTACAAGAACCGGCTTCAGTACTATTCTCTGTTTTAAATTTTGTAGCTCATGTTCGCAATATTAAACGTTTCAGGAGAGAGGTGAGACGAGATAGTCCTTGCTATAAATTATGGCATTTGTTTGCATTCGTAAGTATCAATCTAAATAAAGCGATGTGGTCTTTCAGTTAATAAAAATTTCTTTTGAAGGTTTGCTTAAATGGGTGGCTATGGTCTATAATATTTCATGCGAGAGATTTTCCTTTAACAGAATTATTGGATTATGCGTTTGCTTATTCTATGGTTTTAGTCGTATTCTACTGCATGTTAATCAGGTACACGTTAACAAGTAAAAAAAGGCAAATAAATTTTATCAATTAAAGGCTTTCAGAATGCTGCATCGAAAATCGATACTTTTAAGAGGTTTTATTTCTCTGGGTTTATTATCTTATTATATAAATTACTTCGCTTATTTGAGTGCGGGAAAATTTAGTTATTCTTCTAATATGACTGCGAACGTGGTAACAGGTAATCTGTTATCTCTTTTAAACTAAAATTATAAATGAGTCGAATCAAATATTTTTATTTTTCTTAGGTATTTTGGGAGGCTTAGGTTGGATTTTGTGGTCTATACGTGTGCGACATTATCGTCCTTATTATCGTAAAATTCAGACTTTCTTTTTGCTAATGGGTTTAAGTATGAGTTTGGAACTTCTAGATTTTCCTCCAGTTTTGTGGATTTTTGATGCTCATGCTCTGTGGCATTTGTCAACTGCCTTCCTTGTTCCATTGTTTTACAGTTTCGCTATTGAAGACTGTAAAATGTTGCGTATAGAAGATGCGGAAAAGGCGTTTATTTTTGATAAAGAAATTTAACTAATTGAATGAAAAAGCAATACATTTCATATTTGCGTTCTTTTTTTTTGATACGTTAACGAAACTACACTCAAGATAGTAGATAAGGAGTTTACATTTGACCATATTGTGATATCTTTACCGGTAATTTGGGCTTATTATTATAAGAATTTGTGGAAATTATTGATAGCAGCGATGAAGAAGACACCAGTGAAGCATATTTAAATTATTTTTACATTTCATTCTTTATTGTTTCATTTACTATATTTTACAAAAAAAAAAAAAATTAATATTTAATAAATTTCAAAAATCATTATAGCGGCAATAAACAATTCTTATAATAGACGCAAAATGTATAATTTCTTGTTCTTCTTCAGGAGTTAATTCCGGATCGGTATAATATTTATGTCGGGCCAAGAGAATATTGTTTTTAACCTGTATTGACGGCTAAGAAAACCCCTTTAAAGAAAAATAAAGAAGGCTGCTCTATTATTTGAAAAAGAGTAAAAATTTCCTTAAAAAAAGATTCCAAATGCAGAGCAGTAATTTGGAAGTTTTCTTTAACGATTTACAGCGTTTAACAGATTTTGACTCAAGTATAGGAGTTTACATTTGACCACATTGTGATATCGTTACCGGTAATTTAGGCTTATTATTGGGGCCTGTTGGCACATTTTCAATTTTACGCATTATTAATAAACCATCTAAAACTCGTCCAAATACCACATGTTTGCCATCTAAGAAATTACATTTAGCACATGTTATGAAAAATTGACAACCATTCGTATCTTTGCCACTGTTGGCCATTGACAATAAACCAGGAGAGTCGTGTTTTAAAGTGAAATTTTCGTCCGAAAACGTATTGCCATAAATGCTCATAACACCAGTCCCATCGCCCTAGAGAAAGAAAAATTTCAATTAATTTTCTACTTGTTTGCAAGTGTTTGAATACAAACATTAACGAAATCACCTCCTTGTATCATGAAATCTTTGATAACACGATGAAAGCTCGCTCCTTTATACCCAAGTGGTACACCGTCCGGTTGATATTCGCCCGTACAAAATTGTCGAAAATTTTCTGCGGTTTTTGGTACTGTATCAGCAAATAATTCAAATATCATACGACCAATTTCCTAGAAAGAAAAAACTACATTATAATTTCCTATTAAAGAATATGCGTTTATGGTTAAAACAAGTTTACTGTAGTTCCGACAGATATATCAAAAAATACAACTGGATTATTAACGCTACGAAGTTGTGATTGTATTTGGTTCCAGGTAGGCATGCTTAGTTTTTAAGAGTTTATTTAATATATTATTAGCTAAAGATTTATTAATAGTTTCCTGCGATATTTCGCGGGTTTTAGCTTTGTTTACATGTTTTCTTTTAGTCTACAATGAAAGAGCGTTTTCAGATTGCCAGAGTGTAAAAATTGTCGGGGATTTGTTAAAAAAAAAACATGTGTTGCCAGAGTATATTTAATACATCCGGTACATATTATACTAATGGGTTACAAGTGTAAAAAAAAACATATTTATTGGTTTAACACAATAGAGGAATTAGTTTATTCAATTTTGCAAGCATGTAAAAGGGAAAAATTTAAATAATATTTTATAAAACCACTATTTAAAAATGGTATATCGGGACGACGTATTTTTTGGAAGGTCTAAAATCAAAAACCATAACACAATTCATTAGTAGGCGGGAATAGAGTGAAGTAAGCAAAAGACAAAAATTTTCAGCGAAATCCAAAAAAAGTTTTAGTTCACTCGTTAGAATTGTGCAAATTTCAGTCAGATCAGTACATTCATTTCTGACAAATCGTTTCCACCGATTTCAAAAATTCAGTTTTTGGAGAAAAACGATAATAGATTAAAGTACACGAAGCAATAATAGTAGGAAATTCTAAAGACTATTTTTCCTGGAGTTTTTCCTGGACTGATTTGGAATTTTAAGAAAACATTTTTTAAATGTTGTGCTGTGTTTGTTAAAAATTGTATTGTTTCTTTTCGAAACTTTCTAAAATGTGACGAACGAGTAAAAATTATTTAACTCCAACTTCTCGATAGTTTACCCAATGAGAACTTTCTTTGCAACAGCGGTACTGCCAGCTGCGAATGTTATAATATAAATATGGCATTTTTGTCAATGTTTGGGATTTTGCAATATCGTTTTGTTACTTTTGACTTGACATTAATAGTCCAAAACAAGGAATAACAAACAATATCGAACTATAATCACAATAAAGCACTTTTTTCTTTCATTTAGTTTGTTTTCTTCTTAATGTAAATAAATTTTACAATTTTCTGTTTAGTGCACGCTAGTGTTTTCTCGTTTTAAGTTTAGCGAAAATTGGAGAGAAGAGGAGAAGAATAAAACGATATTTATTTGTGCGAGATCATGATTATATTATTTACACTATAAACTGCTTTCAAAGAGTTAAAAGGATCTCACATTCAGCTAACAAATGTCTTTGCGTGCTATAAAAAAGCGCGAAAGTTCATTAGCCCCTACTAATAATAATGGTAGGATCAGTTTATTTAAAAAATCCAACAAAACGAAAACATCACATGTAAATAATATAGGAGGCTCTCATAGAACGTATAATAAAGTACATTCGAATTTAACTTCATTATCAATACAACAACAATATCAACTGTTAGGACGAGCGACAAAATCGAATCCAGAAGTTAAATCTAGGGAACTTTCATTCCAATTGGTGCGCACAAGGTCTGACGGCGATCTCAATAAATTGTTAATTAGTCGGACGGGAGAAGAATATGGTGATGGTGCTTTACTTAATGCCAAATCTGAAGTGTGTATAAAAACGATAACAACACACAATTATCAGCAAGAGACAAAACCAAAAACAACATTTGAAACAGACGTTGATAAAACTAAAAAAAGGGCAATAAACTGTGATAGCCGCAGTAATATGCTTTCTGGTGCTCGTTCTCATCGTGATTTAACACAATCTTCTTATGCTTCTACAAATCGTTTAAATGCAGAAGCAACACCTAGACGTATGAGTGAAGGAAATTATAGACGAGGGCCGAGTTGTCGTTCCTCAAGTAATAGCGAAATAACTTTATCTTCTGGGGGCGGATTAATTTCTCATATTGTACCGCCGTTACCAGTTGATCCAGATAGTGTTTTGCGTATACCGATTATTGGTTACGAGGTTATGGAAGAACGTGCTCGTTTTACGGTTTATAAATTACGTGTCGAAAATCCTAATTCTAACGATTGTTGGTTGGTACTACGACGTTACACGGATTTTGTGCGTTTAAATAATAAACTTAAGCAAATATTTCCGCATATCACCTTAAATTTGCCACGTAAAAAGGTGTTCGGTGATAACTTCAACCCTTTGTTCCTTGATAATCGTGTTCAAGGCTTGCAAATCTTTGTCAATACGATAATGAATAATGAGGAATTGAGAAAATCTCAGTTCGTTCGAGAATTCTTTTGCTTAGATGAACCTCCCACATATTCAGAATCAATGGAGGAATGTAGGGTGAGTGTTGTAGAAGAGAAAGAAACGTAAGATTTTCTATTAATTTTTTGTTTTTCTTTTATATAAATGAAATTAAGGCGATTTTCGAGGCTCAAGAGGAAACCATAGCCCACCTCAAAATGCAAATTACGGCAAAAAATGATTTAATTTTAAGTTTACAGCAGAAGTTACGCGAGGAAGTGCAGGAGAAAGAACAACTGAAACATATGTTAAAGTAAGTTGTTTGAATCATCATGAGTTTAAAGAAACTAATTTTTATCGCACTTTTGGACAAATACTTGTACAAAAGAATTTAAAGAGAAATGCAAACGAAATTCTTTAAAAAATCACTATTTTTTTTTAAAATGCTTTTGAAAAGTTTTTCTAAAATTTTTGCAGTTTGTCGCCTCATAGCTTTTTTGGAAATTTCAATTCATTACGAAGATCTTTAAAACCCATTCTTATTAGATTCTGAAAACTCTGTAATGTAAAGCATCTCTTTTTTAAGATTTTCATTGTAGATTGTGAACACAGAGTTTCTTCATTTTAATAATTGACCTGAGTTTCATAAATGCACAAACCGAATTTCATATTCGCATGTTTCAAGTTAATTCAAAAAGTTTTAAGATCACAAATTTGATTTTATATTTATTTTTTTTTGTTCTTTCTCTAGAAGCTGTAATGGCAAGTCGAATGGAAGCAAATAACGAGGATGTTGTTGTTATGATGTCGCAATGAATTACTTGATTGACAATAAAACAAAAAAAGTGTTAACCAACCATACAAAAACATGAACCTAATATACACATTTATTATGTTAAACTTCAATATTCTTAGAAGAACATAAACGTACACACACCTTATCAATTGTAGTGCTAGTACTAAAAAAAATTTTGTAAATCTTTTTATTTCAAAAGCAGTATTCTCTTTGAAAAGCAATACATACATTTATGAATATAATTTAAATATTAAACATCACGATATTGTGTATACAAGTGACCTTAAAGGATTCGTATAAATGTCCTTATATATACATATATATTAATGTAAACATACATATTTTTGCAATGTGAAATGAATCTCTTTTTCAATATTTTTATGTTTAAAACAATAATAAAAAAAATGTTTTATTTGTTTAAAGACTGGTCATGGCTGGTGGTCTAGCATAAGCTTTAGGAATAAATCCATATTTGCGTGTTTTCGGAGCGTAAGCCCATAGCCACCCATCAACAGTTTGATTGTTTAAGTCGGCATATATCCAGTCGCCTCGTTTTACGCTTAAATCGTCTGGAGCTTGAGCCTGGAAAGGTATTCAGGAATTTTTCTTTTTATTTATATTTTTTTTTTTTTTTTTTTTTTTTAAATAAAAGCATTTACTCTTCTACCTTGTAATCATACAACATCACTAACTCAGTACCATAACGTAAATCATCTGCTGGTAAATGAGCTGAATTATTAGCTGAATGTTGTTGCTGCTGCAAAGCGTTATCCATTATGTTCACCGGTTGACTTAAGGAGTTTAGATTTCCTGTCGTTGTGTTTAAATCGCTATTCTTATTTATACCTGCTTCCAATAGTTTCTGTTGGGTTTGCATCACACTATCAGCAGGATAAACAAAAGCAGCCGGTATGAAACCTTCTTGACCATCATTACGTACTATCCAAAACCATTCTGGATCATCACGATTTAATAGAGTAATAAATTCTCCTCTTTCTACTGATACATCATTTTCATCGCGTGCTATGAATGTGTATAAAACAATAAAACGGCCATTGGGCTCTTTGTGAAATGTTGTACACTCCGATTCTAATATTAATGTTGTAGATAAATCTGTCACGACGCCTTTTAAAGCCACTTGAGCATTATTAACCTCTTCAATCAAATCTAATTTTGTAGCATCACTTGCAGCAGCAGGTAATAAAGTTTTATTTTCATTAATTTCTCCAATTTGCACATTTTCCCGTTCTCTTGGTAGTTTCTTTTTAAAAGCCAAATCTGCAAGCTGTGTATTATATGGAGCGCAATAGGAGAACGGTATAAATCCTTCTTGCCGTGAATCTTCACCAATAACATAAACCCAATCATTTTCTCTGTACAAAATATTGATAATTTGTCCACGTTTCACTTCCAATTCATCATCGACACATGGTGTAAAGTCATGTAAGACTATCATCTTAGAATCGGGACTTAAACCATGTTCCTTTTCAATTCCTACCCTTACCAGTGTCTCTATGCTGGAAGAGCCAGTGATGCGACCCAAACCAACGGCTGCGCCACCGCCCGGTAATGGTAAATCCCGTTCAATATTTGCATTTGTAGCTGAAGTAAATAACAAAAAAAAACAATGGTATTAAAAAAAAGTTTGTTGCTTAAGTTTTTCGTTGTGTACCCTTTTTTTTATCTCGTCGCATATATCTGGTCGGACACAAAAATGCCATGTGAAAGTGATTTTTTCAAAAATCTCCTTCTTATTTTCTTAATTATTGAAATTAATTATAAATTTTTGTTATTTAGTGGTACTTCTTGAATCCTTGAATTTCAGAAATCTCTCTTAACAATAACTTTAGCTTATTTTACAGCTGAAATTTACAGGGTGCCAAGCCAAACGCCGTTAACTTTTTGTTTTAGTGAAATTGGTTAGTTGCAAGTTATAACTGTTTTATTAGCCTAAATTCCTGTTCATCTCCATTTTTTTTATTATTAGCTTTGAGTAATTGTAACAATTTCGAATTAAGAATAAAATATTTGTTCCAAATTTGATATTGATATTTACTTGTAAACTTAATATTATATTCGGATCGCACTAAATTTTCTTCAAAAACATATTGTTAGCTCTTGCGTAGACAGGGGTTTATCATTGGGACATATAATGTACATTTGTACGGCTTTAAGGCTTATCCCCACCGCTTCAAATGCAAAGATGACAATGTCTGCCGTGTGCAGCGTTAGCGGAAGACGCAGAGCCCGTGTGTCTGCTCATTGGAGTGAATTATGCTCAAAGCTTGGGGAAATGCCTGTACAGAAAATCCCCATATTGCACCTTTTAATCGGAAAAGGAGAATTGATTTGCGGTCACGAGCTATACAATAAAAATTTGACAGATTCTACGCGTGCCAAAGGGATACAATTCCAGGAACATGACCGTTAGTAACAAATTGTTTTATCCTGTTGGTAGACACTTCGTCGTTGTAAATAATTACTGGCAAAATAAGATAAAATTCGATTCAACGATGTTTCCCCCTTTTCGTCTTTTCGGCTGTATTTGCTGTTAGGGAAATTGAGGCGGAGAGATTAAATTCTGAAAATATTTATAGTTTAAATCCACAAATGAATGTTGAAAACATTCTGAACGACAAGTAGGCTTGCGATTGCAAAAAAATTGAATTGAAATTATTTTATTTATCACGTTTCACGTTGTACACCTTCCACGAATTTCAAAGAAGCATTCGCACAACAAATGCCTAATATGTTAAGTCCAACCCCAAATTATCCCATCTCATCTAGGTTTTTTCATCAATTAAGCGCATCGAAAATTGCGAATCGGCAAACTAAAGTTTTATATGAGAAGTGATCGTGATTTCAATCCATTTCGTATAATGTGTTCGTCTTTTTACCAAAATACCTTAGTGTATTAAATTTCGTCCAAATATCTAAAAAAATCGCAGTTTGTAAGTTGTATAAACCAATATATGAGCAAATGTTAAACGGACGGACAAGCTTAAATCGATCGGTATATTAAAAGGCAAGTTTGTCGTAAGTTTTTGGACTAATATTCGTGGTTCAAGTAGCGAACATACTTGTGTTTTGTATTTTGTTAGCAAATTTTTGTATTAAAAACAGTATCCAATAATACCTAACGTATAGATTACTGAGGGACAGTTTATAAGATTACAAGCTTGAAACTGAGTTCACTCTGTGCTTTCTTTTTCTTTCGTTCTCTTGTTCTTTCTTCTTTCTTTCACGTTAACTTAATTCTGAAAATTGTAAGAAGGAACTGTTTCGAACAGAAGCAATTATTATTCGTTTCATTTAATTCTAATAAAAAATTTCTTTGCTCCTTTGTGCTGCGATCAATGACCATATTGTAATGTATGTTAGATGATAAAGATTTAGACAGGCATGAATTCCTCGTCTCAACAGAGTGTATAAGAGAACCTGAACTGCTCGACTGTTTCCGCCAAGATTAAGAGTAAATCATTCTTGGGAATAAAACCGTATTTAATTGCTTAAGATATATTTATTCTTACAAAAGTAAATATTTCTTTAGGGATATTTTAATTTCTCTTAAATTATCAATCAATTTATACCATCGTCCCTCTCTCGAATCCAAATGAATATACTAAGTAATGCAATCTTCAGATCTGCGTCCCAAATTGTAAATGCTATTTTGGACCACTGCGGCGTGACTACAACTTTTGTATGTAAGGAGTGTGTTTGGACAGGAATACCATTTGTTAGTCACAGGATGGTAGCTTTCAACGCTTGACTCACTGCGACCACTGCATACATGAGATCATTGTATGCACAAATCCTAAAATTACACCGAGCACTCCACTTCTTATTGAATGGATCATAGTGTTCTGCACTTTGCAGATTTTTAGCAGCGTATCCTCCTACTGAATACATCACATCGTTTAAGAAGATGTATACCATATTTGTGATGGGAGATATCTTGTTGTTGATCACATAATAAACTTTGCACAAAGCTTTTATATCTACACCTAGTAACACATAAAACTCTTCGTTCCGATTTTCAGCGATATTTTGGTATGAAGACGATAACCGTCTGCGCTCTGGTGTTAGATGATATAGTACAGCTTGAATAAAAAATGTACAGCATTGCGGGTCGTTTCTAAGCAGAATTTCAGTAGCGACTTGGTCTCTCAAGAATTCTGTTCTAGCAAAAGTTAAACGTACATGACTCATCAGCTCAGCAGAGGTAAGGCTTCCGTTCCCGTAGATTGTATTCCATCCATTCCACTACAGCTTTTATGTTGTCCTCAAGCTTTACTGAAAGTCGATCGTCTTTTAATAATTCTTGAATCTAAAAAGAAAATTTTGAAAAATAATTAAATTAGTATGAATTTATCTCAGGACACATTTGAAAGGCTGGGTCTTTGATTTAAAATTTGCGTTGCGTAGTGCAAGTAGATGAACAGAAAAGCAGGACAGATATCTCCTCCTATTACTTGTTCTTCTTATTTTTTAGTCGAATTCGAACTAATTATGAGCGTGAAATTATAATTTAGATAATAAAAAATTCATTTGATAGAGTATTCATCCCGTAAAGAATTTAATCTAATTTCGAGAAAGAAAGTATTGAAACTGCTTCTATAGCATGCACGTTTTCTAGTTTCCAGTGAGAAGCATTAAATTGTAGTCACATTCTGACAGAAGACATTGGAAACATCTTTGAGAAAGAGAATTTCAAACAAATCCATCCAAAGCGCGGTATATCATGATATATATGTATAAAGACGCGTGCTTTACAAAGAGAGTTCTGTCTGCGCTAACGTAGTCAAGAAGTAACGAAAAAATTACTATAGAAATAAAGATTTTGTTTGAGCGAATTTATGAATGATTCTTAAAAAACTATCAACAATAGTTAGTAAAGAGAAATTTTATAAAATCTTCGAGAACCTCGGTGAAATGACACGTCTAAATGCTTAAAATGGGGTTGCAGCGCATTAATACCCTTTTGATTGGTTTAAGGCATCAAGAAAGACATTATCATAATCGTTATTTTGACATTTCTCTGCAGCGAATTGTTCAGCACTGCTTGCATCTTCGAGGGCTGTGATGTTGGAGTCACTAAATTAAAGTTGGTAGATATTTAATATTATAGAATGGAACTCAAGAAAACAGATGTATGATCAACTAAAGAGAAATATCAACGTTCTCTCTAAAATTCCACTACTTTTTATTTCCATACTTTATTTATTTTTTATGTGAAATGCAACCCTAGCTGTGTGTGAATGCAAAATAATTATAGTTCTTTAAACAACGTTACGTATCTAATAGAGCGCAACATTTGTATGCAAATAAAGCGAACCATTTCGTTAGTAACATTTATACAACAACAAATATCTTGATTCCGACATAAATAGCCTGCGTCTAAAGAGCAGAAATGGAGTTAAAGCCATTCAAATAAAAAAAAAGAAAAAGAGAGTTCAAGAAATTTCGTACGAAACCGTGGGTTCACTATGTAACTTTTTGATTGTCGCTGCCTACGTTAAAATACAACCGTGTAAGAGATTGTGTTGGTAGCTTTTCTTTATGTGTACTCGATACTAATGCGAATTGCGAATTGGTGTCGCTTTTACTCTCCCTTTTCAGTTTTTGATTTCAAGTCACAAATACAAACAGTCCGCCTTCGTTATCTTATGAAATTGTCTAGAAAAAGGGACAAAGAAACCTTAAATGAATTCGATCTTTGTTTTTCGAAAGAAAAAAGTTCAGATATCCGCAGGAAGCAAATGCGTTGCAACTAAAAAGAAAGCATTGTTAGTGAAACGAAGAATAAGTGAAACGTTAATGTGAACCATTTTGTTTAAAATTTCTCAAATTTTAATTCCATAGCACTTCACTGCCGAAATAAGGATAAGTTATATAACTATCGACTAAATTAAGTGCCAGCTGTATTATATCTCTCAACTTAGAAGGTTTATTATTGAAACCTCGCTGCCACCTTAAAACTTATGTCATTTGCTTTTGTGTATTAAATCAATAAACTTTGTAATCTATATACGAATAAATGAAACTTGGAGATCATTTCATCGTAAACTATAGATACAGATCTCAAAGAAAATTATACTTGTACGAGTCTATAATCACTAAATTACATATAATTACCTACGAGTTCATTTTAAGTTCTGGCAAAACTTTCCAAAACTTCTTGTAGATTGATTGTGTTAATATTGTTTAGTAGTAGGGACTCCAAATGTATCGCGATTTTATACCAAGGAGATTGGTGTATTTCTGCTTTCAAGCGTAGTTACTAAAAATTTGATCTAGTATACGTTGTTAGTACTGACGTTGACTTGAGGTCTGTACTCGATAAAGTAAAATTTTGCACTGAATATGTGGGGAATATATTCTTTCTTTTATTCGTTAGCTTATCGTTCTCTACCTGTCTTAAAATTTCGTTTTCTTCTATCCGAATTTACGAAAATTTCCTTTTCTATGCGATGGTATTTATTTCGAACACATTCACAATTTTTTTTATAGCTAATCAACAAGCAAAATACGCAAAGAATGTTAAATTATCGGTTTTATGATAGATTTCTTTGTGAGTTTTATAAAATTATTTGTTTTACTCTCCGCTGAGTTTAATTTAGGTAGTAAAACAGCTGGGTATGCTTTGTAACATACTCACAAAACTTGAGAGAACTTTTGCCGGGTCTTGTATTTTACCAGTTTCTTTTGATTTTTGCGATGTACATACTGATTTTATCTTGTGTGGTTTTGAAATGGCTGGAAGGGCTTTGCAGAATTTTGATTTTTAATCCTTGACGAAGCTGACGAAAAGATGAAGATATTTTTCTATTAATAAATGAAATTAAAGCCTCTAGTTTTTGGACCTAACCACACATAAAAGTTCACATGGAAAGTAAGCCTTTATATGAAAAAAAGGATGTGATTTCCAATAGTTCATTCTTCACGATGGTAGTTTGACATAAAAAGTAATTATAGCAAACTTGGATTAGCTAAGTCTATTTTTTCGATCCCATCACCTATAAGGGTTCTAATGAAAACTAAGCCTTTATATGGTCAAAAGGTCTGAAAATTGGTCCATAATAGTGATTTGCCATAAAAATTAACGAAACTACCTAGGTCCGTTTTTTAAAATCCACCATGAGGTTTGTCATAAAATGTAAGTTCTTATGTGGCACAAAAATGTCTAATTCTTAATACTTTAAGTACATAAGAATTTAAACGGGACTACAAAAAACCTTCCTCCAAAGTGTTGGCCAATTACTAATCACTACATTTTCCATTTTTTAAGCAGAATATGAATTTTCGAACGGGAAGTCAACTGGTATTATGAGGTTATGCCTAGAAAGACATTTTGTTTGGCTAAGCTCCGCCCGAACAAACAATAAGCTATCGATTGTAACCGGTAGCAGTCAGGAGAAGTAATATCTGTTGATAACAACTGGCTGTTAGCACATTTCATTTTAGTGTTGCTAACATTTCCTGGACAACTTTTGCTGTATGAAGTCGAATTTCGTCCTATTGAAATCTTATTATATCATGAGTTTTGGCTTTTGAATTAGTAGTTATTGGTAGCGTTCTTCAGTGATAATTCCGTTTGATTGAAATAAACCATTTTACAAATTTTCGGATGCAGACATACATACTTCGTTTATTTTATTTGATTAGCAACTTAGCAAGTAGAAGGGAAGTAATCACGAAATTCTTACTGCTTTGAAAAGACAAGAAAGATTTACAATATTGTAAGTTGGAGTATCAGTTACAAAACAGTTATAAAAGCTAAAAAATATAATAAAAGTTGCACCTCTTGATGCCCTTAGAATATTTAATAAAGCAACATATCTTCTTTTTCAGCGTTATACACAAGTGGACAATTCTCTTGAGCCAAAATATCATAAGCACATCCATCTCCAATAGTAAAATTACGATCAGCAGACAACTTATTCCAGAAATGTGCTACATACGATTGTTGAAGTTTTTTCAACACCGATTGAGTCATATTTGGTTTGAAAAAATCTTCCCAATACGGATAGGATATGGCATAGAAAATCTTATAGGGATGCACATGGAAACCTTGACAAGTCTTAAGATATGGCATCATTCGGATATTCGTTGAATTGCAAATTTCACATGCTACGTGCGTTATGACGCCTGGACCGTTAGTATTCCATTCGTTGTATTTGTAGTTCTTTAAAAAATATAATAAACATTTTTCAGCTAATTCATGGCCAAAACCGTCGTTAGCGAAATTCATTACACCAGCGGCAACGTTAAATTTTGTCTCGATTCCGGCATAATTAGGCGGCAAATATCTAAGAGATTTCAACGTTATTGTATCGGTATCCAAGTAAGTGCCACCAAAACGCCACAATGTCAGGAAACGCAAAAAATCTGAAATATGCGAAACAAGGCATCTGTGAACGCAAAAGTTATTTTTATTAGTTATTCTAATTGAAATTAAGTGGTTCTCACGTAGATGTGAATAAGGCGCCTTTTCTTAGCCACTCATAACTGGGTGTGTTCATAACATAAGACCATAAATTAACGTTCCGAAAACGAATATTTTTATAACGTAGCAGAGCTTTGGTACGAGAGTTTTCGCTTAAAAAAGCGTCCACATAACGTGGCGCAGCAAATAATACAAATACTTGATTTCTACGATTGTGTAAAGCGGCAGATTCAACAGCGCATGCCTGCCGAAAGGTTAAATTAGCATAATTTATACGCTCATCCACCGATTGAAAGATAGAGGGAAAAGATAATTTTTCCCATTCTCCGCTGGTTTGATGAAAAAATATGCTTTCGCCCGGCGGAGGTTGTACTTCAGCCTCCAAGACATCCATTAATGGTTCCAGATCCTCATATCTTCCAAAAATTTGAGGATGGTCCATATAAATCCATTTGTGAATCGGTGGTTTGCAAAAGATATCGTCCATAATTCCAAACAAGCATAAGCTAATAACAAATATATTTAATGTTATTAATAGCCACAGTAACGGCAATTGCTTTAGGCTGATATGAGATGGCTTCGTCCTTTCAAGCAGTCTACAAATAATATCCGCTAAAACAGCAAATTTCTTGATTTGTGCCATAAACGCCATTATTTTATTTTTCATTTTTTTTTTTTGTTATTAATTTACGAATAAATGAAAATTATCGTATCGATATTGAAAATGGGACAACTAGGTCACAGAAGACGTTTATAAAATAATATAAGTTGAAAACATTTCTACTTTCCAGATGTTTTGTTCACAATTCGTACGCTATACAATAAATATTTCCATGGCATTCCATAAAAATAGAAATCCGCCATGCCCACCTATTAAAATTTGGTTTTCCCCCATTTTTCTAAGATAACGGTGTTGGGTGTAAAAGATTCGGCATGTTCGAATATAATTTTCTTACTTGTTATACGTGTTTATGTGCCTTCTAATCGAAGTCTGAAATTTTAATCAAATAAAATCCACACATAAAATTACATATTTCAGAATATGTACATCAGAAATGTTATCACAGAAATGGAATTAAATTTATAGAATTTTCTTTTTGTAACCATATTGATCGTAAATCTCGTTTTGGCAAAAATATATAATAGAATAGAGATAGCAAGTATTCTCAAGCGGGCTGTCTCAGTGCTTCGAGTAGGCCATTATTCTATCGAGGCAATAGCTCCTGCATGTTTATTCCAGGCATATCCAGGCCAATCTACCGATGCTTAACGTGTATTTTATTTTGTAGGCAAGGTGTGAGGCGTTAGTTCATTCGGTGATAATAAGGGTTGTGTTGTATGTAATGCTTTCGCTAGCGTCTACCGTTATCGAAAGTGGATGCAAAAAGAAACTCCTTTCCTAAGTAACGGTATACAAATTTTCTAAGTCACCTCTCATTGTACTTTTTATGAACTTACAAAAAATTCGCCTTTTTCTCATTACATTTCTAGTATCTGACGATGCCATTTATGAAATTTATCCGGGCAAGGTAAAAAAATATTTTTTACATTCATAACACTTTTTTGCTTCCCATAATACCTATCGAAATTTATAGTTTTCAAAGCATCATTGTCTTGAAATTGAAGTATTTGTTCAAAAGATCTCATTTCTTTCTTATCTTATCTTATTTCCATTTATGCATAATTTATTTATTTTTCTCAGGAAAAGTGAATGAAATGCGTTTGCATAATAATAATACGGGATGTAGCAGTGATGATATGATGAATTCTAACAAGAATTCCAACGATGACGAAACTGAGGGTTCCGACAACACTCTTGCTGCTACGGGTGCTACGGGTTCAAACATTCTTGCTGCTACGGGTGCTACGGGTTCAAACA
>KK351040.1:1600959-1611780 GCA_000671755.1 Glossina brevipalpis
ATTGGTAGAGGCATAAGGATTATGTGATAAATCCGTTTCTTCAGCCATACCCCAAGAACAACCTTCAGTGCGTGCTCTTTCTTCTGCTTCAGTATTTTTCCGTTCCCTTTCTAAAGCCAACGCTTCCAATTCTTCCTGTCGTTTGATCTTTAATTCCGTTACGGATAAATCAGACTCGGGTTCTTCATCTTCTACAGGCCCTTGTAATATATAAGATCTCGTGCTAGCTGATGCTAGTGCTTAATTCATTTCTCTGGTTTAAGAATTGATTTCATTAGTGTAGAAAATATAATAATAATATTTATGCATAAAAAAGTTTTTATTTTTCCTCTTCCTAAGTTATTCAGTAAAAAAGGAAAAGATTCAGTGCGAACTCGAAATATTTTGTCTAAGACTTAGCAAAGTTAGCGTTAGTTTATGTTGATTGTTATTTCTTCTTCTTCTTTTAACTGAGTTTTATTGGATCGTTATTGTGTTTTAGATTCTTTTTTTTTGCTTTTGTTTTTATTTTCCTTTTTTTTTAAATATTTAAATGTGATAATAATATTATAATAATTGTGATGAATGTAGGAGATTCACCATGTGTGGTACGTGAACCAAATGTTACTGTGGCGCATTTTCCTTCGGCCACAAAGCAAGACGATATTTTAAATATTTCGGAGTACTCTGTTCTTCTATGGCATGCAATAATTTATTGGGATCCAGAATGCCCGACGGTCGGACGACTTTCAGCAAATGATTCAGGTTCATAAGTGGCAAACGCACGTATGAGACTGCTGACTGAATGTCTACATTACGGTTATGTTTGCCCCATTCCCAAACAGGCAAGGAAATCAGCACTTCTGGAGCAAAGAAAGAATCACGTCGCAAGATTCCTTCGAGAAATTCTTAAATGTCTCATGCTGTAAAATATCAGCAGCATTACGATCCATAAATGTTAAACATACTTTGGTTAACTTTTCCAGATCATATAAACGAGCTGCATCCAGAATGGCGCAAGTATTATTTAATGCTAAATATTGCCTTAAGTAGTCGACGATGGCCAATTCTAACTAAGTCAAATCATATTGATTTGTTAAGTCTAAAGTATCTAAAATATTGTCTTCATCCATCTGTGAAAGGTACGAATGGCCAGAGTAAATATATAATTCAGCACCGCTTCAAAAGCTTCTATGGGCACTTTAAGATGTATATCTCTTTGTGAAGTGACGTCCGTAATCTTCATTAAGACATAATTGTGCCATTTGAGCTGAAAATAATTCTGTTAATTCAACTGTATTCGATCGGATTTTATTTGGTAAGCGTGTACCGGACGTTTTTCGATGGCTTTGGTTGTTCATAATGTGATCTCACAGAAATTATAAATATCAAATTCAAAAATAAATTGTAAGTCAAATTTTCTTCTATTATTCTATTAATTTTTCAAGTACACAATCTATACTGGTCTTTATTTTTATTTTCATCCAAATTTTTTTCATTATTGTTGCACTCTTTTTTTTTTTTTTTTCTCAATTTTAGTTTGAATTAATATTATTGAGAGATGCTAAGGCATAACTCTGTCGACCGAGAGTATCGTAAGCTAATTTCAAGACACTAGCAAATGCTTTATACATGATAAGCAAGAAATTTAAATAAATTAAAAAATTTCGCTGCAACAAGCAATTGTTGAATCATGCAAGTAAGTAAACAAATAAATATTACGCAAATAGACGTTTTTATAAACTAACATAGCTCGTAATAGAGGATTTTCTTAAGGCTTATAACGCTGCGAAGTACAGTCTGGTTTGGAGTACGCGTTGCGGCCGACTTGAATGTTAACAAAGTGCTGAGGTCAGTGCTGAAGACAATATTATAAGGCAAATGTTGAATCTCTTCTTAAAATGTGTTACATTTATCCAAAAACAATAATATTGCGGTAATAAGTAATTTTATTTAAATTAAACAATTTAATTACTTTTTTATTTAATAATTTTATTTATAATTACTTATTTGTTTATAGTTTTAATAAATCAAATGCCATTTACACTAATGTCCTTTCACAATTTTTGTGTCAGATCAGAGACTGCCTTAAATAAATGTTCAACCAAACCTACATCAGCAGCCTGAAATATAGGTGCCTCGATATACAATATACAATACACAATAATGGAGCTACTATTTTAACCGTCTGCCCAATCTGCAAATCGTTTGGTACGTAGCCGGCATCAACAGCAGCACGTTAAGCGTTCTTTAAACGATTTCTCTGGTTTGCAACAATAGTTCATTGTTTTTGCTAATTCGAATCTTATCTTACTTTTTGTTTACCGGAAGGATGTTTAACAGACAGATAGGCGGATATTCATAAATCAATGTAAAATTTATGCTATTGCATCTCTGAAGCGTTCCTTAGGCTGCAAATACAATGAAGCTGCGCTTACGTTCTCACAAATTCAAACATATGGAAAGCAATGTATCGAACATAATGGGGCCGCGCATTTTGCTTGTTTTTTATTGTGTGTAGAGCCCATTTTGGTAAACAGTTTACTTTAGTAGCGAATATAACAATTATTGGTTGAAATCATCGTATATTGATTTGTTTAGCATGGTTGCATTTTGAATTCACATCTCGTAAAAAATATTTTAGACTTTTTTTTTTTTTTTACTAACAATACAAATCATCGTTGGTTGTTAAAGTACTAAACACAATGGCTGCAGTGGCAGTATTTAATGCTATAAATGCAATGTACTTGTTAATAAAAAGTTCATCATAATGACTTATGCAACAAAAATCATATAAACGAGCGATTTCAGCTCATACACTAAATAGAGAATTATTGATTGCTACATAGAAAATTGTAATGAAATGTACACGCAAATAAACTTTTGCTGCACATGTGAGTTAATCAGCTCAGCTGTTTCCGCCAAGATTCCCTTGTTTGTCTAAATAGAGAGTGTCTCTACCGAATAAAAAATTGATGAGGTGTACTGAAATTTCAAGATAAAAAGATGAAAAAGTTTCGAATTTGTTGCAACAAAGCATAATCGACACGAGTTATTAACTTGAAAATATATTCTTAATAGTAAACAAATTCCAATAACTGGGTAATGGGACGCTTAAGGGAATTCGACGCTCTTTGGATGTTTGTGACATCTGTTAATATAAAAATGTAAGCTTAGCATTTTTGTATTTTTTTTTTTTTGAATTTTGAATTTGATATTATTATTTTTCTTTCGTTTATTTTACGTTGGCGGACACGCTAATTGCTTTTTCAATTTAATAAAATTTTCGTTTATGATTTTCAATTTTTAATCGAACAATTATTTATTACATACAATTACATACAATTATTTATTGTATTTTTCTCTCAAAACTGATTGCTAGTAAAGACACGAATGAGAGATGTCTATGAATGTCCTTAGACGTATATTATTAGAGCAAGCAGAGAGATTTGTGATCTTCAGCTATATTTTAGTAGCAGTAGGAGTAACTTATGCTAAGTAGTGTTAAATTTAAAAAAAAAATTTGTTGTTAATTTTGAGTTTACGAGATAAGCATACTATTAACCGTGATTTATTTCTTTAAAAAGAAGAAGAACATATAATAAGCTTGCACTTTATGTGTAGTGTAGTAATCGAACGAAAAAGAATCTCACGGATATTTTGAAAAATAATTGTATCGAATATTTTGTTTATTAGTTTAAAATATAGTTAAGAGCACACACTTCATCATAACTCAATTTTTAATTTTTCAAACAAATAATGTTCCACATTTAATATCTAATATAATAACAAGACTAATTACTGGTAATTAAGTCAGTTCCAAATAAAAATAATTACAAAGTTGTTTACTGTCATAAACGAAAAGGAAAAATATGAGCTTTGTTTTGAAATTTCAAAAAGTTGCAGCAAAATTTATTAAAATCAGTTTCCGATTAAAAATTATGTTTTCATTACTGGTCATCTTGGCATTAATTGGATTAATGTTCAACATATACTATACTCCAGATATGCGTTACTGTTTTGTTGATACCTTGGCTGCGCAAGTAGAGGATTTAAGAGTTAAACCGAAGAAATTAGAAGATATTTTATTAGCTGATGCTCTTCCTCCTCCCAGCCGTAGTATATTTTTTCATGAGACGAGTTGCCCTTCAACAATTAAATCAATTACAAAAAAGCTGCCGACCGCGGAACCTCACATGGAAAATTACGTTAACTATGTAAAATTGACGGCGCGGCAGGCCTGTTCAATTGAGTCGGCTGCTTTCCACAATGCCAAAACAAATATATATGTTCTATATGCTAGTCCGCGTTATCAATTGTCAAACATTTCTACAGATCCCATATTGAATGCTATTTCAAGTTATAAAAACGTATATTTTCGAAATTTAAATATGTGGACATATGCGGCTACTACACCCATGTATGAATGGCTTAAAGATGGAGAACTCTTCAAATCCAGGTAAAATGAGAATAAATAATAATAACGTTCTTTATAATGCCATTTGACTTTTTAGCTACGTTTTTTCACACACATCTGATTTTCTGCGCTATTTAACACTATGGCGTTGGGGAGGCACTTATCTTGACATGGATACTATAATGTTGCGATCTATCGAAGATATGCCAGCAAATTTTGTTGGCGCTGAATCTGGTCACGCTTTGGCTGCAGGAGTAATGAATTTCGCAAAAGAAGGATTTGGTCACGAAATAGCCGAATTGTGTCTTTCCGATTTCGAGAGGAATTTTAAAGGCGATAATTGGGGCAACAACGGTCCTGGTGTTATAACTCGTGTAATGAGCAAAGTTTGTGATACGGAAAAAATTGCACTAATGTATGATCAGAAGCGTTGTAAAGGTTTTCATGTATTTGATCAAAATGCTTTCTATGCGATACCTTGGACAGAATGGCGTGAATTTTTCGAAACAGAAAAAGTAGAAAAGACCTTAGGTCGCACCAGTCGTTCATATATAGCCCATTTTTGGAATAAAAAATCAATGGATTTTCCTCTTAAAATAGGCACCAAAAACGCTTTTACTATTATGGCTGAAAATAATTGCCCGAATGTCTACAAAGCAGTCGTCGATCATTTTTCTTATTTCTAGCCGTACTTGTACTCAGTTTGTAAATAAATGTATATTTTCTAGTCATCGCGATCAACTAACATAAAATCTAGTTCGGTAAAGGTATTCAGCACAAAGTCCTTCAGCTAGACTATAAAATGCTCCACATTATAACCAAAGCACAATATTATGTTAATATTAACTAATGCGCAATTTATTTAAAATATTATACAAAATGATTTATTTATATTTATTTGTAGCTAATAAATAAATAATAGAGAAACCGCACAATTTTTCCATTTATCGTAGAAGCATATAAAAATAGACAAGGGTAATGATTTGGTAGTGGTTTTCTTTCCCAACCGCATTTGCAAAGCCATGGTTTATTTTCAATTTATTTCTTAAAAAAAAAAATGCATTTCATGCAGCCAACACATATTGCGATAAATTTGATCTGAACGCAAAATAATCTACTATATATGAGAGTTTACTAGCTCGGCGGTTTCTGCCGAGACACGGCACTTCTTGAATTGTATTGAAAGTTCATGGAAACGCTAAGATTAACTCGATTTTGTTTATTTTATGTTAGTTGTGGATACACCCTACAGTTTACATACACTTGGAAATAAATGTTTTACGCCTCACTAGCCTTAAAGTTTTTAAATTCTCTTTGACAACTGCAGTTATTGCAAATTTTTTTTTTTTTTTTTAGTGTAAGAATTTGCGTGGTCGCCATAATATCTTTTCTTTTCTCTTTTCTTCTTCTTAGTTTAACGTGTAACTGACTATATACGTTCCTATGTCTAGCCTAATCTACTATCCAAGCTTAGTGGCAAATGTTATTACTTAAGTTCTGAATCAATCCTGTCGTTGAATTTACTAAAATATGATTTTGATGATGATGAATGTCAACAATCTCTTTAATAGTTCGATAAGAAGATTTTGACTCGATTGGATGCTAAGTGATTTTTAAACTATTCTCTGGATCGCAAAATCGTGTATTTGTAAGCGAGACACTAAAGTTATATGATGCGGTATTTCCATTTTATTGCAAATAAATTACCATCATTTCGTATGGAACTTTAACTTCCCTTTTATAATATTACAGCCGCATTACGCTAGCTAACATTATATTACAGTATTTTCAACCACACTGATAAATGATCATTTGAAAACTTTTGAAAAAATTTCGCCAACTTGCTCACAAAAGCATGTTTCACGCAATATTTTCTACA
Source organism: Glossina brevipalpis (assembly GCA_000671755.1). Classification (NCBI taxonomy): domain Eukaryota; kingdom Metazoa; phylum Arthropoda; class Insecta; order Diptera; family Glossinidae; genus Glossina; species Glossina brevipalpis. The sequence goes on from KK351040.1 coordinate 1,607,235, forward strand.
CTTCGCATAGTCCATTCACTGATAAGACAGATGCAGATGAAGAGATGGAGAGAATATTGCGAAATGTGCTTTTGTCAGGGAAATTGAATAATTTCCACCCATCTTTGGATATACTAAATATGAATGATTATTAGATATATTGACTATGAATACTAAAATGTTAATCGTATTTACCGTGAAAACTTCACAGGTCTATGATTCATATTCCAACAAGGCATTACAACAAAACATTGGAAATAGCAGACCTTGTTTCTTATTGTATGGCTCATAACTGGTTTTGATTGTTGAATTTTTAATTATGTGGCATTATTGCTTAAAAATAATTGTAACGTAATCATCAGTGCTATAGTGAATTGGATCTTAGTAGAAAGTTCAGTAGAAAGAGAGAGAAAGATTAGCTATTTAATGAAAAAAAATTATGTAATGAAATCAAGTAAAAATAGAAAATTATTAAAACAACATCGTGTAGAAGGGTTCGCAATGTGTTTGCTCCCGTATAGTTCCGCCTATTCCACCAGCACTTCTAATTGCTTTGTATTTGCAATTCTAATGCGATATTTTATAATAAATTACTTTTGTAAAACAATAATATTTTATTTTCTTATTTTTTTTTTTTTGTATTAAATGTTTTTACTAAATAGTTGTAAAGGTTTGTTTAATATGACAATAGAAAATTGGAGGCGTTGTAATGTATATAATATTTTAAAAAGCATAGAATTCCTAGATTAATGTAATTAATTCTTAGGCTAGAGAGAGAGAGAAATGAATTGATCACTAGCGACATAGGCTATCGAGTCTTTTCAAAAAAAAAAACGAAATTTAGATATTAAGTGTAATAGTTTTAATAAAGTAACATATACGAAAGATATTATGTTCGGTAGCTGATTTCAGGACGTCCATGGGATTAGTTAATCCAAATGCAATTTTTCTAATAAAAGAAAAGTTTACGCAGTCGCTAAGAAAGTGTCTTACTGTAAGATTTTGACCGCAACTGCAGATTAGAGCAAAAAATTTAATCAGTATCTATTGGAGCAAGCGATTGCATAAGAAGATTTCTTAAGTATCTATTGGTGGGTTGCAATGGTATGGCTAAAGCGAATTCTAGCAAATATTTTAATCTTTTTTTTTTGTCAATATTAGTTGGATATAATGCAGAAACAAGGTCAGGATTAACAGAAGAATAGTGCTGATGATGATATTATTGATTAGTTTCCATGATTTGCTTTTTCATTTTTTTTCTAACGTATCTTTGAAGGCCCAACTTTTCCATGATATCATCCATAATTAGGGGTGCAGAAGCAACAGACTTCACCGTTCGATTATAAACCGATATGATTGGGTTCCCAAAGTGTATTTTAATCTCATCTCCACATGTTGCTATGGTACTTCTTACTTTGCTAATTGCGCTCCACTTGGAAATTGAGGAATTTTGGATACTTTTTATCTATTAGTGCTATCAGTGACAATAATACTTTTGAGTTTCTTATCATTGGCAAACACTACAGATTGAAGAATAGCTCTGGCTTATGAAGGGAGCTGTTCAATGGAAATGGATTGCTACGCTCCCAAAAAACTTCTTCGGTTTATTAAAAATTGCTTGTATCCAAACTGTTGCAAGAGTCAAAAATGGTCGTACTGACATGAAGAACTAAACATTACACGATTTTTAAATACAAGAAATCTCATGATATTAAGGAATCATGTTATTTGACAAATAAATCATATTGAAATAATTTTAAAATTGCTGTCAGAATATTTCCGTCTTAACATCTAACGAAAATTTTCAGTAGGCTATTGTTTCACAATAAAACTTCAAAACATAATTGACTTTTGATTGACTTATTGAAAAACAGAAAAAATCTCATCGATTGTGCGCTTGAAAAATTAAGAAAATATCAAAAAAAAAAAAAAAAAAGAAAAAATTACTAACAATTTTTACATTTGCACCTTTATAATACGGAATAGATCACACAATTATGAGCAGCCAAAGCCGCCCCGTAATACCGAGTACACGCTTATCAACTAAGTCCCGATCGGTTGAACTAACGCGACTGTTTTCAGCTCAAATGGCACAATTGTTTCTAAATCAAGACTTCTCGGACGTAACTTTCATCGCAGAAAATCAGCGTTTACCGGCGCATAGAGTTATGTTGGCCGCACGCAGTGAATACTTTCGAGCTCTTCTATACGGTGGTCTTTCGGAATCAAACCAAAAAGATATACATCTTAATGTGCCCGTAGAAGGCTTCAAGTCACTCCTAAAATATATTTACTCTGGCCATTTATCTCTTTCACAAATGGATGAAGCCAATATCTTAGATACCTTATGTGTAGCGAATCAATACTGTTTGAGTGAGTTAGAATTCGCGATTTCTCAATACTTAGCACATAATTTGGTATTAAGTAATGTTTGCGCCGTACTAGATGCTGCTTGTTTGTATAGTTTAAAGAAGTTAATGAAACTTTGCTTAATATTTATGGATCGTAATGCTACTTACATTTTACAACATGAAACATTTAAAAACCTCTCAACGGAATCGCTTAAAGAAATATTACGGCGTGACTCTTTCTTCGCTCCCGAAATACAGATTTTTTTAGCGGTTAAAACGTGGGGTGAGCAAAACCGAAATGCAGATATTGAATCGGTGGTACCGTACTTGCGTTTGCCACTTATGAATCTTAGTCAGTTACTGCAAGTCGTTCGTCCTTCGGGCATTGTCGATCCGAATAAATTATTGGATGCCATAGAAGAACAGAACAACTCAAATTATTTAAAATATCGTGGTTGTTTATGGCCTAAGGAAAATGTCGCCACAGCACAATTTGATTCACGCACTATACATGGTGAATATCCGGCACAACTTTTAAACGGCGATGTTACCTCATACGATATGGAAAAGGGCTATACACGTCACTGCATATCGGAGACGAACACTGAGGGTATCATCGTAGAATTAGGTACAATTTATCTTATAAATCATATTAAAATTTTGCTTTGGGATCGTGACAATCGTGCCTATTCATACTTCATCGAGGTGTCGGCAGACCGAATTCAATGGGATCGTATTATTGATTATTCGCAATATCATTGCCGTTCGTGGCAATTCTTATATTTTCAAGAGCAAGCAATGCGCTATATTAAATTAGTTGGCACGCATAACACCGTTAATAATATATTCCATGTTGTATCGTTGGAAGCCATGCACGTAAACAATATACCGCCTGTAGTTGACGGAATTATAGTTCCAAAAAGTAATGTAGCCACCATAGAAATGGGAACTATCGTTGTAGAAGGTCTAAGTCGTACGCACAGTGCTTTAATAAATGGCGATTACACTAATTACGACTGGGATTATGGTTATACTTGTCATCAATTGGGTAGTGGAGAGATTTTGGTTCGTCTAGCGCAACCTTATTTTATAGGCTCTTTGCGATTATTATTATGGGATCGTGATGATCGGACATACAGTTTCTACGTAGAAACTTCGACAAATCAAAAAGAATGGTTTATGATTATAGATAAACGTGAGGAACAAGCAAGATCTTGGCAAAATTTTACTTTTTCACCCAGAATTGTTGTCTTTATAAGAATTGTAGGAACACGGAATACAGCAAATGATATTTTTCATTGTGTTTACTTGGAATGCCCATCAGAGTATCCAAATTTTTCACTAATCGAAAGCGAAGAACAACAAATCACTGAAGAGAATAATCAACCCAAGAGAGACAATAATGAGTCAGATACAAATGGAGAAAGTAATAATAACACAAATAGTCCACGACATAGCAATGGCGAACATGAAGAAGCTGACAAACATGAAGAAACTATTATGGAAAAAGATGTACTATTCCAATCTGATGCTAATTTACAAGACGAAAATATAAATATAAAAAAATAAAACAAAATATCAAAAACTCGAGACTACTTGTACCATCACCTTGATCAATGCCTACAAAACCATTCGTTATTATTTGTTGTTACCTATAAAATTTATGTCGCCATCCACATTTCGAAACTAATGTCTAAATTGTAGGTATAGAGGTGTCATTTATATTTTTGTTTTAAAAAATTTTGTTTCTTAATATATTTACGATTTTATGTAACAAGAGTGAGGAATTTATAATTTTATTTATTTTATTTATTTTCGTATTGTATTACATTAGCGGCAAAAATTCTAATGGAAAGAAGCTTGATTGGACTTATGCCAATTACATGCGTTAAAAGTCTTTCAAACTCGTCTCACATACAGTTTAGTACTTATGCACATAATTATATATAAAGTTTTGAAAAAATTTTGAGACTTGAGACTTGAGTAAATCAAAATTCATATAACACATGATTCATTTCGTCTACATCCCTAGAGTATTTCATATACAGTGGGTAAAAGCCAAAGTCGTACACCACAACATTTTTTTTCTTTGTCCGATTTTTTATACCCAAAATATAATTTGAGAAAAGTTCAGTATTAATTTTTTATAGCTTATTTCACTAACTTTTAATAACAAAAACCAAAAAAGAAAAATTTTGATTTTTAACAATATTATT
>KK351040.1:1612787-1699468 GCA_000671755.1 Glossina brevipalpis
TTGTTAAAAATCAAAATTTTTCTTTTTTGGTTTTTGTTATTAAAAGTTAGTGAAATAAGCTATAAAAAATTAATACTGAACTTTTCTCAAATTATATTTTGGGTATAAAAAATCGGACAAAAGAAAAAAAATGTTGTGGTGTACGACTTTGGCTTTTACCCACTGTATATAACAATTCAACTGTTGGCAGATTTTCTGAAAGTGATTTTACTCCATTTCGTGTTTTTTATAACTTATCAACAGTTGCGCATGCTTACTATGCTTACTTAGGAATAATCTAAAGGTTGTTCACACAAGTACTGAATTCTGATCTGAATATGAGATGATCGAAGTAACTGTCTTTTGCCAGGACCAGCGGGCCATAAGATATAAATAATTTCTTTAAGTCTTTACAATATTTCTTTTTCGGAGGATTTTACTGAAGATGAGTCAGCTGTACGTTGCGAGTAGAAAAATAATATTCGATACGACAGTTCGAAAGTGTTTTGAGAGTTTGAGCTGGATTCCAATCGTTTATGAAATTTTTTGGTCTTTCAATCCCTTCTTTGTCATTGACTTCGAAATTACCAATTTTAAAACGTTTAAATCAAAATCCACAAATTACGATACGAGGGAGCAGCAACCGTTTCTAAAACTATTCGATGGGCTTCGGCTGTAAATTTCAATTCATTACTTTTCACTTAACTCTCCGTTGTTATGCGCTATCTTACCACAAGAGTAAGAAATATTTTTTTAAACTTTTCCTCGCATGCGACGAACACTAAATTTCCCAAAAAAAATTTCGGAATTTTCTATCGCATGCATAAAAACTAAATTTATACAGAAAATTTTTTCTAATTTTTCTCAGAAATTATGTTTTCTCTTCTATGTCGAATAGCTCGAACGTATTAAATTCCTTTGACAATTTATAATATATATACAATAGCGCGTTAAAGAATGGTAGACGCAACAATGTTGACAATCACAATATTATTTTACAGTCATCAGATTTACTTTCATTAGTAAAGGTTACAGAATGGAAGCGGGAATTTGTTGTAGTTAGAGAGCACAAAGTTATATCAATTACTAGTAGCTCTATGGATTCAACGGTTAGCAGTAATTCAAGTAATGAATTGGTAGTAAGTAGTTCAACTCTTAATGGTACAGTTAGTGGTAAAGAAATTGAATGTAGTGTAATCAAACCGATGACGCATTATTATATGATTGAGAATATCATTTGCGTCATCTATGCATTTTAATTTGATTTTACTTATATACATTTATAATTATAATAGTTATTATTATTATATATTACCTGCGTTTTCTGCACATTGCCTTCTCATTCTCTACATAACGCAGAAAACAAGTATAGCGTTAGTAGAGACGTATTATTTACTCATTACCTACGTATTGCCTATTCATTCTCTGTAAGTTTTCTAGGGATGCTTCACTTATTGCTGCTGACCTTTTAAAGTTAGCCAGACGATACGTCATAATAATTTAGACAAAAGATAGAAAGTCAATAGAGACGCGAAGAGAATGTGTAGAGAATGTGTATAAAACACTCAGATATGCATATGCGTAGGAAATGTATCATTCATGGAGAAGGATTAGAGAATTAATAAAATACGCAAAAAATCTTGAATTGAGCAGAAAATAAGTAAAATAGCAGTAACAGTAGAGTACTCATGCACAGAGAAGGAGAAGAGGTTGCGTATAGGATATTTGAGAAATTTGCGCGCGGTCGGAGAACGATTGCAAAGGAAACGTTAAGAGATAAGTGGTAAGTAGTGATGAATTTATCTGAATCCTTTATGAAAAATAAGCAGTACTCAGGAGAGAGTGCTGCACATCTCTGCTAACCTAAGGATGGAAGGCTTGTGTCAAGTTCAAATGGGTCGGTTTAGAATTTTATTTGACAGGTGCATTTGTAGTGAGACGAACAGAAAATTACTTTCCTTGTTTTGCGACGTACGATGACCGTAAACCGTTTATTGTATATTAAAAATGAAAAGCATTGATACAAGTTAAATTTAGTGAAAGTAAATCTGTGCCTGCAATCGTCTGCAACAATTTTGAAGATGTCGTATTATTCTCCTTAACTAAAATACATATTTTAGATTGAAAATTGAAAATCATGAATGAAAATGTTAATAAATTGGAAAGGCATTTGCTTTTAATTGTTTATTGTATTATTTATTGCATATTAGAAATGAAAAGCATTGATAGAAGTTACTACATACATTTCGTAATGAAAAGTCTTCATCTCGAGACGAGATTTTTTGTACAAAAATGCATATAATTCTTTAGTCAGGCGCACACATTGCTCCCTTTTGTTTAATTTATCTAAATCTCACAATGCGATCAGCGATAACATACGCCTTTAAGTTTTAAAATGTTTGGCCTTTTAATCAATCGAACTAGAAGAGACTTTACATCACTAATGAATTTATATCGCACAACTCGTCTTATATTTTATTGTAAAATGCATCTCTGTTGATTATAGAGAAAAGAATTCATTTCTGGCAATAATATTGTAAGAAACATATTTGTTGGTAAATCTGTACACAGTATGTAAAAACGGGAATGAAAGAAAAAATTGTCGTGTGAAAGATTTATAGCGTTAGAAAAATAAAGTTTCTGAAGTTTGAATTGAAGATATATTCGAAAAATTGTGAAATTCTCCAAAATATACATTTCAAAGATTGGATAATAAATTAATGCAATAAGCAATAAGTAATTATTGAAAAAAATACAAATAAAAAACTATGCAAGTTCATGTGTGAAAAAAGTATCTTAGAAAAAATCAACCACGAAAAAGAGCACAAAACAACAAAGAAAAACATACAAATCTATAGAAAATTAAAACTGTTGTCCGAAATATAAGGATATTTTTAAAGTTGATAATAAAAATATCAAGCTATTCTTTCATTTTCTTTTTGATTTCTTAAAATAAGTTCGCGGTCGAATGAAAAGAAATTTCCAAATATTTTAAGTGCAATATACAAAAAAAAATTATCTGAAAATTTTTATACATCAATGTATGTCCGTACATATTGACATATATATACATATATTTTTATATATATATATATATATATATATGTAATTCTGCATATACAGTTTGGCATTTTATTTGCGCCACTTTCGTGGCAAATCAGTATTTTAGGCATCATTAGAGGCAATTCGTTTTTGTTACTTACAATACGTTTCTAGTAAGTAGTTTAGTTATGAATGATTATTTTCCCGGCTGCTAGTGTATAGAGTCCTTTAGATTGAAATATATTTTTTCAGACATCTAGTGCAGTGCTTACTGGAGCAATAAAATTTGTTTCCATATGTCGCTTGATTACGTCGTTTCTCTTTCCGCCTGAAATTGTTCTGTTGTAAGCAAGTAAACATGCATGCATCAGTGTGTTTGCGTTCATATCCTTGCAATTTGCTATTTTTGTCGTTTGATGTAGACCGAAACAGAGCTAATGCTTAGAAATTATCATAGTAAGATGCACATATGTACAATTTCTATATTTATGTTATTACATACATTTCATAAACTGCGCTAACTTTGTAGGATGCAATTGTTTATTCTTTTATTTATTATGATTTTATATTTCTATGCATGGAAGTGTTTTGTGCGATTTATATATACCCCCATTAATGTGAGAAGTTTATCTTGGTTCTCCAAACTTGAATTATGCATAGCATACATATCCTTCCTTCGACAACGACTACATATATATGTAAATATTGTTCTATTATATTAAATATTTGCGACATAATGCAGTAAGTAGCAATTGAAATTTATGAAGGTAAGCCGAGAAGCCTTTCCTTGTTGATGTGTAAAGAGGCACTCAGCATCTGATGTTACTGGTTAATGGAGATATTCATGAATGTCTAAAATGTATTTTTAATGGTAACAAGGAAAATTGTGTTCTTCAAACAAAATTAAGCAAAAAAATTATTTGTCATAAAAGATTGCACTCTGTGGCTTGTTTCTTAATCTAACATTATTTCTTGAATTAAAATCTATTTCGTGAAGACTTAAACATTCACATCAAATACAACTTTAAATTTACTTGAAAAATTTACGACATACTATTATCAATGAAGTCACATTTTAAACTCCCTTATCTGGTTTTCGTCAAGCTTAATAAGAGATAACTTAAAAATGAATTCGGCCCTGGTTCAATTAACTGCACAAATAATTAGGTTAATCAAAAATATTAGAGAGCAGGAGAATAATATGCTCCACTACATTAGCTCTTAAGGAAAACGATTTATAACAATAAGATAGAAATTTTGAGTTAGACTGGCCTTGTTTTATTCAAATCGTAATTATTCCTTGAATGATGTAAGCTAACGTCACAAAATTTCCTTTTCACTTTTTAATGTTATTTTACATGTGAAAAATTTGCTATCATCTGTTCAGTTTGTTAGACTAGCCAATTCTCTCTTGTTCTTCTTAAACGGTCTGTTTTCAATTTTCAGTATTTTTATTGTTACCAAAAATAAATTGATTTTCATTTTCTTCGAAGCATTTGTTTTTCTTTTATAATTATCGATGGCCCTACTTGTGAATGGAATGTTAACTTTGATTAGATGCATGTTATTATTTTAGAAATATTAAGATAGATATTCGCAGGAGGAATGTTTCAGTTTCGTAAAACTTTGATAATGCATTGGAGTACGGTTTGGAGACAATATGTAATAAATATATATATATATATGATCAGCATGAAAGTCACGAGTAGTAATTGGTTGGGCAATATCTGTCTCCCTATTCATTTGAACGTATTTTTGGAATCGATTGAAGGCGCTTACTGCTTGATGAAGTACGTTGGATATAATCGCTTTTTTCAATTTATCCATCAATTAACTGTCGCGGCACGGCGTTGTTATTTGAAAAAAGTCTTACGGCAAATGTCATCATAAGTAGGAATTGCTCACTAAATAGTAAATTTTTGGATTTGTTTTAGGTTAAGTAAAAAATGCACTAAAAGAACTGCCGGACCAAAAACGGCCCCTACCATTCCCCTTTTCACAACAGGTTTCCTTCGCAAGATTTTAATCTGCCTTGCTACGAAATATTACACTAAGGTCGTCCGGTCAGTACTAAAACATTCAGTTCAAACCGAATATAACTTCACTTTTTCTTTATGTCATTTATGTTTTGGTGGCCACTTTTTCTTTGCAACATAAGTTGTCTTTAAAACTTATATCAGGAAGTTACACCATCATACATCACTATTGGCAAGGGTATATTAAGTTCGAGTGATTGTATGTAACAATGAAAACGATTTAAAATAGATTCACCTTTTATTATAGCATTCGATTCAAAACGAAATTGTTTCTCGATTAGGTCTGGCAGTCAGTTCATCTCCCTGTTTGTCTGATGCATGCCAATAGACATGCATGCATGCACATGTCGCAAGTTTCGTCATCTTCTGTTGAAATTTGTTGGTATATTGACATATTTTGGCGTAAGAATTACTACTAAAATTGGATGGCATGGCGCCATTTTTAAAATTACTTCCCACACAATCCTGTATTTTGAAAACGTCATTATATATGAAGAGAGCCTGCCTTGATAATAATCGATAATTAGTGTTGTTGTTACATAAAAAATGAATATGCAAAGTTTGATTCGGATATCAACATTTTTGAAATACTCTTTCATATGTAAATGTTCTTATAAAAACCAAATCTCTATGTATTAACATATAATTAACAATTCGAATCTCCGTATCAGGTTTTTTAAAAAAAAACAGGAAGAAAACATATAATTTCGGAATATAGTAGTAAAAGCATTTTAGGGTAGCTACGGTCGCCTTACCCAGCTATAATATTTTAGTCTCTCTTTTTTTCTTTGTACTAGCTCTCTACTAATAAGCACGGGAATACATTCAACTTGTTAAAACCAGATATTGTTTGAAAATTTATATGTTGATATTGAAAATAGGGTAAATCAATGAAAGGACACTCCTGCAGTGGAACGTAAACTTTGTTTTTGAAAGCAAGTAAAATTGAGTTTTTGCTCATTACTTATAACATATGATACAACAGATATAACAATGAAAATTTCCATGTCTACTCTATGCACTATCCTGTAATCTGTAAAACTGTACAAAAATGAAGAAGATCATCGGTCAAATCCATCCAGTATCATAAAGTATGGAAATTTAATTTTTTTGTCACCTGAAACGTACACTTGATCATATATGTAAAATTCTGAATGTATCTAGACATGTCCGTCTGTCCACCGATGCAGTGTCCACGATAAAAACTCTCTTAGTCGCAAAAATTAAGATACCGACTTCAAATTTATCGAACACATTGAGAGTTCTTGCACGCAGATTAGTAGTGAAAATGACTTAAATCGGTCAAACGACACGCCTACGCAACGCTACTTGAACTGAGAATACTTTTGTTTTCTGCATTTTTTACTCATTACTCGGAAATTACAAGGAATGCACAATAAAAATTTCACCGTGTATTCTACAAAAATAGATTTTTTCCATTCCATTCTGGCCACGCCTATCTAATATTATATATATGGAAATTTATTTACCTTTTTTTAGTAAAAGTGGTAGATATAATAGATAGTCTTCATAGCAGATGTAGCTTTCGCGAATAATGGTGATTATTTCGAAGAGTTCTCTTTGATCGGAAGACGATTTCCTACTATTGTTTTCTTCGTTAATGTTTTAGACCTAATTGTAGCGATAGGCATAAATCGATAACATAAACTTTGATTGAAGTGAGTTCGAAAATTAATTTCTATTTCTATTGGCCTTTTTGTTTACCTCCCTGCAACGAAAAAAGTTATACTAAAAGGGTGAACATAATGCATCCGAATGGATCGGTGCATTATTGTAATGCACTACACAATCACGATATATAACTTTTATTGTATTATTGTACTAAAATCCGAGGGTGCTGGAACATGATTTTGTTTTGTTTACATAAGCATTAATTGTTTGTACTCTTGATTTCTTTTACCCATCAGTAACTCCTTAGTTAATTTGCAAAAAAGTCAAAAAAAGTGTCCTCAATAAAAAAATAATATCAAATTATAGCCGGCCAAGCCTCACCTTTGAATACCCCACACTTCTTTGTCTAACACAATTCTTCCCTTACTTTCTTGAGAAAACACGAAAAAGTATAAATATATTACAGCGTAGCCCAAAAAGTAGGCTCACGTGAACCAAATTGGGGGCAGTTAATTTTTATGTTAAATTACTATTAAAGATAAAGATTTTCATGATCCTATATTAAAAATTATACCTTTTTTCATAGAAAAGCTTACTTTTCGTAAGAAAGGTTATATGAGAGGTGGTTTCCATCCGATCCGAATTTTTCACATTTATTTTATATACTGGTTTCCACCGATTTCTGTCAAAAGTACTAGGAATTGCAGTTTTCGTCAAATGAAGGCTGTTTCCAAATGGAGCGTTATATGGGGAATGATCGTAAAAATAATCCGATGAAATCCGTTTTAAGTAACCTTCGTCCTTGGATTAAAGAACACCGGTATACCAAATTTCGTCAAAATAATTCAAAAATTAAGACCTGTAGATTGAACACATTACCATGGACAGACATCAGACGGATAGATGAATAACCAGGCTCAAATCGGTTCAAAAAATGATTCTGAATAGATCGGTATCATAAAAGGGGCGCGCGGGGACTTATTAAGACCTTTTGGATGTTACATATATATGCGCATTAATATATAATACCTTGTACCCACAAGTGGTGTAAGGTATAAATATTAGTAAGTGATCAATTACTTTAGTGAGAATAATTTGCGCTAACTAGAAGAAAAAAAAAACGATAATTTTAAAAATTGCGAAAAATGATTTTTATAATAATTTTAATTTAATTTTTAATTTTAAATTCACGATAATTTATATTAGTAGTAGTGATCCTGTCGCACTCGCATTAGAACTTCCGATATGAGAACTCGGTTCTTTATAGAGTTGAAAAAATTCTGCATAACTTATGCAGAATTCGTAAATGACGTCAAGTTTTGCTTTATTTATAAAAAACCAAACATAACAATTGTAAACAAAAAACAGATGTTATGACAAAAGAAAGAGTGGAAGAAAAGGGAAAATTTTTGTGAAAAAAAGTCAGAAAGAAAACCAGAACAAGACTGAGGAATATTCGCTTTATTAAAAATTTATGTAAATGAAAAAACAAAAAATATTTATATCAATAATATCATTTTTTTTTTTTTTTTGTAAAGGACAGCAGAATTTTATTTGGAGAAATTTTATTTATTCATATTTTAGGAAAATAAACCATTGGATATGCGATAATGAAGCCAAGTTAGAGATGCTAGTTCTATATAACCTTTTTTGTCAGGTTCCTTATCCAAGCCCTATATAGAAACGATCAAAAACTGCTTTTATAATATTTGTAATAAATTGGAGCAATACGTAGTATTAGCGATCATTTAATATCAGTTCTTAGTAAAGCGGTTCTTTAATGATCTCCACCTTTACCTGTTTAACAGGGAAGAATTAGGTTGGAACTCGACTGCTTTTAACTCTCGATATATATTATACTTATTGTTTATCTTACACTTATCCGTGCATCGCGCTCCACGTTCTTTCTCATATCAAAGTTATCCTGATAGTTTCTCAGAAACGCTTGTTATAAAATTAATTCCAATTTATCTAGTGATACACTATTCTAAGCATTCTAAGCATTTTAAGGAGATTGGAATATCAATTACATTTCCTTGTACAGTCTGTCTGGTAAGGACGAAAAGCATAGAATAGAATGAATGTATTTGCATTCATCATCTAATGCTCCACTAAACAAATAGATCATAGGCTGTAAACAAAGTTAGCCTGCGCTTAGATTACCGCGGGTATGCGATAAATATACCTATCCCTCCATCAATCTTTAGAAGTAAATTTTCCTGGAAATTACGTTTATTATGTGCTGATATAGAGCCACTAATACTTCAAGTTTATATTGCTACTAGGTAACCAAACTTACGTTTTACATCTGACAATTTTAGCAAACGACGACAACTAATTTGTAGCTCTAATATAATTAATTTCAGCAGTAATTAGCAATATGAAATGTGTTAAGCATAAGGCGCGTTATGTTTAGTGAGTAAGCTGGTATCTGCAATAACGTGTTTGCCGGACTTTTGTGCAACAATATTTCATTCGATTTGTTCAGTTGTCGTCGTTAGAAAACTGCAGTAATAGTTTCATTCGGTTTTAGCGGTTATATCTTCCTCATCCCATGATATGTGCAGCAAAACTTTATGGCGACGAGCATTCCGCTTCGGCGTCAATGTGAAAGATTATTCTGGATTAATCCATGACATTTTGGGCTTGAGATTGTCATTATAGATACACTTTTAATCGCCAGTCGCAATAGCCCATAGAATGAAACTGTGATGTTCGAAAGTTTTTTGAGAGTTTGAGTTGAGTTTTTATCCAATAATTCATTGTCTTCGAATGTTTTTGTTTTTCCAAGCCATTCTTTATCATTTTTGAAAACAAAAGTGACAATTAGCATATAATGGAACAGTATCACCCGTAAGCTTCTAAAATTAATTAAAGGGGTTTCGGTAGCACAGATTTCTTCAAATCAAACAACAAATGTAACGAATGTGGAAAATTCAATTTTGTGCGTTTTTTAACTGAATAACTCAATAATATTAAATGGAAAATTAGTAATATATGTAAAAAGAAACGTCAAAAAAGGTGTATATTGATACTTTGCATTACTTTATCATTTTCACCAATAGATGTCGCACATCCATGCAAGTATCTAATATATCTTCAAAACTGTTTTGTTTTCGTTCCATTGCAGCACAGCGATTCATTGATTGCTATTCGGGTAATCGAATTTTTCAAGTGATATGAAAAAATCCTTTTGCATCCAGCTTTTTGCAAATATTGTTTTTTGATCAACGTTCAAAAAGCATGAAAAAAGACGAAATTGCGACACGACGCTATTGATTTTCTATTTTTATGGAACGCCATAGAAATTTTTATTGGGCATCTCTTGTGGTTTATCAATACTTATGAGAGTAGTCAGCAAAACATTCAGAAAGCAAAGATGATTTGAGTTTCTTATTCTATTATAGGCTTGTCCTTTCACCGATTTGGCTCATTTTCAATACTATTGTACTTGCAAGCATCGTCAATGTTTTTGTCAAATTTGATTTGATTTTACGATCGGAAAAATGCTAAACGCAGACATTACACAAATAGGCAGACAGAAAAGATCGACATATCCGTCGCTCCGTCTTTCCGAATGTGACACTGATCAAGAGTATATATTTTCATTGGGTCTTTTTAAAGCTTATTTCTCGATGTTACAAACAAAATGAATATGTTCCGATCATTCGGTAGTGGGTGATTATAAAAATAAATTAATTATAAGTTTAATATTTAATGGAGTCAACGATATTCGAATGAAAATTATCGCAATTTAACTTTTCTATAAATGAAAGAAAATCTTTGGCGATAATTGATGGAAAGTGATATTTTCATTGGTTTTTCTTACACAATTTACGTCTTTTTCCTTATAACATTTATATCTGTTATCAAATGGCGGGAAAGTTTTAATTTTTTCACTGCCTTTTTAACATCGAGCGATACGGAAATCATATGTAGCTATTTCGCAAAGAATGATCTTCGGAAACGATTTCGGGTTGTATCACTGTGACTTTTGTCAGAAAAAAGAAGAAGAAAACTCGAGTTTCGCGAACTTAATCTTGTTTCAATTTCTCTGATAAAAAGATAATAGTGAACATGATCTCTTAAAAAGTGTTATAATAAAACAGTTATAGCCACGAAAGATATGAAAGATTTCAAAACAA
Source organism: Glossina brevipalpis (assembly GCA_000671755.1). Lineage (NCBI taxonomy): Eukaryota > Metazoa > Arthropoda > Insecta > Diptera > Glossinidae > Glossina > Glossina brevipalpis. The sequence goes on from KK351040.1 coordinate 1,623,622, forward strand.
TTAGATATCGATCTAAAATTTAATAAATCGATCTCATATTGATATTCTCAGTAGAAAATTTCTTGCCCTTTCTACAGCCATCTCATATACCCGTATGTGTATATAGAAAAAGAAACACAAAAATACATTTATTTTATTTGTGTATTTTCGCGTATTTTTGTAAAATTTCATAAATGAATTTGAAATATTTTTTCCTCTAAAAATATACAAAAAATAAACAAAAAGCGAGAAAAAAAGAGAGAGTAGTATAGTAGAAGAAGTGTAAAGTGAAATTTTTTAATAATTTACAAAAAGTAAAAAGAGCATAATATACAAGAAGCATTCAATACACCGCATATGTAGATACAAGCATAGCTACCAAAAAGTGAGAAGAGATAGCCGAAGAAAAATAAACAATATATATATATATATATATATATATATATATATATATATACAATGTATATATATGTATGTTGTTGTATATATATATATAGTTGTTGTTTATTTATATTTATATATGTATTCATGTATCACTCAATAAGTTTGTAGGCTGACATATAGATGCCGCCGTTATTGATGAATCCATGTAATATTTAGATAATACCAATCTTTAAACGAAAAGTAAAAAAATTCCATGACATTCCGACCATTGCTAACACCTTAATGATATCGGAGGGCACTGTATTTACCATGTAGCATTATCATTTTTCCATTTTTTTAGAAGTAGGTACTAAATTTGTTCACCTTTAACCAAAAACAATCATGTGTTGATGATTTAAAAGGCTGTTTAGTACTACTTAGGCGATATAAAGCTAATTTTTTCATGTGATATATAGTAATATGGATTAAACATGGATTCATCATCAGAGTTAAATAGGCAATCAGCGCCATGTGAACAGCAATCGGCGAAAGCCTTTCAAAGTGACGGAAAACCCAAAAGTCACCTTCGGGATATGTGTACAATAATATCATCAATTATCAATTGTCTTAAAAAGAGATCAAGAATCGATAGCGATTAATTATATACATCGTATTATTAGTGCATTTGAATGACGAAATTGCAAAATGCAAACGAGGAAGATATACGCTTTTTCATTAAGACAATGTGTCGCAAGACGCACCTACCTTATAGTGTCAAAATAGCATAAAAAAAATTGATCCTACAAACTTATCGAGTGATGTGTTATATATCGAAATATCTTAATGTTTTGATTCATTTGCCTAACGTGCTGTTATTAGTTCGTATATATATCTATTAATTCATATATATGTATATATATATATACATTATGATTGTAACGATTTCATCTCTCGTGTGCCACCTCCGAGCGAATAAACAACAACAACAAAAAATCTCTGCATGCTGTTTAGCCAAACTTGCCATATGACTTGTTGTTTAAAAACTAGGAGTGCATTAAATGTGTATAAAAACAAAGCGCACTTTGGTGCCATTGCTATGTGTACATAGAAACCGAAACGAACATAAAATGCAAAAGAATTAAAAAAGTTCTTCTTTTTTTGGCAGTTTTACTCAAAATTTAAAAGCATGGGCTGCATATAAATATATATATATATATCGTGGCGACGGTGTTGTAAGCGGCATTTCGGTCGCATTCAAAAATAGCCGCCTCCCACATCATACATTCATTTATATATTCATACAGACATATGCTTATACATATTTATATATATAAATTTATATATATATATAAATATATATATTTTTTATATATATGTATGTATGTATGCATGTATGTATGTATATATGTATATATATATGCATATATATGTTTATGTTTGAGATGCTATAAAAACTGTATTTGGCAATTACGGCCTCTCTGTTTCTCTCTCTCCCTCTCTCCCTCCCTCTCTCTTCAACACATTACATATGTCAAGCCTTAGAACAACAATGTTTTTTTCTCCATTTATATGTTTTCTTTTTCACTATACAATCTCGTCTTCCGTTAATTTATTCTGTTAATAATAAAACATAAAAATTTTTCGTATAATTTACATGAATAAATAGCCGTTTCATTGTTTGAGTTCTTAAATATTTTTTTTTCTTTTATTATTATATTTCTTTTCTTTAGATTTTAATTGTTTTTGAACCCGGCTTTTTTCTACAAAACGTAAAAAATTACAAATTTCAAAATGAAACGTCGTAATGCCGATTGCGGCAAATTGCGAAGACCTATAAAGCGAAATAAAATCACCGAAAGCATGTATGGCAGGTAAGTAAGTGTCTTATGTTTTAAATATTATTATTATTCTCTACTTTACGATAAGTTAACATAATTATAATAAATGAAGTATTTAATTCGTAACATATAGAAAGAGAAGCATCCTTGAAGATTGTAATAGCTTTCTCTTCCCGCTTCTGATAAATTAAAAAATAAAATAAAAGCAGTTTTTAAGAAATCTTAAAATATTTGTGCGTTGTGTGTTGTATTTTCATGTTCTATAAGAAATCCATATGAAAGTTTGAATTGAAACGATCGAATGATTTTCTTGCTGAAATTTGCCTGAAGAATTAATAAAGAACAGTGCTTCGTCTCAAGATTTTAATCACAAACCAAAAAAATATTATAAAATATTTATATAGAGTTTTCAATTAAATCTTTGAGAAATGTTAAGAGAAAAACGGTCCCGATTTTTGATACGACCTACTTCGGCAATAAATAAATATCGTTTATGCACCTATACGGTGGACATGTTTACTATAAGTTCTACTCTATACCAAAGAATTTAAAACAATTATTATATTTCTTTTATAGTTTTCTTTATAATGTTTTATAACATTGAAGACATATAATGTCAGAAAAACTCTTGAATTCCAATTATTCTAATTTGTTCGAATTCGAGGTATTGCTTCAGAAGAAGGGCGCATAATCCATACATATTTGTGTCTCATCACCGTAATATTCGTTTTATAGACCGCTTCGTATTTTTACACATTATATCTATGTATGTGTGTGCATTAAGTTTATGTGAATATATGTAACAATGAGAAGGACATATGACAGAGTAAACTTTTTCTAACCTGATCGATTCGGAATCTATATATATTTTTATAAAGAAATAAATAATTTCTTTCTTGTCCGTCTGTTCTTTCATATATAACATTGACTGCGGTCTTTTCTTTTTTTTTTATGACAAAAAGGCGCAATTTTTAATATTTTATATGAAAATGGGTCCCTAACAGTAACTTGACATAAAAATTAATTGCAACAATTTTTGACCACATAGAGTCTATTTTTACATTCTTACGATAAGTAGGCCTTTATATGGCAAGAAAGTGGAAAGATTTTAATGCTTGCCATAAAAACAAATTAAAAATTGTATTAGAAGCAATGATGTAGGATATTGAATAGTTGACTTTGTCCAACTATAATGTTTTTACTTATTTGAGATATTCAATCGTTCGCTTATCACCAATTCTGATTCTAGCAAGTGAAAATTGGCATGAACACGATCGTAACCGAAAGAGAATTTTGATAAAAAGTTAAATTCATTTGAAAGATATGTTAAGGTGCGCAGTGTTTTGTGTTAAATGGATAGATTTCGTTACTAGAAAAAATATAAGTGATATAATATTTAGAAAAAAAAGAAAAAAAAACGATAGCACGTTAAGCAGCAGTTTAACCAACTTATAGAAAATATTTCACTTTTTCGATTTAGATATATTTGGATTTATTTATAGCATATTATATTTAATTTAATGCATAACATTAATGCATAATTTTAATATTTTCTTTATAATTTTTGATTCAGCACAACTGTTTTATACATCAAATTTTTAGTACTATGGGCAATTGTGATAACTGCAGATTTTATGTTTATGTTCCGTTTTGAATTCCTATGGCCGTTTTGGCTTTTGTTGCGCTCTGTACACGATTCATTTAAATACAAAGGATTGGTAGGTTAAATATAGAATAAAATTATATGAAAAATTCGTTTATATGCTTTGAATCTATTTTCTTTTTTTTCATTTTGTTGCTGTGATTTTAGGCATTTTCCGTTTTATTTGTATGCATAGCCATAACATCGGACTTAGTGTGTTTATTTTTTGTACCGGTGCATTGGTTATTATTTGTAGCCAGCACTTATGTATGGGTGCAGTACGTTTGGCATACAGGTAAGTACAAAACTTTAATATTTAATGGCAAAGAAATAAGAAAGGGTTTCTTTCTTTTTGTTTTTTGTTTTTTGACAGATAAAGGCATATGCTTACCAACAATTATTTTATGGATGTTATTTGTTTATTTAGAGGCTGGTATTAGATGGAAAGATAGCCGTCATGTACCGCATTTAGATTTATGTCGACCTTTTGCAGCACATTGGTAAGTGGAAAAAGTTATTTATTTTTTTTTTTTTTTTTATTAAACTCAATTCATATTTATTTGTTTTTTGTATTAGCATTGGGTATCCAGTGGTAACTTTAGGTTTTGGCTTTAAAAGCTATGTAGGCTATCGTATGCGTCAACGCAAGCAACGAGAGGTAGCCAAGGAGAATGAATTTTACATGCAATTATTACAGCAGGCTTTGCCGCAAGAAGAACCTCCCTCACCGACAGAGGAATGTACGAATGCGATAGCAACAACAGCTACTGTTAATTCTAATAATTTAGCTGTAACTGCAACCGCCATCAATGGCACACAAAATGCTGCACAAAATCATCATCACCATCACAATTCTGCTGGCAGTGGTAATAGTAATATATTTACAGCTAGCGCTACTTTATTGACACACACTCAAATAGGCAATTCTATAGCCACCGCAAATGGTGGCGCATTAATACAGCAACAGCAAGCTCAACAAGCACAAAATCATCATCATCAGCATCAGCAACAGGAACAACAACACCATCATAATCATAATAATGGTAACATTAGATTAACAATTAATGCTTATAGCTTTTATTTGAATTTTTTTAATAATAAATAATTCAATTCAAACTTTATTCCAATATTAGGTTTGGCCTCCTCCTCTTCTAATAACTTATCATCCTCTACTTCTTCCACAATAGCATCTGCTTCAGCTACAACAACAACAATAACAAGAACAACAACAAACACAACTTTAAATTGCACTCTAACATCGTTTAACAATGATGACAAGAGCTATGTACAAATTGGTGGTGGTGGTAGTAGCAGTAGTAGTGGTGGTATAAAAATATTTTACATGTAAAGCTTTATTTTCTATCTTTTTATGCTTCGCAAGACTTACAAACGAAATCCTACATTTAATTCCTAATACATATAAAATCGTACTTAATAATGGTCAGGATTACTTTTGATATACAAATTACAACTCAAAAATCAAAAGAAAGATCGCTTGATATAACTATTTCAACCTTTTTTTTTTAAATACAAATTTCGTGAAATTTTTCATAAAAATTAGAGTTTAGTTCGTTTGGGTTAAATGAGAAACACTTTAATGAGCTTTCTAAAGAAGAAGTCTAATATAAAAAACTTTTGAATTTTGATATATTAAGAGAGTACAAATATATGAAATATGCTGTCCTCCCTTGCCATGAGATTCTGAATCGGTCATAGTGCTTAAGTCTATTGTTGAGCTTCCTTATCTAGAAAATTATTTCTTACCACGGCGCACGTCACTTGAACAAATCTCTCTACTTTGTTTGGACTCTTTGTCTCTTTTACAAAATTTGTACTTTCAACTAACGTTGATGAAGCAATAAGGGAGTAACTATTCAATTTAACAACAGATTCGTTTTTTGGTTATATGTACAATAGTAGCTTAACATAAAAGCAGAAAATTACATTCAATTTAAATTTTTTAAACCGTCTTGATTAGTGTAGGACACTAAATCAGGCTCAGTTATGTTTATTCCTTCCTTCATGAGTCATGTGTTAGTAGAAAAGTACGTTCTTATGATAACTTCAGCTCAAATTTATAAACGTTTGTCTGACCACAAGTACATCTTTAGGCCACAAAAATCTGAAAAGAAAGAACCAGACACATAACTTTAATTATTTTTGATTGAAATTGGATACAAGAGTCATATAGATATATAGGGAAAGACGTGTACCAATGATTTCGATTTGTCTATTAACGGAAAAATATTGCGATTATTGAAGTGATGTTTACCTTCATTTACTCACAAGATAAATACAATAGAAATTTTAAGTATTTTCTTTAAAACATTTTCAAGTAAGACCGTAGGAAAAATTTTATAAATTCTTATGTATTCACATAAAATTACTTATATAAATTTAAAATTGTTTACATTGTATATACTTTAGTGACAAGCATTCTAAACGGTCTCATTATTGACCTTGAAGTTCTCGTAATAAGCTTTAATGCCTAACATTTAATTTTGCACAGAGCGACACTATGTTTGCTTTTTTGTTTATAATGCTTTTAAAATTCCCGCTTTAAAAATTCCTATCGCATTTAAAATTTGATTTATATATGTAATAGTTTTCGTGTAACTTTGTTTAATATCATTTCCAAATTTATTTAAAAAAGCTTCTGTAGTTCTTTAATCCGTCGACATTCAATTTAAAATCGGTGATGGACGAGCCTAAACAAACCATGAACTTGCTTGTACATATAATTCTAAGAATATAGGACAGATACTGTTGTGATTTGCACCTACATTGAACATTCGTAGACAACAATTAGATACAAATATGACGTATTTTTTTCATTTAATAGGTATGTTAATATGATAGTATATTTTTGTGCTTCAATGTTTTTATACTTTCATCTTAACATACCCGAATTCAATGAAAATAAATGGAGAGCCAAACTATGACATTATATATATCTAGGAGCATAGACTTTTAGCATGAAAAACAAGAATCAAAAGAAAAAGACACTTCATATAATAATAGAGACAGGAAAATATAAATTTTTTTATTTTTCTCTTAGAATAGCTTTGATAACTAAGGTATTTAAGGAACATAAAAAAAAGGTTTATAAAAAATAATCCGCTTAGATGGAAACTACTTTCTTATGGGCTCATTGCTGTAGGCATAAAACCATTTAACAAATACTTAGTTATGAGCAGGATCAGCAGCTTCCAGTAGATCGGACATTCACAGAAGACAATGAGACAGAAATGTGACATATGCATTAAATGAGTGCGTCAAATTCAACAATTAACTTCGCTATACCGTGCCACTTTGACAATTACTAGTACAAACAGGCGACGACTATTAGTCAAATTGGGGTTTCTTGTGTATCAACAATATTTTTTGTTTCCTAATTTTTCTTGAGAGATATAAAATTGATTTTTAGTTATGAATGTCAATGATATTAGAGAAATATCTATGTAACGACCCTCGCGGTAGGCATAGTCACATACTTGAGATATTTTTATTGTCTTATAGTAAAATTTCGTAACTGATTTTTTATGTATGATTTTCTTTTAGAACAAATAAGAAAACTATATTCAGCCGTGATCGAACTGAAATATCGGAAAGACGTAGCTAATTTTTTCAATTTTCAAAGACTACATTAGACAATAGAAATTTTTATTGTGTATTTGTTGCAGTTTATAAAGTAAAAAGCGCAAAACTCGGAAGCCACAAATGATCGATTTTTCCAATTTTCAAAGGCAAACTGCGCCCAATAGCTTTCAATATTTTTGCGAAATTTGAACTGCGTATTTTGATTTTTATACTTAATACAGAAATTACACAGAAAAGCAGTCAGACGGACAGATGGACAGACATGCTGACGGGAATGCCTAGATATGTTCCGGATTTGCTAACGCTTATAAATATAAGTACATTAAGAATTTTTGTATTTTCTTTCGAGGTGTTATGCACACTTTGATGCAAAAATATTTAGTTTCGATTCTCAATACAATTGAATAGACCTGGCCGATTTTTGTTCTATTTTTGCAAGCGTATTACAGGATTGTCCATAAAATATAGGTGGATACGTTTGTAGCTTTATTTACTGTCGTTTATGAGTAATCAGCAAAACACGACATGTTTTTTTTGCTTTCGAAAACAGACATTGCATCAGTTTATGACTTACTATAGACAAGTCATTGGCCCGTAGTACCAACCCGGGTTTTTGCCAAATTTGAAATCGATATCTGTATTTTTGCGGCTAAAAGAATTTTTATTTTAGATATAACATTGACAGACAAACTATTCTAAATTTAGTGCCGATCAAGAATTATGAGATTTTTGAAGCTTCCTTCTGGACGTCGTAAAACACAGTAACACCATCTTGTGAAGGTGGTTATAAAATACGACCATGTTTTGAACGAACTTAAGATTATATTATCCCTTAAATTTGTGAAACTCTATAAAGAAAGAATTAAAAAACTTGTGGAAAGTTTCGGAAAATGATTAAACGATATTAAGTACTGATCTTTATGGTAATATATTGTATTTTGTCGCTTTCAAATTGAATATGATCTTTTGCAAGCACGCAATAGTGGCATATGAAAACTGAAAAAATTCGAAAAATCGTTACAAAATTTCTAGTTATTCTAGTCAATAATTTTATATTTGACTTAAAAGCTCCAAAGGACTTTGCAAGACTTTCAAGACTCCACTGCGGTTTGAAATTTTTTATTTGATGATTTTTTTACATATTTTAAATGGACCTGCTTTTCACTAATGTTATGGTTCACTATTTGTTATTTTCTAGCAACTTTAAATGGTCATATAGGCGGTAAAAGCCATCGGAGGACCATGGACAAAGAGAATAAACACAACAAGGCGGTACTGAGTGATTGCAGTAGTAGTGATCCTCATTTGAAGCATAATAATAATAATAATCACAAAAACAATTACCATCAATTGCATAATAATGAGAATCATAACAACAATAACAACACCAGCAATAATAATAATAACAATAATAGTAAAGAGAAAAATGAATGGGATAATAACAGCAATTATCAGCAACAGCAGACTTCATTCAACAAAGATAAACACGGTAAGGTCAAATATATAGAAGAAAATCAAAAATCATTAGATCTCAGCACTAATATTTTTCATGTTCCTAATTACTAGAAGATTTGAATACGAAAAGTAATAAAAAGCCGCTTTGTACTACGTCGAGCTTCGGTATTAATGGCAATGTTGCGGCTTCAACGCATTCGGAATTAGATGATATAGTAGCTATAGAACCTGTTGAAAAATCGAAAGGTAAATAAAAGAGATTAAAAAATAAAAAATAAGAATTCCAAGGTTATCTATAGTATTTTAACGTTAACATTTAACATTTGTGGGCAAAATCAAAAGATGAGGTTATGCTAATTGTGTGTCTTTGTTTCTACAAAGTCTGTTTATTTTAGGTTAACCATCTTTTTGTATTCCTAACGCAATATTTTTTTTTTTTTTTAGGTCGACGTAATCGTTCCAAGAAAGAAAATGCTTCCAAGGACAATCATCATCACATCATGAGCAACAATAATAACAACAGCAACAATAACAGCAGCAGTAATAATAATAGCACTCAACATAATCCCAGCATCTCTATTAGTAGTAGCAGCTCAAATAAAGATAATCATCTTTCACAAACCAGTAATCATCATCCTCATCAGCAGCAAAATCATCATAACCATAACCATCAATATCACAACTCAGATGCCTCATCGGTGTCGTCGGCTTCGTCGGCCGCATCGACTACGTCCCATAGTTCATCATCGGCTAATTCGGGTAATTCAGCCACTTCGACCATTACACATTTAGCCTCAAAGGTTGTGGCAAAGATTTGCGAGTCTTGCCTGAAGTTGGAGGCCGATGTTAAAAAATATCGTTCAGAAATTATGCATATGAAACAAATTGAAAATGAATTACGTCAAAAGTTGGATAACAATTTAACCACAAAATCCTGTTTGCAGGCCAAACAGAAGGAATGTGATGAATTGGAAAAGCGCATACACGAGCTTACCAATGCTCGTCACGGTGATATGTTACAACTGCAAACGTTTGAACGACGTCTCCAGGAAGAGAGACGTCAAAAGCAATCGCTAGATGCTCAATTAAATAATGAGAAGAAAGCACGTAAAATGGCCGAAGACAAGGCAGCCCGACCCGAATGTAGTGCACAGTGTAAACAAAGGCGGCAACAAATGGATGAAGACATTAAACAGCTCAGACGAGATTTAAAAATAGCTGAAGAAGCTAAGCAACTAGCTGAACAACATGGACGCAAATGGGAGCAAGAGGTAAAAGACATAACAACAAAACGATTAGAGTTGGACTGAACTAATTTTTCAAATATCTTTTTGTGCGTGAAAATTGAGAGATGATGTTTTATATATATTTGCTCTGCGTTTGTTGTTGGATTGGCAGTAAATGAACTTCAATGATTTTGAAGGTCATATGGCCTTCCGAATATTTGTTTTTTTTAAGAACTTGTAAATATCGTTTTTCATTTCTGATTTCCAATATCTAGGAATTTGATCACATAAATTTCTTTTACCCTTTATGAATTATACATCCAAAGCTAGAGTTATTGTATAATAAAAACATAGTATTCTATAAGTAGGATTAAAGTAAAATTAAAAATGTATTTCTTCGTAGTTGCGCATGTTTGAAGCTGAAATACGTAATCGTGATTCCATTCAACCGGGCACCGACGTCCTTATGAATGCTTTGGCTGCTATGCAAGATAAAAATTGCACTTTGGAAAAGAATCTCTCCGCAGAAACGAGAGTTAAGCTGGACTTATTCTCAGCGCTGGGAGATGCCAAACGTCAATTGGAAATATCAGAAAGTAAGTTTGTGTGTTTACTTTAAATAATACTTACTTTATTATTATAATTTGAAAAGGTTTTAGGCGATCCAAGGAGGATGAAGTACACGATTTAAAGGCTAAAATTGCACAATTATTGGCAGTTATGCCTACAGATTCTTTATGCTTGCCGGCCTGCAGTTCCACGGGAGCAAGTTCCATGTTACGTATGAACGATACACCGCCATTGCAAACTGGCCAAGGTCCTGCATCGCCTATGCTGACCAGTTTACAAAGTGCCGCCCAAGCTCAACAACAATTATCAGCCCGCGTGGCACCTACTTCGGCCGCTGAATATGTGCAGCAAACCATAACATCAGATTACGTAACTAACCAGCAGCAACAACAGCAACAATGTGCAGGAGTCGTACCCGTCTCAATTGCTACCTCAGTATTGGTCTCGGGTACACAAGTAGCCAATGGAGTAGGCAATACCAACGCCTCTAATCTTGACCCGAATGCTACTGTTTATACACCTAAGGGCGGTCAAAATAATAATCCGGGTAGCGGTGTAGTCGTCGGCGGAGCAAGTGATGCCTGACTACACCACACCAGACATACTTTAAAGCAGCAGCAGCAGCATAGACGTCACGTTTGAGATTATTATTATTATTATTTGAAAAGTGTGCAGTACTGTGAGATTATTTCGCGTCCCCCATAACGGCTATCATTGTGAATGACCTATGTGTACTTGGAATATATTGTTTTACTTGACATTCTCTCCCATTTGTCTAATGGCAATAATTGGCAATTTTTTTTATTGTATTTTTAAATACTTTAGTAGGAGAATGTCGAGGCATTGATAAACAAAATATTAAAAAAAAAATTATAATTGATTGCTAAAATTATTTAAATTGATTATTATCTTATTGAAAAACTACAAAGACAAATACACACACATAAAATGATATATTACAAAAACTGAAAACAAAACTTAAAACGAATGATTTGCATTCCTCAATAACGGTAATTTCGTTTCGTCACCAATCGAACATAAACTTGGACGCACTACGTTTTTATCAATCATAACAGAATTGCCACACGGGATTATTTTTTATTTAATTAGTATATTATTGAGGTATGGCAACATCGTATGCTAGTTGATTTCTTTCTTAATAAGCTCGTGCAAGCGGTAGTAGTAGCTGTGGCCGGTTGGTTGATTTTAGATAAGATTTTATTTGTGTCGTTATTGAAAAAAATCTAGACTAATGGCTTTCGGTAATGTTAACACACCTCAGGGTCTCAAGGAATTGAATAATTTCCTGATTGATAAAAGTTATATCAGAGGGTAAGTGATTGCTAGCGATGCTTATCGAAAAGTTGGGTTATCTTGACACGTCTCTCTTTTTCGACACATGTTCTTAGTTATCAACCAAGTAAAGCTGATATATCAGTTTTTGATGCTTTCGATAATGCTCCAGCTGGCGATTATCCACACGTACAACGTTGGTATCGCCACATCGCATCTTTCGATGCTGGCGAAAAGAATGTCTGGGGCGGTCAGCCCTTACCACAAGTTGCCAGTGCCAAGCCTACCGTAAACGCTTCTGCTCCTCCTCCTGCTGCCGATGATGATGACGATGTAGATCTATTTGGCTCTGACGAAGAAGAGGATGCCGAAGCTGCAAAAATACGTGAAGAACGGGTAGCGGCATATGCCGCTAAAAAATCTAAAAAACCTGCCTTAATAGCTAAGTCTTCTGTTTTACTTGATGTGAAACCGTGGGACGATGAGACTGATATGGTAGAAATGGAGCGCCTTGTTCGCACTATCGAAATGGACGGTCTTTTGTGGGGTGCCTCTAAGTTAATGCCTGTTGGATACGGTATTAATAAATTGCAAATCATGTGCGTTATTGAAGACGAGAAAGTCTCAATTGATTTGTTAACTGAAACAATCCAGAATTTCGAAGACTTTGTTCAGTCCGTGGATATTGCTGCCTTCAATAAAATCTAGGCAGACCTTACTAAATATATTTAATACCAACTTTTTCTACTTACATGTCATTAAATAAAGATTGAAATTCGATTTTTTTATGCAGAAATCTAAAATTTGGAATAATTTTCTTCCTTAATGTTAATAACTTCTCGAAAAAAGGACGTCTTCTACAAACTGCAAGTATTTAGGGAGAGTAAGTGCCAAAATGATCGCAGTTGTAACACGCCATTTTGAAGGTTTTTTTTATTTTTGTATATAGTCATTACAATTCAGAGAACAGCGAACGTTTTGTCAAAGCAATGAAGCGATAGACACTACATAATCCTTATGTTTATAAATTCGCATTAAAGAGAAGAATGAAAGGAAAATATCGAAAAAATGTTAAACATTCTTAGAATGATCGCAGTTTCCAAATTATTAAAACGGTAAGATACGTTCAATATCTTATTGAAAAGGTGATGAGCGTTGTTAAAATATAACTCCAAATAATTAAAAATGATACAAGCATTAGTGGCACTGAAGAAGGAATTATCAAATATTCACTTGAGAAATTTGATTAATAGACTTCAAAGAGAGAGAGAGAGAAGGACATATGCTTCCTAATTTCGGACGAACGAAAGGCAATAAATAAAGCATTCATGTGCGTACAGAAATTGTTGAAATGAATATTAAGAACGCTCTCGTTTTTAGGAACAAAAACAAATCTATCAAAAATGAGTGCAGAGTGAATCATCGCAATTGCGTTATAAGACTTTAATAAAAAATTGAAAAAGCAAAATTTGGCTCATATTGATTTGAATTTCTAGACGCGATTTTTTGTAAGTTTTTTTTAAAATCGAGATGTTCAATAAGTTCTTGCTGATTTTCAAGAGAAAGTCAGACGACGATGCTAAATAAAACTGTGACTTCTTTTTAGACGAAACTGTTATTTTTAAACTTTACTCAATAGTTTAAGTTATTAAACAGAGGTGTAAAAAACAGTCGAAGTGCGTATCTTCTCGACTGTATTCATCAGACTAAATCGCGCCATGTAATTGATGACCTATTGTCTATTCGAGTAAAGGTTCCATTCTTGCAATGATGTCGAATACGAATAAGGTTTAAAAAATTCGTTTTACACTTGGAAGTTGAAATAAGGCGTGTTTATTACGATGGAGGATACTTTGAACGAAACAGCTTCTAAAGCATTTTTGTTTTACAAAAATCTTCAGTTTCATAATCACTAGAAACTTATAAAAATTTTTAATAAATTTTAAATCTGAGAGAAATATATTGCATCCTAAATATGTAAGCGTAAGCATTTTCTCGTGCGGAAGTTATTACTTTAGTAGAATATACACCTGTCCACTTAACTCAAAAGACATAGTTACTCCGGGAAAGCATTGTAGGTTTTCCTAAAGAAAAAACTTTCGTTTTTATCCGTTTAATAGATACGTTGAAGCTACTAGAATATGTGAAAAAAATTTGATTATCTATAGAAAACTTTTTGCTTGAAATATTGGGTTTTATCTCAGACGACCCGAAAAGGTTTCCTGCATCAAGTGAATTTTATAGTCTGACGTGTAACGTTTTTGATTTTTAGGAAGTATTTAGAAACATTTCCAAACGAAAAGACGACAATTTAGTTTCGTTGCGATAACCATTGATTACCCATACAAGGCTAAGAGCGAATCGAAAGCTTTCAATACTTTTGGTAAATAATTGAAAATGTATTTTTAGAATTTATTATGAATTCGGCTACTGAATTATAAATTTTCTTACTATTTACATATTGCGTAAATCGTCCAATTTTGTTTTTGACAGATGTAGTAAAACAGCCACTTTCGAGCAATAAATCGTCGAGGGAAGAGAAAGAAAAAGGGAGGAGATTTGAATGTGGAAGTGCATTTTTATGATCGTGGGATTGGAGACTAATGGAAAAAAATAATAAAAAAAATTATTATAATAAGAAAACATCTCTAAACACGTTTCAAATCTTCAAAGTCGCTTTTCTCGAAACACTTTCTTTCAAACCGGCATCGGACTATTTGCACTCGAAAAAAGGAAAGCAGATTAAAAGGATTTTTTTTACTTTTCTTAACTTTAAATTTGGACCAGCTATGAGGCTCGAGCCGTCATCAAACCGATAGCTACTGGGCCAAAGGTATTTGAATCCAAGGAATGAACAAATTGTCATGTTTTTAAAGTCTGCTATAGTGTTTTACCCCCTTAACGCATTTATTTTGGTTTTCGAAATTTTTATGCAAAAGTTCGAATAAAAGCGAATAGTTTTTAATAAACAAAAAAGTATTTTTTTTGTATTGTTGAATAACATTTTTATTTCGAATTGTTAGTATCTGAATTGGGTTTTTGCTATAATAGGTATTAGGGATTTCATATTTTTTATAAATGTCCATATGATAAGATAGTCAAAAAGAGCTATTATCTTGCTGTTTACAAGATAAAATAATAAAATAGTCCGCATTATTTGTGAAGTAGCTTTTAAAAGTGCTAATGCATGTACACTTAATAAATACATTTCTATTTTAAATTATCTTTCAAATTTTCTTTTTAAAATATAAATAACATTTTATTTAATCTTTAAGCTTTTTCCCATTGATCTATTGCAATATATTTAAACAAAATGAATGTAAAATAAAAATTACGTTTGAATTTATTATTGTATTTATCTTCTATACGATTCGTACAGGACCGATATTTTCTGAAAATTTTCATGCGACTGCTTTGAAATTTTTACGCAGCGTTGCATTCCTCTTATTTTGAGGGTAATATGAATAATCTCCGAAAATATTTCACCAATTGCTTTGAAATTTTGAGACAACATCGAATAGAACCAGTTTTTTGTATACATGGTCCAGCTAAATTTCCTTGATATTGTTCTTCATGTAGCAATATTTTCATCATAGTACTCATATTTATCCATGGCCGTTTTGCGAACACTCAAAGATGAAGGGAAGTAACTTGTAACATATTTGCAGGCAATGGTGCTATAAATATTTGGAATAAAGAAATCATTAACTTTGACATCAGAGAGACTTGCACCTTAATCTTGCTCAGAATCTTTTGGTTCATCACTTGCTGACCTTTATTTGTTGTTGTTAGCAAATAGACAACTTGAAATGTAACTCACAAAATAAATACCAGCATTCTACTTTGGCATTACAAAAATACGCAGCCATATACAGCCGTGACCTTATAAATAGCAATAGCAAGGAGATAAAAAGAAACATTTATCAAGGGATTTACAATACAAATACCGAAGTTTACTTTTAATTTAAAATGCAGATTAAATTATATACAAAAACTTAAAAATACTTAAGTAATTAAACCAAAACAATTCACATAATAAAAATGTATAAAAATGATACTAAAATTTTAAGACTTTCGTCCAAGAATTGATCATTTAATTTTGATGATTTCAGCGGACAAAAATAATTATTTTATATAAAAGTTTATTTAATCAATGGTTAATAGTTATAAAATGTAATAAATTTTGAATTGATTTAATTAAACTTTTTAAATTTAATTTATATTGTGTAATTATAAGATATAATTAATTTATAATTAAAATTTATGTTTAATTATTATTTTATTAATAAAAATTAAAATTATTTTTGAATTTATTATAGTTCTATACATATATGCATTAAATATTATATATTTATTGTAGACCGTCATAATTTATAATAATACAAAATTCTTAATTGATAGCAGTTCCACTATATATATAAATAAATATAACTGTAGAAAAAGAAAAACTATATTCAAAATATTTTTCTAAAAATTTTATGCCGTCATTCTGTCAGCTATATCGATCCGTTACCGATTACAAAAAAACTGCTAATCTTCCCCTTATTCTTGTATTGCAACCGCAAAGGTATAGAAATTTAAGTTTAATGTGAAGTGTCTTCTTAATACGGGGCCTTTGCGTTGAAATTAAAACTGAAATTCAAAAACTTTCTCTATAGCATTGAAATTGCCTGTAATCTGATTTAGAACGCATTGAAATTGCCTGTAATCTGATTTAGAACGCATTGAAATTGCCTGTAATCTGATTTAGAANGCATTGAAATTGCCTGTAATCTGATTTAGAACGCATTGAAATTGCCTGTAATCTGATTTAGAACGCATTGAAATTGCCTGTAATCTGATTTAGAAAGCATTGAAATTGCCTGTAATCTGATTTGGAAAGCCATTCGAATCCATCTATAGTAATAATTTCAATTTTGATTGCACAAAATTTAAATTTACTGGCATCGAAACGAAAGTGAATGACTCGATAATATATTAAAAAGTTTCTAAATTCTGGAATATTATGCATATATTTAACCCTTTGTCCAATGAAGCGCTACACTTAAAATTCCATTAAAATTTAGTTCATCTTTTCACAAGACTTTCTTAGATAGATATTCGCCGGTTTTGATAGAAGAAGTACAAAAAGGTAGAGATGATCTAGGTCTCTTCTTATCAATTTACCCATCGACCTGGAAATAAAATCAATATGAATTTCGTTCGCAGTCTCTTTTCATGCTTCTGCGTGTTTAGATCTCTGATGATGTTAGAAAGAGAAGTCAGCAAGGCTGAGAAAGGTGGTTACCTGTTGGAGATGAGCTTTGTTGCAGGCATAAAAGGTATCGCATAGATTGTTGGAAATATTTGTAATTGATTCTGATTATTTTTAAGGTATTTGATTTATTGATAGTACTGCCTTCTTTGTGAGAGCATATGCCACACGTATATCGTAACTATCGAATTTTTGTTATTTAAAAGTTTTTCATTTGAAAGCAGCTGTTAGGAGTCACAAAATTATCTTCAGTTTTTATTAATAACAAGAAAAGATTTATTTTTTCGTTTTGAATTTGTAATTTAAAAAAAAAAATCTTACGTTTCTAGTTATTTTAGTGGCCGGACACATCAAAGGTATTCTACAAGAAAACAATGGAAAATGATTCTGAATTGCCCGGTCCGTCGAAAGGATTCTATAACAAAAAAATTGAACAAGACTCTCCTTGTTTATTGCAATTAACACCGAAAGGGAAGTTGTGGCTAGAATCTGGAGCATTGAACGATAGCGCGGTATGAATGGAAAGAAAGAAAACAAGTTTTCGAAATTATATTCGAACCTTCCATTTATAGGAGATTCTTAATTGCTGCAATAAATCCAGACGTCGAAAACCTAGGAAGCAAGCGCCAAGAAGAAAGAAAAAAGGATGTGCAAATGAAAATAAAAAAGCAGCACCCATGCCGAAGCATCAAACTAAAGGGGCAGCACGACGGCAAAATACACGAGAAAAACGAGCTGAAAGGAAGAGAGCTGCAAACAAGTGAAGAAAACTCGTCCGCTTCTGAATGAAAAAACAAGGGAACGTTTTGTGATGTGAAATAAAATTATTTTAGTTTTTAATAAATATATTTATAAATGGTTGTGTATATGAAAATGTAATGAAAGCTCTTTACTTATTTTGGGAATAAATTTGTGAATTAACAATTGTTTCCTCTAACTAATACGTATAGGAAATTTTCCGCAATTAAAATAATAATTTGAAGCCGTTGAAAATGTGAAACAAAATATCTTGAATAGTTTGAGTAAATTAACCTCTTCCTTGTTGATAAGCTAAGATTGTCATTACGGCAGCGGATGTCAAAGGACTATCAAACACAGAATTGTTAGTATTACAAACACATATTACTTAAATGCTTAGAGAGTATTCTAGGCGAAAGATTTGGAAAGAGAAAAACATTGATACAACAAATACTACATAATAAATGTTTGTCTGTCTGTCTACATTCTTCCTATACAATTAAAAATGGAAATGTTTGTTTGTTCAGAAACCGATAATTTCCGGGACTTCTCCGCCAATTGCTTTCAAATTTCGACTCAACGTTCAAGAAGAAAGTCACATAACCAATTAATTCAAAAATAAACAAGATACTGGAGATAAAAGTCTGAAATTAAAGGCGTCCTACAACCCTACTTTTTACAAACCAAAAAAAAAAAAAAAAAGCCATTCCATTCGTGTTATTTCATTTCATATCTAACCCCCCTTAAAGTGAGGAAGAATTGCATACGTACAAAGGACTGTTCAATTAAGCATTAGAAACGAGTGCCGCCTCTCTCCTTACTTTTCTATTTAACTAAACTGAGCCACACTTATTATTATCATCAGGAACTGTGCTTTTAACAGTGAGTTTCAACGAGTAAAGTTTCGAGTTTCAAGTGCGAACGTTTTTTTAACTTAAGATTATTTAAATGTAGGACTTGCAAAATGTGGAAGTATGGGAAGTACGTGAAGAAATAGTTAGAAATTTTTATTCTCTTCAGTTTGTTACCTTTTTAACAATGAGAATTTTTAACATAAAAAAACGCGTTTAAGCCTAATAGGACAGGCCAACTTTCGCGTATGCTTTTGCTATGGCAATAATATTTTTGCCATTTCTTTTTTTCCTTTTTCTTTTTGCAGAGCCGCGAAAAAAAATGCCAGATTTTACAATATTATGGAGTTTAGACGAAATTTTTAAATTTTAGAAATTTTTATCATTGTATCTATCGCAGTTTACTGCGAAATGCGCAAAAGACTTGCGTTTTTTTCTTCGCTTTTGAAAGTAAATTGTTTTGGCCAGTCTGGTCCGTTTCTAATGCCGACCTGCATGCATAAATTTCAAAGATTTTCGCTAAATTTAAAGCTCATACCTTAGTTTTTGCGACTTGAACAATATTTACTACATGGAGATGACGACGAATCGGTCTATATTATTAGATAGATACAAAATTTAATACTGATCAGGAATATATATGTGCCTTTAAAGTTTCCTTCCAAATGTAGCAAATGTTTTAATAAAACGGACATATACTTTAGCTGTATAAACTTCGGCTGAATGGTGAAAAAATAGACTTTACGGAATTCCCTAAAAAGAACCAAAAAAAAAGCAAGCAAGAAAGTTATGTTTTGAATGTGCTGAATATTTTATACCCACCACCATCTTAAAAGAAGATAAAAACATTACATTTTGACAGGTGGGTGGGGGCAGATTTTTTATGTTTACAAATCTCGTGAAATTTTTTTGTGTACTTTATGAGAAGTGAGCAAAATACCCAAAACGCGAAGGCCTTTTGAGTTTATGTTATACTATAGGCGTGTCCTTTGTCCGACTCCAAGCATCTTCAATACTAGTGTACGTGCACTTTTAATATATTTGCCAAACTCTATCTGAATATCTTGATTTTTTTTGGCCGGGAAAATGATTATCGTTTATATATTGCGCAGATAAACAAACAGACTGACGGACGGATACGTCTAGCCGGATTCCGAATTTGATACTGATCAAGAATGCACCCTTTATGTGGTTTACCAAGCTTCTTTCTTAATATTATAAATGTTTTTACAAGAAAATTAAATACCAATACTCTATTGTATCGAAGGGGCGTGGTCGAAGCTTTTCCTTTTTATACGTATACTAGAGAGTAGCTAGCTCAGTAAATGTGGAAATTCTTATAGATGTGTTTGCTGCGGTTTATGTGTAATAACCAAAAATCCGAATATTGTTTTTCTTAAAGGCAGAGGTGTTGTCAATTTGCGTTATACTGTGGGCGTGTCCTTTGACCGATTTCTAATACTAATCTGAAGCGGCCAGAAGGCCATTTTTGCTGCCAGAAGAATGTTTACCACAGACATTACAAAGACGAACATGTAGACAGATGGACAGAGTAAATTAGTTGTTGATCAAAAATATGTATATTTTGTGGGGTCTCTGAAGCTTTCTTCTGGGTGTTGCAATAGGCAAAAATGACAAAATGCATATAACCCCTCCCCTTCGGTGATGGGTATAAAAAAAAAAGAGATCATTTTATTCTTCTTAATCTGAAAAGTAAGACTATTCCAAAACGACGAAAGACGAGATATAACAAATATTGATATATATGCAATTGTACTGATTTCAAGATCAAGGTAGACGATGAACTTTGGCCTTCTGAAAACGAAATAGTCTAACAAAGGTATTTTTAAAAGTTCCCCTATATTTTCGTGCATAATAGTTCATGCTTAAGAAGTTATTATAAGAAATTTGCTTCGACCCTTTCGTGGTTCGTCTAAAAATTAAAGGTGAGAATATTCTTGAACAAGCTGTGAGTAAATTCAAAATTAACTAAAAGTTGTTGAAGCTGAAGCGCGAACGTTAAAGCTAATATAAGTTGATTCTTCTTATTAATGCATAGAGTTTTCTCTCCATCATTTAGAAAATTGTTCTCTATAAAAAAAAAAAAAAAAAATCTTCTGAAAGCTTAGATTTAAAATGAACTATTTATAGATATATAAGAGTGCGAAGAAGCAAAGCTTAATGTGAGTTCGCAAAAGCTTTGATATAGAAAATCGTAGCAACTGTTAACATTAAAGTTAGTTGTTTTCTTTACATAACAGAGTGCGGAGCATTGATTCAAAATTATCGGAAGTTGATTATTATTGTACGAAAATTGTTTTTAAAAACTGAAAAATATTAATAAAAAATATCAAAGTATGGCTAACAAAAATTTATATATCCCTACCTTAATAGGAGCAATTTTTTTATTAAGCTTGATTTCAACTACGACTGCACAGGGTAAGTATAAACAATAGATAACCAAAAATTTAATAAATATATCGATAAAACTGCAGGGATTTATTAGAAGAAAATTTTTTTCTTTACAAATCAAAATTTTCTTTTAAAAAAATTTTTTACGGAATAATATTTCTTTATATTTTTTTAAATCTTTTTATCATTTTCTTGTGTGTACTTAATAGCTGCGTGAAAGCGTCGTATTCTTGCATAATTTATTTTTTTAATGTTCATTTTGCATAATTCATTAGTTTCTACTTAAAAACAAGTAAGAAAGTTATTTATACTTTTATGTTGATTCTTGGATATCTGCCAGACACTTCAAGCAAACTTATAACGACCGCAAAGGTTTTAATTAACTTTTTAGCTGGCTATTTCGAGTTCTTTTTTTAAGTTAAATTTCTAGATTTCTACTAGATAAACGTCTATTCTGAATTTTGCATATAGATCTACATTTAGATTATTCTTAATAATACTTAAAAACTTTGGTTTTTCAAGGGTTTTTATTTTTTTGTTATCTTCGAATAGCAAGATATGGTTCTTAGCCGATTTCGCCCCAATTTCAAAAAGTAAATATATCCAATCGTACGCAAAAATGTAAGCAAAAATAATTTAGACTTTTAGATCATCTTCTTGAAACTGTTAGAAATTTGAAAAAAAATGATCTAGAAAAGGCAAAGAGAAACATAGGGATTTGTCTAATTTGGTTCAGTATATCCAATCCAGTTCTGTGTTTCATTTTTAGTTGTTAAAAATGGAATAAAAAAAAAAAATTAATACATCTTCGCCTTTCTAAAATTATTTTTAAAAGGAAATAAATTATGTTCAGATCAGATTCAATCTTTTGATAGTCATCAGCTAACACTGACGTATTTAAAAAAGAATCCTTTATTTCACTTATTTCCGATGTAATGAGGTGTTTTGTTCGTGTAAACAGAATTTTTTTGATATCTACGCTTGAAATTTTACAAATAAATGCAATTATGCTCAGCCGGCTTTAAATTTATAACGCATTCCCTAGTAACTCGGTATTAGAATTATTAATAAAACTACAACATTTTTAGGCAAAATTCGATTTTATTCATTAATATCATCTTCTTGAATAGTAATACATTGATTTCAATGCTTTCCATGTCTTTTTTATTTACTTTGCGTTAGTGTCTTTTAAATATTATAGCGATTCTGATAAAAATGTAAGCCGCACTTGTAGAGCGCTATCTATCATTCATTGATAGCGTGAAGAAAACACAGCACGATTTTCGTCTTTTTTGGAAACGACTCACGATCGTTTTCAAACTGTATTTGCGGAATTGGTTTTTGCAAACATAAGTCAAAGTTTTATTCAGCATAGTTCTTAATCGGAGGGAATTTGGGAATTTAGTGGCAATGACCTCTCTCTCTCTCTCATGAATCTTTTTTTTCACAATTTTTTTATTCTTAATTATTCTAAATTAATATTTCATTAATAAAGTCGGGAAAAGTACTCATAATTTCATGCTGATAAGGTAGTATCGATATTTTAATCTATTAATAAAGACCAACCATTCAAACTTTATTATTATTATTATTATTATGTGAGGATTGTAAGCATAACAGTAAAATGAGAATTCATCTCGATTCATTAATCATTAATGAAAATAAATTATAGAGTTTTATGTTAGATCGCGTCTCAAAAATGCTAAATGTAATAGCAGTGATAGTGTTGTTCCGTTTGAAATGCATATGCTTGAATTGAAACATAATTGTATCGATGAAAATAGGACATGACGAAAGATATATCGATATCGATGTAAAATTTTTTGTATCGTGCTTTAATAAGAAATGTATCATAAGCTCATTAATATCGTAGCATATGAAAGAATCTAACTGTTTCTTTTCGTAAAGTCGGTGGTTAGTTGCATTAAAGAAAACTTGAAAAAAAATTTCAGATGTTGACCTCATGACTTTTTATTCCATTTCTCGCATTTGCAAGAGTATTAAAAATTTCAACAATGTGTGATGTTAAATGTGCATGAACGTGATTCGTTCATTTACATTGCGAGACAGACTGTTTTTGTTCCGTACTTTTGTGCTTCCTATGTTAATTTTTAAGATCACAAAACACTGTAGAAAAAAAAAATTGCCAGTATATTGGACTAACAAAGACTATCTATCTATCTACACACATGATCAGTCCTAATATTTTTTCACAGATTTCGGTATCAAAAGGAGTTTTAAATGATCGCTTCGCAGAGATTTCGGTATCAAAAGTGATTAAGTGATCGCTTTTGATCCACCGACCTGATTTAATAGAGAGAAGAGGTTTAAATCGATTCAGTGATAATTTCACAGTTAGATCCAGCTAAGTTCGACTATATATGTAATGAATGTTTTTAATTGTTGCAAACGAAATGATTAATTTTTTATATGTCTTTGAATTGGTAGAGTATATATGCACATGCAAATGACTTGATTTGATTTTGTTATATATTACAATCTTAATATGCATATATTTGTTTGCGAAGAAATTAGTAATAATTACAGCAAAATACATAACAAACAAAAGAACTGCTGCAAATTTTCTTTTTTTTTTTTATATAAATCCGCTTTCAAGTTCGAGTACTGACGTAATACGTAAACAAATCTTTATTATTTTTTATACTTTACTCCATTTGTGCTACAACACAGATTATATTAAGTTTGTATAGATGTATGTAACCTCGAAAGAGGATATAAAATAGAATCAACTTTTATTTTATTAATTGACTGAATGAATTGAATGATTTTCTAAATCGATGTAAGCTTAGCCGTCCATGCTTAAAGGTCATAAATTTTGAGATATTTCGGTGGGATTTAGTTTATCGAAAAGTTTTAGTTCAGAGGTGAATCCTAATGAAAGGCGGCTCGCTCGAATCATTTTTACTTTAACCTCTCATATAACGCCCTATTTTGAAAAAGGGTTTGTCTCGAAGAAATTTGCAAATTTTCAAAATTCTTCGAAAAAAAACCCTGAGTAATAAATTGTCTTTCGATATTCCAAATTGATGTGAAAAATTTGTATTTTTGGTGAGCAAAAATTTTTTTATCTTCTTCCATATAATTCTTCCTACGGGAAGCAGTTTTTTATATGATGCAAAAAACCATAAAGTCCATAAAAGTTAATTTGACTTCAAATGAAGCTGAAGCCAATTTCGATCACTTGAATCTATTTTTAGTGTCCCAGTCCATACAACGATTTTCATGAGAAGTAAGCTTTTATTTGGCGATAAAGTCTAATTCTCATAATATTGTAATGACAAATATCAAAATCAAAAATAACAAAATTGTTGATAAGAAAATTCACAGTTTCAATCTTTACATGCCAACGTATAAGACACACTATCAGAAATAATTTAAAGAAGTATTCGCTGAAGTACTATAAGGTACTTATTGTAATCAACCACATATACTGGCGTTACTTGTCTATAATTAACATCTAGTGAAAAATTAAAAAATTCATTTTAAAATTAACGCTTGAAATTTATTATATTCATGAGTGAGTCCGTTAATAATTTTTATTGATTTCTCTTCTTTTTTTTTTTTTTACTTTTTTAAAAGAACCTTTTCAAGCGTTAAAATTACTCAAGGATTTTATTGTAATTGGTTATGTTTTGTTTTGTTTTTTCTTTTTTTTTTTTGCAAAATCGATGCATATTTCAAATTTATCAATTAATAAAGGATTATTTAAACGTACGAAAAGAAAGAGTCCATTTCGATAATTAGAGATTAAGCGTACATAAGAAAATTTTGAAAACATCAACTTATAGATTAATTTCATCTAAAATTCATAGGAAAATCTACTGGTTTGTTTAATCCTTTAGGCGAACTAGTGTTTGCAAGTTTGCTTCAACTTCTTAACTATTGTAAGCAAATTTGTAGCCGTATCGTGCCTATATTTGAATTCAAGTTCCAAATTTTCTATCTCAATTTTCCCAATGTGAACTATTCCAACAACAAGTTAATTAAATTTAATAAAATATTAGTAAAACATCTTCAAACAAAATTAATTTCTAAATTTGTCTTAGAACAAATTCCAACCATTTCTAGTGAAGCATCGGAAATTTTTAATATGGACCCCGATTTTTAAAATAGACATAATAAGCCAAAAGTAATTGTAATAATATTTTTAATGCTACCTTATGAGTACGTAATTAGGGAAAATTTTCTTGACTTCATTTATGAAAAATACTTGCTGGAACAATCGCTTTAATAAGGTTTCCATGTTAGTTGTGAAGTACTTGAAAATTTTTCAAAATAATTCCTTAGAAGTGGGCCATCACCGTAAGTCTTTTTAAGTAAACCTTTTTTTTCTTGCGCGTATTTCTACAGGTCACAATTTGCTAACTGAAATAAACAATCAAAAAAAATTTTTGAAATATTATTAAATTTCTATCAAACACCTAACGAAGCGAGTGGAATTTTTTGAGAATATTGTTTTAAAAAAAAAAGAATTTTAAACAAATCAATCGATAAAAAAATTCCAATGCTCTTCAATAGAGAATTTTATAATGAAGCTATTGATTGATGTGATGAAATTTGAAGTCAATTAATTAAGAAATCGAAACGGAAAAGCGGTTTCGGGGAAAACTCCATTAAAGTTTTAAACACTTTTATTTATGGATTTTACTAAAAAAACTTTGGGAGCAATACAACATATATAACATAACGATGTTATTCTTAATTTAAGACTTTAAAAGAAATTATGAAAGAAAATTTATAAAGTAGCATTACTTCTTAATACGTTGGGTGTTCAAAATTCGCCTCAAAACGATTCTATCTCTCTTAATATATTGATTTCTGTTTGACTACTTTGCGTTTATTTGCAATACAACAATAACAAAAACAAATTAAATTTATTGATTGCTTCCATTGCTGATACAATAACTGTACAAAAAAAAATCAGAAATTCCTCTTTGAATCATTTATTAATTATTTTTACTTTAAAAAATTACTTGACGGGAATTTTTAATGTATGCATACATACACGTACACATAAATTTGTATGCATTTTCGGAGACACTATAAAAAGGTAGCCTTGTCCTTGCCAAGATCAATATTTACATTTGTTGTAAACGAAATGATTTATTATATATTAATAACCGGTTCCTTGAAAATATAAATAATAAAAAGAGAAAACCCAACCCAAAATTTTCTGCTAACGGAAACCAGATTTTATATTTACTATTCACTCCTTTATTGATTTTGTAAGTATGAAAATCATCATCCTCTTCGCTTTGCAGTTTACAATGAAATGTATGACGACTTTTTTCATTATTCAAGTTGTAAAACTAGTTGGGTAACGTTTATATGTTATGCGTTAACATAGGGTAAATCATCATTAACTTAGTGATCTTGAATATTGGCTGCAGGTTCAGGGGCATTCATTTTTAACAACGTATTCTTATTTATTTATTTTTATTCTTATAAAAATGCGTTGAGAAGAAACAGAGAATTAATTTCACAAGAGTAAGAATAGCCTTCTAAGTTTTTAAGGTGATCTTGTAAATAACAGTAGAAGACATTTATGAAGTCATAAACCTATTTACGAGATTATAAAAAATTTATTATTAAAAAGTATTTTCTTAATATCTTCTCTAATAAGTTAGAGATCTCATCACTTATTATTATTATACATTATACAGTCATATTATTGTTAAATTTCTTTTATTTTATTTGTTTGTTTGAAATAGAAAAGCCAGTAACTGATATTTGCTTAGGCTGTATATGTGAGGCTATAAGCGGTTGTAATCAGACAGCCATTTGTACGGGTGGTGTTTGTGGACTTTTCCGTATTACTTGGGCCTATTGGGCGGATGCTGGTAAATTGACATTGGGCAATGAATCGCCCGAATCGGACCAGGGTAAGTGAAAATTTTATATTATTTACGGTTTTATATCAAAAAGATTTTTTACACCTTTTTACCATCTTAGCTTATCCCAACTGTGTAAATGATCCGTATTGTGCCGCCGATACTATACAAAATTATATGACACGCTTCGGTCAGGATTGCAATAATGACGGAGTCATCGATTGTTATGATTATGCGGCTATTCATAAATTGGGCGGCTACGGTTGTAAAGGTGATATGCCTCATCAATATTATCAGGTTTTAGATACATGTTTGAAATATCATCAAAGTGGCAATCATTTAGATGTACGCAATAATGCTAAGTGAAAAATTTACTACTATTTATTAATTTTACTTAAAAAGATTAACAGTTTGAATTTTACGTTTATTAATAAAATTTATGAGTGTATGCATTTGAAATAATTCACAAAAGTTCAGTGAAGTAAGCAGTTTGATATTAACGACAAGGCAAGTATCGTAATACATTTTGATATTCGTTATCAAATCTTTATACGATATATTGACCGTATATCAGTTTGCACATATAGTGCTATTGTATCATATACTAAAATATATTTTAAATCACGTGTTTGTGCAACTTGGCATCACTTTATAGATTAAAAACATATTTATTTATATGGCTTTTGCTCTACAGAGAATTTTGTCAATTCTCTTCGTTCGATTTAGCTATGTTTTGATCTTCGTATTGATATTTTGCTGAGAAAAAATTTGAGCTTCAGTTAAAGCTGGGGCCTATAAGGCCCATAAATTTTAGGGCTGTAACGTAAGTTTATTGCTAATTGCTGATTTTTGAACTAAACTTGATGAGGATGATAAGAAATAATTTGAGATTAACTCGGCTCTCGTCTAAATAAAATTTTTGATTCCAACAGACGGACAAGCGAAAGCAAAGCATAAAAACAAACAGATATGACTTTTTAAGTCGATTAAGAATAGTTTATAGAATCCCTGGTATAAATTTATACGGATTAGGAAAACGGGATACTGGCGTACAAGAAATATGGCAACATACAGAATAATTTGTTTTTAACAGTAAGAAAAACTTATCTGGCAACTCTAAGCCAAACATCTGATAAATAATTGTAATAAAACGAAGCAAACAACAGAATTGCTCGTGCAAAATTCTGGAAAAAATTATAGTGAGATTACTGTGAAATGCCTTCTCAATATAAATTGAAAAGGGTAAGAGTAAGAGTTAACCGTACATTGTTAAGAGAAAGGGAAGCTGCGCAGATACGCGATCAATTATTGTTTAGACGATGCGCTGTACGTTTGCAGCGTTACAATCCTGACCAACTAAGTCATCTAGGTAAGCGGTGTATAGTTCTTGTCAATGAAATATTTGAACTTCGAAATAATATTTTTTCAGCTTCGAATTCAGGTACAACAGAAGTTGGCGTTGTTGATGAAAATATGCGAGCTTACAAACTTCGTCGTCTATGCGTACGCATACCCCGTTTGTGGACGCAAATGACAAATATACCGTCTGTGGCTGGCAGTGATATATCATCTCGTGCCAGTCCAGACCCAGAAGGCGAAACAATTGGTAAATTAAATTCAGTACTATTCGAATTAAAGTTCCTTTCATGATTTCTTGTGTTTCTATTATTTGCCGCCAGATATGGAAGATGTCGAAAACGTTGGCTGAATGTGGATGGATAAAGATTCTTAGTTGATGGGTCACTCCTGTATATTTATAGTTAGCTTGTTATTTAATTATAACAATTTACTTATCAGTAATGAAATGTTCAATTGTTTTAAGAATACAAGGGAAATTATACATGAAACCTTGAGCATATGCCAAGCGCTCGTTTTCTTTTTTTATACAGTAATATAGTGATTTACAATACAAAGGAATTTCTGCGCTTAAAATACGGTGGATTTGAAATGTAAAGAGACACTACTAAGCCTTACATTCTGGTAACTAAAATTTAAAAGTTTTGACTGTTTCGAAATTCAGGCGACAAGACGAACATTTAAAGTTTTTTAAAAAAAAGTGAAATTTTCAGTTTGAGAAAATCTGATTATTCTAATTAAAATTGCATATAGAATTATTTTGAAAACATTTGGTTAATTTCAAGGCGTTATGGCATTGCTGCTATAATGCAAAATAGAAAGAAATCTCAAGCTGGATTCGGGATTAAAAAACGGCCTTCCTGAGCAATAAGGAATAGGATCTATGAAAACATGGTTCTGCTCAAGAAAGGTTTTTCCCTATAACTGAAGCATATTTCGAATTGCTCATGCGTGTTGATATTTTCTAGACTCTTGCGATTCCAAATGTTATCTGTAGAAATATCGTTTTGTAAGTCCTATTAAATATTTTGTATTCATTTTAAGAAAAGGTTTTCTTTTCAGTACCCCTTAAGGCAAATGCTCTTAATATCGATTGGGATTCATTGTAGAAATATCAATGAAAATAAATTTTCAATAGAACACATTTATGTTAACAAAAAATCGTTTTTTGCCTTGTAAAATGTAGTATTCTACTCATCCATATTGGATTCGTTAATCTGTATAAAAACAAGCGGTTGCATTTAATAAAAATTCCCAAAAGTATTTAAAAAAATTTTCTGAACAATTTTTGCTAAAAATAGCCACATTTGCATTAAAATTGTTCAGAAAATTTTTATAAAATTTAAGGAATAATTTTATTATTAATTTCAGACTTGCGTCAGCAAATGCGTTAATTTAATTAACAGAATTGATTTTGTGTATAACTACAATCATTGCATAGTTTGTGCTGATTGCAGCACATTGGGGACTTTCGAATTAGAGCACTCGCCTTCGAAATAAAAGAACGGTATGTATTTTCGTAGGCGTTTTTTGAATCCCTTAACTTCAGAATATTTATTGTCATTGGATTGATCTTCGGTGCAGGACCATTTCGATAAACGATGTTCTTTGGCAAACTCTTGAAACAAGGTCTCGCCGTATTTTGTACACGTTTCCTTATATATACGATCCGTGGAAGTAAAGATGCGATGCTGTTCTCCAGGAAGCCATGAATATCTTTTTTCCCATCTTAATCGAGCCTTTTCCGCTACATTGGTAAGGTATACGTAAAAGCTTAATTGCTGATGATTTATAATTTCCGTTGTCATATTTGATAGTCAAAATAATTTGAAATCGATTCACGTTGCAAATTTTATATTTATTGAACAATTCTTTTATCTTTAATACTTTTATAAAATAAAAAAATAAAAAAGAAAGTAAAAATACTTTACATTGAATTAGAGATTCATTCGAATGCAAAAATACGTGTTTACGCCCAACAGGACATTTATTGATTGAAATTAGAGGAAATCCCTAGTTGGGAGCATTATTTGTTTGAAAAAATTTTTATTTTTTCACAAAAATGAAATTGAAAACTTGTGCATTGCCAGCTTCAATAATTTGTACTGCTCGAGTCAACTTCGGCTCAACCCTTATGAACATACGAGATAACGAAATTAAATCACGTTGAATAGATAGTTTTAAATGATCCAATATATATAATACTTAACTAGCCAGAACATTTTCTTATTTCGTAACACAAATAAAATATATGATAAAACAGGTCTACGTAAAAAGTCTTCGTAAAAAGTCAGTTGCTTTACTGAAATTCTCGAAGATTATTTAGAGATTGTTGTTAAACTGCAATATATTGATAAAATTCTGAAAGTAGTGCATGAAGATGTTGGCGAATTTTATGGTAAGAAAAACGAACGTCAAAACAATGAAGAAAATTATATTCGGCTTTGTCGAATCTTTTATACTCACCACTTTTATTTAAAAAAAATTACATTTTAATAGATGGACGTGGCAGATTTTTTTCTATTTTTATAGAACACCGTGGGAATTGTTATTGTATAACGAGGAAATGAGTGGTATTTTCTGCTTACTTTATACTGCAGGCGTAACCTGGGATTGATTTTGTCTTTTTTCAAGACCAATCTGCGTGCAAAAACTTTTGATATTTCTGCCAAATCTGAAGCCGATACCTGCATTTTTGCGGCTAGGAGAATTTTTACCATAGACATTATACGGGCGAACGGACGGACAGACGGAAATGCTTAAATCGATTCTAAATTTGATGCAGATCAGGAACATGTACATACTTCGTGGGATCTTCGAAGTTTTCTTCTGGGCATTGCAAACAAAATGACAAAATGAATATATTCCTCACCTTCGGTGGTGGGTATAAAAAAGAGAAAGTTCGTAAAAATTAATTATTAAAAAAAATTATTAATTAAGAAAACTAAAACTGGCATTAAATTTCGACGCAGCCCAAACAATTATTAGCTACGAATTGATAGAAACAATTTGATTGAGGATATAGAGTAGAAGTGTTCTGGTCAATATTTCTCTAAAGAAATTTATGCTCAACATATGCTCACACTTTTTAAGATGACTCTCTTGTCTTTTCTATAATGAGAATAAAATAATTAAACACATTGTTTCCTATGCTCAACGGACTATTCGTGTACATAAAGGTTGAAGTAGCTATCATATATTAGAAGGGCCGTAAACTAGGGATGAAAAAAGTACCAAAGAATGGTTTGATTTTATGTGTAATTTTTTGATTCTTATTACACAATTTTTTTCTGACAGTGAAAGAACCTCCAATGTTTCTGCCAAATTTAAGCCATTATCTTCAGTTTTGCAGTTAGTAGAATGTTTACCACAGATGGACAGACGGACATGCTTAAATTGATTCTAAATTTGATGTTGATCAAGAATGTATATTGTTGGTGCGGTATCCGTAGCTTCCTTCTGGGAGTTAAAAGTTATCAAAGAACAAAATGAAATATAACCTTCACCTTCACGGTAGTGGATATAAAAAGAAAAAAAAAAAAAATAAAAAATAAATGTTAAGATATGTTTCTGAGAGTTACAAATGAAGGAAAGGAAAACGAAAATCTAATATTATATATGTTATGTTTTTAATTCTGTTTGAGTGCACAGCATTCAGATAATGAATTAAATATATACACTACCGTTTAAAAGTTTGGGGGCACATCTATTTTTTAACAGAATAAAAGATTGCCGACTGTATATGTGGTAAAAATTAGCAATAAAGTTAAGTTTTACAATCTTTCACAATTTCTTTCACAAAAGCGAAAGGGTTATCATATAAAAAATTCATCAAATCGTAAGGAATTCTTTGATTTTGACAATAAGAAACTGGGAAAAATGAAGATAGAAAAATTTCTGACAGGACCACATACATAGCAAACCAACAAGATAACTTTATTAGAGTGCTTCCTAAACGGAATTAATACTTAACTGCAGCACAAATTACTGCAGCTCTGAATGATACGCAAGAAACACCTATTTTAATAATAACTTTTAAAGGACCTCTACTCTTTGCACAACGGACGATGATTTGCTACTAAAAAATCAAAACTGATAATTCTATATAAGAAAAATAGACTAGAGTGAGCAAATGCATATAAAAACTTGACTGAACGGAAAATGTTCTTTAATGTCATTAGCCAAAGTTCAGACTTTCGGCTTCAACAGATGTGTGTTTGTATGTCGGTCAAAAGAAGAGAGGGCTTCACGAGCACGTGGAGTATCTACTGCCAAGCATGATGGCCGTAACGTCATGGTTTGGAGGGTGTTTTGACAACACTAAACGCTGAAATCTTGTGAGGATAACCGAAAAACTAAACAAGGAGCGCTATCGGAAAATTCTTTGAGATTTCGTCGTGCCTAGAGGGCCCTGGGTTCATTTTTCGACAGAATAATGGTCCTAAGCATTCGTCTAAACTGTGCCAGAACTTTCCAAATAAAAAAAAGAATGAAAAAGGATCAAAAATCATGCAATGGCCATATCAAACGCCTGAAACTTTTCTCACTCAACTTGTTTGAAATCAATCCGATAAAAAGGCGAAAAATCGATTTGCTCTGAACATTTGTAGCAACTATTAAAGAGCGAATGGAACAAACTGAATGTAGATTATTTTAAGAAATCAATCAATCGAATGTCTAGAATATGAGGGAAGATAAAAAAAGAAAAAGATGCACACTTTGTTGAAGCCAAAAATTTAATTTTATCTTCAGTTTGTATGTTAAATTTCTATTTTGTTTGCGTTAATTTTTGTTTAATTTTTAACTTTATATGAATATAAATAAATTTAGATGGGGTTTTGTTCCGTTTTATTTGATTTTACCTTGCTTCCCTCAAACTTTTTAACGGTAGTGTATGTGCTTACAAGCAAAATCTCTATAAAAGCTTTCACTAAACAATTCATTGTAATCGTTAACCTGACATTTAGTTTCTGTCTTTATATGAATAAGTAAGGTTTATAAACTTGCATTTCTCGGAAGTGAATAAATATTTTATATTGTGTAGATTATAGCAAAAAAGTTGATTAGAAACTACTATTCGTCCTCGGGGGAATTTCTAATGTCTATCGTCTAAAGATTATATAATTTTTTTTTTTGTCGAAAAATAAATTTTGAACTGTTTTCGACGTTTACAAATATTTTTTTAAAACATCATTCATATTCCTCTAATGATGTAATTATTAAACTATTTCTGGCTGGCCCGAGAAGAACAATACTAGTTTCTTACATCAGTTTATTTTCCTCTGTAACAGTCTTAAGGGTTATATTATATAGTTCTTGCATATTACAAACGTAACGTCTAATTTAGTATATCAGCTGTTTAGGTGTTAGAACGTAAAGATTGTCAGGCAATAAACTGAAAAAAATTAATGAAAATATCAAAACAACTATGATCAAAACAATATGTAACGTTGTTGCTTTAATTAGCATAATTTCTTATGCGATATCGATTTCAACTACTATCGCATCAGGTGAGTAAGAAAAAAAGTGCACTTAAAAATAAATTAATGAAAAATAAAAAATAAGAAAATTTTATTTGACTGTTACGAATCTTTTATACACTCCCTCTTTATTTTAAAGAGAAGATTGGAAAAATAAGTTTTGTTATTCTATCAATCAAAAAAAGAAAATCCTTTCAATTCAATTAAGTTTAGAATTTAGAACAAGTAATAAAACTATATTCTGTATCTACAATTTTTTATATCCATCACCTTTATCTTCGAAAACAAACACTGTAAGATATAATACTTTGAACGATTTGGCCCATTTTCAATACTTACGAATGTGCAAGAACTTTCAATGTTTTAGTAAAATTTGAACCAGATATCTTAACGTTTGCGACTGTGTACCGCAGAGTTGGATTCCAAATATGATACTAATACTGGGGTCTCTAAAGCGCCTTTGTTGATGAATATTTTCACAAAAATATTAAATTTCAATACTTTATTAAGTATTAAAATATTATATTTCATTATTTAAGTGTTGAAATATTATATTTCATTACTTAAGTATTGAAATATTAAATTTCAATACGTTCAAGTTCAAGTATTGAAATATTAAATTTCAATACTTGAACATGAAATTTCAATACTTTATTATATTTTTATAGAGATACTTTAGGATAGCTAGCTCAACGTGTATGGAAACTTTTATAGACCTATCTGCTATGGTCTATGAGTAAGCAGCAAGAAAAAATGTCTTTTTTTTTCTTTTAAAGAGAGATGTTATTAGTTTACGTTGTACTGTGGGCGATTTGGCCCATTCTCAATACTAATCTACGTGTAAGTTTTTGCAATGTTTCTCCCAAAACTTGAAGTCGAGATATTCATTATTTGCGCCCGGGAGAATGATTACCATAGATATTACACAGAAGGATACATGGACAGACGGACAGAATCTAGATTTGGAAGGAAGGGTAAGTATATCATTCTATAAATATAACAAATATCGGCAAACTATGCATAAGTGGTTATAGTTAATATATAATAACATACCTAAATGAACGAGAAGATATATATATATATAACGTTCAACTTAAAGCAAAAATTAATGCAAAATGTATCGAAAATGTTTGTCAGGAGTAACTTCCGAGTTTAGTAAGAAATAGGTCTATCTATACAGTGAACAAAAATTTTTAATTTTTTTATATATTGACCTGAAATTCACCTTAAAGTGAATATAATTTTATATTTTTCTAGCATCATTTTCATCATCAAATTTTTTTAAATATCGTAGGAGCTTCACAGCATTGTGTAAAAATTACCGAAGGAATATTTTTTCTTGAGCGTCAAACATTATTTCGTTAGGTTAATATATTATTATAATATTCTTATCAAAACTCGTATGGCTATTATTTTAATCTTTCATCAGCTTTTTCTACCCATTACCACAGAATGGGATCATATTCGGTTTATCAATTTGTTTGCAATATCAAAAAGTATATATATTCGAATAAAGTATATGTATTCTTGATCAGTATTACATTTCAACTTGGTTTAAGAATGTCTGTCTGCTCCTCTCTCTGTCTGTCTGTCCGTCTGTTTGTGATAAACATTGTACTGGCCTTAAAAATGAAAATACCGAATTCCAATTTGCGAAGAGATTTGAAGTTCTTGCACGAAGATTGTTAGTGAAAATGAGCTAAATCCGTCAATTGATGCGCCTACAGTACAATATAAACAAACCTTGTTTTTTCCCCAGGTTTTTTGCTTATTATTCATAAACTGGAATAAAAACAATAGAGAAGATGAACAAAATGAGCGACACTCACCCGATATTGCGGAATATCGACATTTAGTTTCTTTTTCAAATGTTTTTGTTTTTAAAATGCAAGTGGTGGGTATAAAAGATTTGCTCGCAGCCGAATGAAACTGTTTATACGCATCATCAAAGGTAAGGGGTATATTTTGTTTGTAATATCCAGAGGGAAACTTCAGAGGCCAAAGTATATAACGGGTGGGCTGAAAAGTTCGTAGGCTGGCACATAGATGGCGCTACTTGTATTAAATCCATATGATTTTTAGTTAGCCCTAACCTTCGCCCACTACTCATAGACTGCACAATAACAATTACCAAAAAGTATTCTGAAAAAATATAAAAAATCTGCCACGCCTACCTATTAAAACGTAATCTTCTTCTGTCTTTTTTTAAGATAAAGATGGTGGGTATACAAAATTCGACAAAGCTCGCATATAATTTTCTTTTAATTATTTACTCTTATTTGTGAATTAAACTTTTTTTTTTTTATTTGTAGAAAAACCGGTCACAGATAACTGCTTACATTGCCTTTGTATGGCTATAAGTGAGTGTAATCAAACGGCGGTTTGTAGGAAGGGTGCTTGTGGCCCATTTCGCATGACATATTACTATTGGGCTCATGGCGGTAACTTGACTTTGGACAGTGACACCCCTGGTTCAGTGGAAGGTAAAAATAATTTTATCTCCATTCGTGGGAATTTTAGATATTTTATATACTTAACCATTTTTTTAGCTTTTCCTAACTGTGCGAACGATCTTACTTGCGCTACTAATACCGTACAAAACTATATGGCAAGATACAGTCAGGATTGCAATAATGACGGTGTGGTTGATTGCTACGACTATGCTGCCATTCATAATTTAGGGCCCTTTGGTTGCAAAAATGATTTGCCTTATCAATATGCCAAGGATATGGATTTGTGTTTAAAACCTGAGCGGAATGGTAATATGTTTCCAAAAAGTGTTTATAAAATTTTCTTTACATTGCAAGCCACCGCGAAAGAGTTCAATCTTTGTCGATATGGAAGAGTATCTGATTTGGTGCTTTTAAAAAATTATTAAAAAGATCGATGATGCTTTCATTGTTATCTTTTGTTTAATAATTAACCATTTTTCTACTAGATTTGTTGGGATCTCATAGAGTTTAGCAAAATTTAAATATTGACATTTATGAATCAACTACAAAATCTAATTTTCAGTCTGTGTTGTGCTAAATATTACAGACATTTCAAGGACATATATATATATAGCAGATATTGCTCGTATGAAACGTAAATACAGAAATGGCCGAGATCAGCTTACAAACATGCTTCCGATAAGTAAAAATCTGTAATCTATGAAATCGTTTTCATAGTTTCATTTGAATTAGAACATTTGAGAGAAAGTTTAAACCACTCGACGATATCACTATAAATTTTATCTTGAAATTTCCTTTTCGAAGTATGAATGAAGTCATTTTATTTTGCTAGAAATTTCGGAATTAAAACACGGATAAGGAATTAGAATATTGAAGTTCTTCAGAACAAGTGGGATGTCGCGAAGAAATTAACGACACCGATCTCAGCTGTCACCGTATCGTTATTGGTTATGGCCTTTATTACTACATTTTCTGAAGTTTCAATGGAAATTCGAAATTTGAACTCAAGCAGATCTGGGTTAAACTACTATTGTGGACAAACTGATTCCAATTTAGAAATTAATTTATTTTTTGATTATGGGTAAGACAGTACTTTCCAAGTAGAGTCTAATAACATTTTTAGACAGAACGTATGCATAGTAAAGAAAGCATTGTCGTGCGTCTTATATTCTCATTAAGTTTCAATAATTTATTTATTTTTGTTTAACATTTAATACTTTAATTTTCGTACTTTAGAAAAACCTGTAAGTGATGTATGTTTGGATTGTTTATGCAAAGCTACAAGTGGTTGTAATAAAACGGCTAGTTGCAAGCATGGTGCTTGTGGTCCTTTCCATATTACTTATCCGTATTGGGTGAAGGGTGGTAAATTGACTTTGGACGGTGATTCAAGCCAATCAGTGGATGGTAAACGAACAAATTTTTCTTTTCTTATATGTGTGGAAATTTTTATTATAAATTTTTACTTAGCTTTTCCTAATTGCGTAAGTGACTACGTTTGCGCTGCCAACACCATACAAAACTACATGCAACGTTATGGACAAGATTGCAATAATGATCGTGAGATCAATTGCCATGATTATGC
The DNA here is from genome assembly GCA_000671755.1 of Glossina brevipalpis. Lineage (NCBI taxonomy): Eukaryota > Metazoa > Arthropoda > Insecta > Diptera > Glossinidae > Glossina > Glossina brevipalpis. The sequence continues at coordinate 1,661,569 of KK351040.1, forward strand.
CGCAATTCATAAATTGGGCGGCTACGGGTGTAAAGGCGATTTACCCGAAGAATATTTGGAGGTTTTGGATATGTGTTTAAATAAAAAAAATTAAAAAAATTTAAAAAATTTAATATCAATTAAAAAAATTTTGATTATTTCTTCTGAATACCATATAAAATCGAACTTAATATGTAATTAGTTTCGACAATTAAATTTTTAAAAAGATATTTATCATTAATAAAGTCATTTAAAAAAAAGTGATAAATGAAACTGCTCGCGAGTAGAGGACAGAGCAGATTGCTATCAGTGGTTGCTAAGCACAAGAAGCAGAAGCGCAGCGAACAATAGTTGGCGTCCCTGAGATTTTGGAACAATCCCCGAAAGGATGCTTTCCAATTTCCAAAGTTTCAGATCAAAGTTTGACTATGTATAGTCCAGAGTTTCCCTCTGGTCAGAGCATGTTCCATTCTAGATACTCCTACAATCATCTCGACACTCCATGAAGGGCCGTACTAGCGGTCAGGCAACACAGCATTCTCTAAGTTCATTGATACAGCCAACATAGTATAAAGAGCTTTCTCATTTGGGCAGCCTGACTTTTTAGATTTCTTTAGATTTACTATACATCTCGGAAGCGCAACTTCCCCTACCTAATTTTAAGGATTATTGTATACTTGGAAAGACATCGACACTGCTTACCTTCTTCATAGTGCACCCAGTTCAACTACTATCTCAAGCAGTCATAGATAACTACTAGACTGTTCAATGTTATTATGACATACTTATCGAGAAGAGGAGTCCTTTAAATAAGCACACATCTCCTGACCTCTCTTCCTACAATCGCAAAAATATCTGCTGCCAAGTATTGGTTAAAACCTTAGTCGTTAGCCGTGAAATACCAGAAAATCCCTCTACCAAGTCCCTCTACTTCATCTGGCGAATGAGAAGAGAACTTTCTTTTGAGTCACACGCTCGAAGGGGCACCGGGAAGAGATGAGTATTGGTATGTCTATATCTCTTTACTACTATTATCGCGATTAATTTAATCCACTATTGGTGTCCAGCGTTTTGAAAGAGTTTTAGTTACTTCCGCTTAGGGGACATAGAGTTCATAACTAGATTATATCTTTAATATTTTCATGAAAAAATAATAAGGTTATGTCGCTTAAGGCTCTCGCCTAAAATCCAGTGTTTTGTTGACGTTCGATTCTGTTTAGGTTTAAGTAAGAAATAAGCAAGAAGGGACTTGAGATTTGTTTTCTTTCTCATGTCTAATTAATCGTAAGATCACAAGAATTTTCTTCGATGAATTCTTTATTTCTTCAGATTTATATTATTTTAGAGGTCCTTTTTACATGTTTGACCCTCGCTTTCATCTTACCTCGGTTAACAATATCTTGTGTTTATAACGCTAGCATCTTTCGAAGTAATTCGTAAGAGGCAGGGAAATCTTTACGTACAGTTTCATTACTTGTTTATATAAAACATTTAACATATCTTCGCTCGAACATATTTAACTAATCAGATATTACGAAAGTTTTGCTCACGAATAAATCTTCTTTTTTTCCTTCCGCCCGTTTAGATCACTTTAAAGTGCCACATTTTCTGTTACATACACACCTAAGGTGGAATGGCAGAACGAAGCATTTTGATCGCGAATAGGAGGGTAGTAATCCCTAAAACGCGAACGTCATATTGTTAGCGAAAATGCTTCGTAAAGTGAGAGCCCATCTATCGGTTAGCATTAGAATGCTGTAAAAGCACTGAAATATTCATCCCACACACAGATTGTAGTACAAACAATTATAAAATAAATAAGGTAACGATTCTCGGGTTTTGATCCACTGAATGAAAAACGAATCTTCGGAACTTACTTTATTGTCAGTTGAAAGAGAGGTAAACTCGCGTTTATAATTTTTTCTCCCTCATAGAGGAGATCGAACAGATAGGTAACAATAAGAAATATATTTAATTTGTTTAAATGTAGAGCACAGCTTCTGTGTGTGTAGATGGAAAGCACTTATAAAAGCTTTGATAAAGAAAATAATTGTCATTTGCGGTCTTTATAAAATCGATTGCATTGATTGAAAGTTGTCGGAAACGAGAACAAGCATCTGATTCGCAAACTAGAAAGATTACAGGAAATTTATAAGTATGTCAAACAAAACTAATCTGTTTGTTGTTTTTATTGGTGTAATTTGTTTAACGTTATTGGTGTTATGTTCTAATGCACAAGTGGAAGAGGGTAAGTTAATCAAAAATCTACGATATATTAATCATGATCGAAATCCATTAATTTATGAGATATTATTTGTATAAAAGGATTCTTCTAAACAAAGTTTTGAAAGTTATATTTTTTTTTAAAATTATTTTAGATAATATTCTGAGTAATAGTAAATAAACATGAGGCAATATTATTATTTCGAACTAATAATTTTATTATATTTGATACGTGTGTCATAATCCTAGTGTCAATAGGCAAACATTCTTATCAATCAATGCTAAGAATATTAGTTTTTATATATAATCTTAAAAAAAGAATCTCTATTGATTGATTATTACTTTAATGGGTTTTCTTCTATTGACATTAAAATTTTCCAGAAGCTCCTCTAAGTGATATATGTATGGGATGCTTATGTGAAGCTACAAGTGGTTGTAATCAAACAGCTATTTGCAACTACGGTGCTTGTGGTCTCTTCCGTGTTACTTACGCTTATTGGGCTGATGCCGGTAAATTGACTTTGGATAACGACTCGCCCGACTCAGAGCAGGGTAAGCATACAACTATATTATTTTACCTTTTATTATTCTAATTTAAAGTTACTTTCATTTACTATGTTTACTTTTTTAGCCTTTCCTAACTGTGTAAATCATCCATATTGTGCTGCGAGCACAATACAAAACTATATGATACGTTATAAACAGGATTGTAATGATGATGGAATAATTGATTGTTATGATTATGCCGCCATTCACAGATTGGGCGGTTACGGCTGTAAAGGTATTTTACCCCCTACTTATTATGAGATTTTAAACGCATGTTTGAGGCATCATTTGGGTAATTAACTTGACGTTGTAAAATATTATTAAAAAGAAACCAAAAATATTTTCATTCGCGCGGCGTTAATTTGTAAAAATTTCAATAACATTTTTAAATACATATCATATGTGTGTATATAAAATTTTCCAACTAATAAAAAAAGGCTCTGAACTATTTTGACTTTTTTCCTAACTATACATCCAACGGCCAGATTGAAAATAATAGGGATATGTTGAAGGAATTTTTGTGTTCACATTAAATATAATATGAGGATATTTATGTATACAGGAGAATTTTCTATATCACGGTAGATAAATTACGTCTTATATGAGCCCGTATTATACAGGAGTTTACGGGGGTGTATACGAAATCTACTATAAGTATACTTACCCTGTTATAGGAAGATTTAGTGTATATCCCTATAGTGGCTAAATATTTGATGCTCAATGATATTCACAACCATTTTAAGCTATTTCGACAAACAGGGTATGAGTTATGAAGATCCCCATGGAAAATCGAACAGTTGATATAAGATTTTGTTGACCGGACATTTACTTTACCTTTATCTCGGACGAAGCAAAGAAGCTTAAAATCTGCACATGATCAGCGCGAGTAATATCAAAAATTTCTGGAAAATTTTTGTGATTAAGAAAATTATAAAGATTCTCAAAGTCGTTGTTATAACTGATGCCAAAGTCCAGATCAGAAACGCTATAAAATGCTTATATATTTCTATAACGTAAGTTAAAGACTCAATTTGACTGTTTAGGTCGAAGATTTCCCGTCCATCTAAAAATAAGTTGAATTGAATTGAAATCTGTAAACAAGTTTACCTAAGAATTCAACGGATATGAATCATAACTCTAATTAAAAAATCTCACTAAATTTTATAAATATTTTACCTTGTAGTGCCACATATTTCTCATGTGTATAGCAGTTCTTTTAGTAATAGCGTACCGCCAGAAAACATCGTATGAAGTATAGGAGAATTATGTTTCACTTAGGTCTTACTTCTGGATGGAGTTTTATGGATCATCGGCCATTACGATTTATCTATTTCTTTATAGCGTTTATCCGAAATTCAAATCATCTATTGGTTTGACTTTTCTGGCGTTCTGTTGAAAAATGGCAGATTTTCTCTACAGTTCAGTATCTCTTAGTAGAGTTTAAGTTCAGAATACTTGTTCTGGATCGATTTAATCTCACTTCTGTCTGTCCATGTTTGTTGTCTTCAACATACAAGAATGAACCTTATCGAAAATGAATTGAATCGAAGTATCCTTATAATGCATTATTTTGTAAGTCGTTGTATGAGAAAATTTCAAAAAATTAAAAAAAGAAGTTTTTAAATAACCATATATCTGCGTACTGAGTTGATGTGAAAAGTATAGATCAGATAAGTCAATATTTTGAATCGTCTCCCTTATAATCATTCCTACGAAAGGTAAGTCATTACAAGGCAAAAAGGCCTAAAGTTTAATATTTTATGATGGGGAAATTGATCCCTGTAAGTATTTCCTCATACTGAATTGATGTGAAAATTTTGGGTCAGTAAAACAATATTTCGAACCCTTTGTAATCGTTCCTTTGTAATCGTTTCTACGAAAGGTAAGTCATTATATGGCAAAAAGACCTAAAGTTTAATATTTTATGATGGAAATTGATCCCTGTTGGTATTTTGATATAAAAATTAACTCTCTTGTGGACCCCATACCATATCTTACCATGAAGAGTAAACATTTATATGACAAATAAATCGATTTTGAAACTTAACGAAAGAAGCTAAATAAAAAAAGAATTTATTTCGGTAAATTTGGATCACGTCAGATGACGTTTTGACCTCCTCCTATATAAGAGTCGCCGTAAATAGTAAGCCTCTACTTGGAAACAAAGTATAATTTTTGATATTTTATTGCGAAATCAAATGACGAAATGAAGAAGAAGAAGAAACCGACGTGATGTAAAGCATTTAATCCTTATTCGTTTATAATGATTTCACCTGTTTTCGCTCATTTACATGGGTGGCATTGTTAGTGTTTTCTTTTACATAGCATGTCATACTTAGCATACTATCGTATGTGCTTTATAAAAACATATATAATAGTCTAACTAGAAAGCAATAATAAATAGTAGATATTATGAAACTCAATGCACAATCAAGAACAATTCGCTCACCTTATTGTTTAAGCATAATTCGTTCAAAGGAAAACACTTGAAAATAATTTTTCGTCATTTGTAACTAAATAACATTTTGATTTTATTTCGAATACATGTATATATATATATATATATACATATATATATATATGTATATGTACATATATGTATATGTACATATATATATACATATATATATATATATATGTGGTATTGTTCGATTATGATAGTAGGTAAGTAAGTGATGTATGCCTTTTTTTGCTTTTTTTTTTGTTTTTGGTTTTTTCTCATGATATTATAATTCACAGTTTTATTAGACATGTTTTGGGGGAGAGAAACATTGCTTTTCAATTAAACACCATTTCTGAGTAGTTTGAAAATTTTTGTAACTTGACTGTTGTCTTGTTCAGTTTACAAAGTTTACTATAATTAGTTTTTAGTGTTTACGAGTGTTTTGTTAAATATATGAAGACTAACTTATATTATATTTTAGTAATACAGATAAGAGTAGTTTGTGTTAGTTTATATATTTTTAAAATTTTAAAAATAAAATTTTAAATAAATTTCTATATATTTTTTTTCATAAATTTTTAAAATCTACCATAAAATGTTTTTTTTTTTGATTTATTAAAATTAGAAAAACAAAAATCCTTTCATTAATATGTTTAATAAATATTATGAAAAACAGTTTAGAAATTGTTTTAATGTTTTTTGTATGCAGTAGAGAATATTTTAGAATAACCTACGATTGTTTTTTTTTTAAATTATTTTCTTCTTCTTTAATTAAATGTTTTTTATTTATATATTATATTTACTTTTTAAACAACAACCTTTAATTTTGAATATAAAATATTTTCTTTTAATAGATGTGTATATATATATATACATATATATTTAATATATGTAGATACATATATATATATTTATATATATATACGTATGTATACGTATGTATATATATAAATATACATTTAATATATATGGAACATTAGCTTTAATATATTTTCTATATATATTTTAATTTTAAATATAATTTTTGTATATATTTAGAATTTCAATAATTTCTTACGAAATTTAATTGCAAACTTGTAATTTTATAAGTGTGTAAAAATAAAGTTAAAAAAAAAAGAAACTATTTCGTTTAGCCATTTAACAGAAACTCTTTGTTTATTAAAAGAGTTTAGCAAGAACCCTTAAAAGAAAATTAAAATAATAAAAAATATAAGCAAAAGAATAAAAATTAAAGTGAAAAAACCTAAAAAATTTCGGAAAAATTTGGCACAGGGTTTTAAAACAGTTTTTCTCAAAAATTGTCATAAAATCATTGTTAACAAAAAATTGTTCAAAACCTTTTTTCATCGTTAAAAAAAATTTAAAGTTTAAGAGAGAAAAAAAGATTGAATTTTTTAGCACCCACAAGTTTTATTTAAAGATACACAAGATTGTGTGTTTACACAAGTAATGTTTTGAGAATTTCTCCGGAATGTACAGTTACTTAAAATGTTTTTTTCACATATGATAAACAACTGTGATTGAATTTTATAAATTCTATAGAGTAGAAATGCAGTTTTAAAAAAGAATGTTTTGAAGAGTTCGTGCTGATGACTACAGGTTGCTTACTTGCATTGCAAAGTTCACAGGTAGTATATGATCGATACAGTTTTCGTCCTCTTGTTTAATTTATTTTCATTTCGTTTCGTTCGTTTCTTATAAAAAAATTTCTCGCCTTAGTCGAAACTATTTTTCACTAGTAGCACCCTCGGTATAAAATAAATAATTTAAAGAACGCGTAGACAAATTTTGAAAAAGTTTAAAGAAACTGCATCTGTAACAGATTTGTTAACGAGCATCCAAATTCACGTTCGCCATAAAATATTGGTGGTGTTAGCGAAATTTGTCCATTACGGCGAGAGCATAGTTGGGCTTATCTTACGGCACATTATGAAGCATTTCGCATCTGAATTTGTATTTCCATCCTTATGAAATTCAGCTAATACAAGAACTGAAGCCGATCCACCGTGCAATGAGTAGAAGGTCAACTGATTAATTGCCCAAGCAACTGTACTTGGATAACGATTTTTCGTATCGAATTCTCTTCAGTGAAGATGCTGTTTTTTCGGCTGATGGTTACGTCAACAAGAAAAATTGGTTTTATAAAATTGGTCGCGTGGCAGTCTGACATGGAAGGATCTGAGTCCTCGTAATTATCGTAATGTCTCTTATTTTTTCTGGTACATGTTTTGTCATCAAAATTTTTTGTTGTTGTAGTTTGTAAATTCTATATCGTAAAAAGATTTGATTAATATTCAAATGCTTTCAAATGCCAAGATCAACTCAACATCTCGAAACGGCGGATTTGGCCAGTGCAATGAAAGGAGGAACTGCACAGAAACTGGATTGTGTGTTCCCCCGGTAAAGTGATTAAAAGAAGGAAACTTCATGAAAGTGGCAGGGAGTGTGAAAAGTAAAATTTTTTTTATATTCGTCGATTTTGCTAACATTGGAAGAAACATTGGAAGAGCCCTCCAGCTATAGGATTTTAATAAATTCCGCCACCTATCTAGGTTCGAACCATCATACTTGTTTGGCGTTACGAAATGTTCGCTACATACCTCGTATCTGATCGTGCAGATTGCCTCACATTCGTAGAGAATATGACAGGACGTTTCCACTGCCCTTTCATAGAAGCTACAAGGATCGATATGCGAGATACCCGTGTTTTTAGGTTTATGACCCTTGTAGAAGTCCGTGACCAATCGCAGGTCGCTTCTATGTGGTTGCGGTAGTTTGTACGCTATGCCGGGAGATCATTTATGATTATAGTTCTGTTTGAAATGAATTGGCATAGGTTTTGTGCCAGTAAATAGGGAGCGAGCTTATAAAGCAACAGGATCGTCATGAAATCTTTCGTAAGAGGGATCTTAGTTTATACTTCGTAGTGTGGAAAAATTGTTTTGGCGTTAAGTTCCTGTTAGCTTGGTTATTTGCGAAACGAACAATATGTCACTTCACCGAAAAAAAAAAAAAACCAAAAAAATCGCTTATTTTAAACTGCGAATTCAGAAGATCGTCGAATGGTTAAATCTGATTTATGTACAGAAGTTTTCAAAAAATAAGAAAAGCATTTCATAAACATAATGTTATCCCTTGGGTGGCGAGTATAGAAAATTTTTCGAAAATGCGGAAAAAAATCAAAGAACGCGGCAAGTAAATCGATTTCAATACAGTTTCAATTGTTTCAACACAATTAATAGAAAGTTTTAAAAATTTAAATGCGCTTCCATTAAATCATTACTTTGTGGAGGAGAATTAATTTCGTTCTTTTTTATAAAAGTGAATTTTGATGTAAAATTAAATTCTTGTAAATTCTTAACAGTTACGTTATATAAATCCTTTTCTAGTCCTATTTTATGGGCGATTTATTGTTTTCTTTTTGTTTTTAAATCATCATCGGACTTTTTGTTAACACAAAAACGAAAAAAATGTTTTCGTTAAAAAATTATTTTTACAAAAATTTCTCTATAATCTTGAAAATGCAATCAAACAGAAAATGTATATAACGCGACCGCAACTTATTGATATTCCTTATGTCTCTTACCGTTCACATCGTGAGCTAAAAGTAATTCTTTTGCTTCTTTTTTCGTTTTCTTTTTCTCTTCTTTAGCGATCATTTTGGCGATACGTTCCTCTTCCTTAGCCAAACGTTTCTCTTCCTATAAAGACAATAAATAAATGAATTTAAATTTTACTATTAAATGATGTTAATACGAAACTTACTTTTCTGGCTTCTTTTTCCGCTTTCAATTTAAGTTTCTCCTCCTTACGGCGTTCCATTGTTTCATTTTTTTTATTTTCAGCTTTTTCTTCTGTAATAAAATTGTAGAAAAAGCAATTAAACAAGAATTAACTACAAGTGACGATGTTTTTATTTTAATTTCAAAATAATTTTTAAAATATTATTATGTCTTCTAAATGCATTTTAAAGATTAAAAATGTTGGCATCAAAGACCAAATTGAGGGGAATGATACAACAAGACTTTGGCATTTTTTTTTAAGAGCTTCATGTCAGGTTTTTGGGTTTGTTTTTTACAAAATCGTTTATGACTTCACTTTTTGATGGTGAAAATGAGGCGGAAAGAATATCGAGAAATGTAAATTTTTTTCGTTTTTATTTCACGTATTAAAAATATTTTTTAAGAATTGATTTTTGATTACAATACCCCATGCATCAAGGCGGACATAGATTCATATTATGGTTTTTATTGTACTATAAAACACTAAAATAAGACAATAAGCATAGTGTGGCTTCTTGCTACCTCAATTTTTTGTTTGGCGGTTGATTGTTTCTGTATATCGCCAGGAGAATCTGTTGCCTCGCGTCTGGGTTTGAGCTTTTCCATGTTCGTTCAGTATGTACTTCATGCTTTTCATATGTACCGATGCTTACTTTCCCATTCGCTTTTTATTTATTACTTTTCCCCTTTTCCTATCTATGCCCTTCTCGATCGATCTCCCAGCCATTTTGTCCGTCTGATTTTCTATTTCTGCGTTTCTTTGGTGGTTTATCTACCTGCGTTTCTTTTCTTGTTTTGTCTACCTGCGTTTCTTTGGTGGTTTATCTGCCTGCGTCTTCGGAAAGTTTTCTGTGGGTTTTCGTTTGGAATAAGCTGTAGTACACTACACCCAGCTCACTGCCCAAAGGAGGCCGTCGAGCGTATTCGGTTTTTTTTATTCTGTTTATTCTGCATGACCGTTGTTTGGGCTTTAGATATAGTAATGCATTCGTTTTGCATAATAAGTTATGAGTCAAAAGCACCAAAAAAAAGGCACGTTTCCCCCCTAAGGCGTCTTTTCTTGAAAGTACTTTGTGAAGTATATTTCAGAAGAATAAATTCTGCATTATGTAAAGTCTCTAACTGTAGCATTCTTAGTGTTTAAAAGTCACAGTTTCATCTAACATTTCATAGTATTAGCGATGACTTCGTCTGGAAAATAGCGAAAACATATTTAACATCCCAATAAAAGTGTTGTACATCTGCTTAAATTTATATCTACAATAAATTTTATAATGAAATTTAAAAATACATTCTTCTCTACTTCGACTTGTCAAGTAGGATGTTCTTATACAATGTCTCTCCCTTAGTGCTGTAAACAAATTTAAATTCTTTTTGTGGTTGAAGCTCTTGCTTCGTTAAACAATTGCCAAGCAGCAGTAGTAGTAGTCTGTTGCGTTGTGTGCCTGTATTCAGCTTATTTTCATTTCATTGCAATGCATAACAACAACAACAGAAGACATATTCATACGTATGTTTGTGCGCCCGCATTTTAGAGCACTGAATATATTTTATGTACAAAGAAAATTGAATCTGCTTTATTCGTTGGCTACTTACTGTGATTGCTGTTGTTGTTATTGTTGTTGCAAAACAATGGAAAACTTTTAGTGGACGTAAAGGCTGCCGTTAAGGTTGCAACTGGTGAATGATGAGTGGGTTGATTTTTTGTAGATACTCCAGTATTTGTTGTTGTTGTTATATTTGATTTTGCAGTTAAAGCGGCCTGTACTGTTGATTTCGGTTGAATAGTTTTTATAGCCATTGTTAGTGTTTTATTATTATCATTGTTACCCACTACTGGACAGGAATTGTTATTGCTGATGCTGGTGGTGGTTATTAAGGAGGAAGAAACTCTTCTGTCTTTGCCAGAATTGTAAGCAGTTTTAGGTATTGGATGTTTACCAAGAAGAGGACTAATCTTAGAGCCTCCAGCCTTTAAAGGTGGTGGATCCAACGTATTTAGGGAAGCACTTATATGAATATTCATAGGCCGTTTAGGTGGTGAAGAAGGTTCCTTATTATTACTGCCGCTTAAAGATTTAGTATAGGAAGCATAACTGAAATTTTTTTCTTATTCTCTACAATATTTATTAATTTAAATTTTCATTTTCTTACCGAAATCTTGGATTGCTTATGTGCACTGGCGAAGGATGCGGGACTTTCGCAGGACTACGGAATTCTTTTATAGGTGGCAAACGATTTTGCAAATCCATAAGTCTGCCTTTGTTATGTCGTCTTCCCGGATAAGTATGGGTTGTGGCTGCTATGAAATTGTGTTGAATATGGCCATTAGAAGAGCTGCTACATGAACCGCTAGAGGAAGAAGTACTTGAAGATTTTAAAGGTTTACGTGGTATAGCTCCAGAGCAGCCGCTTGGGCAACCGCTATGATGGGAATGTGAATAATTTTCTTTAGGTGATAAAGAACTAGCCGAAGTACTCGATCCCGATGTCGAGGAGGGCGAGTGTGGCGATAAACTTGGTGTAGGTGGGGCCAAATGATTATTCAATATTAAGGTGGTACTATGAGTGCTGGTGGTAGTTTGGGCGTAAGCACACGCTGCTGTCGGTGATATGGGTGAGGCGGGCGAACACAATTCACTCGAAATGGAAGACGTTTTTGAGAACACAGACGTCGCTGAGGATGAACCGGTCGAACTCATCGAATATAAACTATCCGACTGAGAGACACGAGTGGTGGGGCTGCGAGGAAAACGTGCTGGCATATGGAAAGCATGATGACCACTGTGTGCATCATTCATGGAATAAGAGCTGGCTGAAGGTGCTACACCGCCAGCTGATACACCAACCGATGCCCAACTTTTCGCACCCATCGAATAACTACTGGCAGATTCTTGTATACGCCATGTACCTGAACTCGATGTAAGACGATTCACTCGAGCTCGACATATAACGCAGCGTAATGGTAATAATCGTTGAGCGACTGCACTCTGTATAGTCTTAACGAAACAACGTCTGCACACTACTCGATGGCCACATGGAGATGTTTGCATAGTAGCACGAGCATTAATGCAGATAACACATTCATCTTCTTGTGATGTGGGCGGGTCTGGCTCACTTTCTTCCAGCTTACTAAGCAGTTTATCCTGAAATAATACGTATAAACGAAACATTTCAAATCTTGTTTAAAATTTCGGATTTTTCCAAACCTCTTAAGCACTACTGAGCATATCAGAAAAAACCTCTAAGGGTATGTTTAGTATTTGTGGTCCGGTGTATGGGTGTAATAATCTGATTAAAGCAAACACATTAGCTGAAGACTAAATGTGTTTGAGAGATCATTTCACAATATGACTTAATACCGTACAAGATGTGCAATGAGGTCTTGTACAAACTATTAAGTTAAGTCATACGATCGTTTATATTCGATTCGTCTTAGAGACTTTTATAGAAAAGCGTGAAATTAGGAACCCTTTCAAAAATTCGAAAAAGTTTCTAACTAAGACGACCACCTAATAAGGTGTAGATCCTCGATAATTTCTACGCCTAATCTCTAAGATGAATTTTATGAGTTTCTCCAAAAATCAAGAAATAAGATTTAAGTATCGAAAAATTCGGTCTAAGCTGAACATCATTTAACTTTTGTTCTTTTTTCATTACTATTCTATTATTCTGTTATTGAGTTTGAAGGAATTAAATAAAAATGTATAATAAACAGATATGTCCGAAAGGCCACTTGCGGGCCTCAAGCGATATAAGTATGAATATTTTATACGTAAATTCCTACTTATTCTTATGTACAACAGCTGTTCGACACGTATTTCACAAAGTAAATGTCGAACTTTAGAAAATATTTATGGTTTCTAAAATATGCCCTCAGTTTATGTTACGTCTGAGTCAATCAATTTTTACATTCATTGTTTCAGTTGTTTCACGTGAGTTTCGGATGCAGCGAATTCATTCTTGAACGATATTGATTGATAGTTACACAAGTATTTTCCTCCTTCCATGAGGTAATGAAACGAAATAATTAAACTTGAAATTAACGTTTTGGATGGAATTTTATTCTGAAAGTTAATTGCTTAGGCCGTTTCTTGGAATTCCCGGGATTTACGTTGGCTTGATCCTTTAATTTTCTTACGATTGCTTAAAGTACCGCTTATAATATGAGCTACGCTTCCGAAGAAGATGCGACGGAAGATTCGCTTCAAAGGGTCTCTAGCATGCCCGGTTTTTATTCGATTTGCTTATATTCTGGAAATGTAAGCAGTGGTTTGTTGTTTCTTTTTAAGCTGAGAAATGTAAATTTCCTAAATTTTCCTCAATGTCTAGGAATCTTAGACTCTTATATGATTATGTATTGCATCTTTAAAAGACTATGTATCGCATTATTTTTCACTGGCATCACATTGCATTTTAAACGGCCTGTTTTAGATCCTATTGCCTACTATGTTAGTTATTAAGCATAACATTTAAATGATTAAGTAATAAGTGAGGTTATGATCACCAAAAATAGAGTAAGTTAAGGCACGACCGCTTTTCACGAAAACCGTAGAAACCTATTGAATAAAATTTGTCACGAGTTAATTCTGTATGAGATGAAATGTTCAACTCACTTGATCTATAATCCAGCTCACACAAGTTTGAATATTTTGCAACCCATATCGAGTTACCTTCGACTGTGTTAGTAACAATCGATTAAATATCTCTCAAGGTTCATGCAAATCGAAAGGTTGGATACACCTGCTTCAAAGCATGTATCAGTTACTATTGAAAATCAATTTATTAAGTTTTTTTTTTTGTGATGATCCGAATTAATATTTAAACAATGTGTTAAGCATAAATTCAGTGTTTGTGAACTTGATAAGCTTATCAAACGTGTCTCTATGAATGTAAAGCAAACACATTATTTATAAATTTATATACGAGTTGTGTTTATTAATGTTATTATCTAAGTGAAGCATTAATTCAGTTTTCAAAAAATTGAAATTTCTTTCAAATAAATTAATTCTTAAACAGATTTCGCCAAGAAAAGGAGATTTTTCTTGAATAAAATTTAAAAAAAAAAAAAATTCCTTAATATTTAATCGAAATAAAAATGTTTGTAAACAAGACGTGATAATAATTTTAAAATAAAAATTCTCATTAAAAAATTTTGACCACACACGGAACTCACAAAAATTATGCCCATTTATTTGTATAAGCAAATAAAGCATTTTTATAATTTATTCATCACATGTCTGTTAGTGATTGTGTGATTTAAAATTAACTGATCTGTACGCGTGTCCAAGTGAATAGCAGAAAAACTTAAATAAAGACACACGAAAAGAGAAACACACATTGAAGTCACTGCACATGTTAATGTATTATCGGAAACACCAAACATTACAAAGATTGTATGCGTGAGCGAATTGATGTAAACATTATTTATTTATGACAAACAATTGCAAAAAACTTTGGCGAATCTCGGATGCCCATCGTTTGTTCTAAAATCTATTGAAAATTCATCTGAAAGCACTTTGAGTGCGAGAAATGGCAAAAGTAACACGAGACCTTTAGAATTTATAACAAAAATGTGTTTCGCATCTTTTATATTATAATAGGTGTGTTCAAAGAAATGGGCGATCTTTAATTTTTCTCGAAACTATAACTATCTTGTCCCCTTCAGGGTAATTCCCCTGTTTCCAATCCTTGGAGGAGTTCTGATACGCGCTTTTTGGTATTGTCATGAGATCTTCCAGCAAATGCGTTTTTTCATGAAACTTTTTACTTTTGGGAATAGGAAAAAGTCGCACAAGGCCAAATCCGGTAGGCATGACTACGGTGTTATTTTTGGACTAGAAATTACCAACAAGCACTGATGAAATTTAACAATTTCGGAACAAACTTTGTTGCCACACATTACATGCCCAAAAACATCCGAAATAATTACATAATATGAACCAACTTACTTGCCGACATCCTTACCAACTTTTCTAACAGTGATTCGACCATACTTCATAACAATATTCTTCACTACTACAACGTTTTCATCGGTTGTCTACGTGCTGGTACGTCCAGTGCGGCGATCGTAATTAGCATCTTCTCGGCCTTCTGTGAAGATCTTGTGCCACTTATAAAATCTTCTTTTCCTCAAAGTGACCTCGAAAAATACTACAGCCAACATTTTAGAGGAGCACTTTTCCTCTCAAACACACCAAACCATTTCTAACCTTCTTATATATTCATCAAAAACAAACCAAAAATGCAAAATTACTTATAATGTCAACATACGTTAATGACATGTTTACCAACATAGCAAAAAAAAAAGAAAAAAAAACAAAATTAGAAATCAAATATATGTAGCCCATGAAATTTGAAAAGTCACCTAGTTTGTGCGTTAGTGGTTCCCCATCCAGTGTTTTCTCTATTCTTGTACTATGTGTTAATCTTTCCCTTCGTAGGGCCAACCGTCTAGTCGTCCATCTGTACGTTCGGTCTGACTTTGGCCTGTCTATTCGTTCGCCCGTCCTTTCCACCGCCCGTGCTTTCTACCGCCCGTTCTTTCGACCGTCCGTCCTTTCCACCGCCCGTGCTTTCTACCGCCCGTTTTTTTGACAGCCCGTCCTCTCGACCGCCCACTCTTTCGACCACCCGTCCATTCGACCGCCCATCCTTTCGACCGCCCATCCTTTCGACCGCTCGCCCATTTGACGTAAACATTAAAAATGTTCGAGGTTAATATGAACGTCGCTGGATTCTTGTCTAGAGTGTGTTCACCAAATTGCAAAACATTAATTCATTTTTATTGTCTTTGAAAGAACAGCGGATATAAAGTTAGTACTCAAAATAAATAAGAAAATTATATTCGACTGTGCCGAATCTTATATGCCCACCACCATTATTTTAAATAAAGGGGAAAAGAACTAAATTTTAATAGGTGGGCGTGGCAGATTCTTTTTATTTTTATAGAAAACTATGGAAATTTTTATTTTGCAGACTATGAGCACTGAGCAAGACAACCAAAAAACAGAAGTGTTTTCAGCTTCCTTTATACAATAACTGTGGACCTGATTGATTTTTCCCATTTACAATAGAAAAGTATATAAAAGATCTTCCAATGTTTCCATTAAATTTGAAGACGATATGTTAATTTTTGGGACCTGAAAAATGTTTACCATAGACACGAGACAGACGGGCAGATGTATAGGCGGGCAGGCGGGCAGGCTTCAATCGACTGTAAATTTGATGCTGATCGACAAAATATATGTGTAGTTTGTGTAGAGTCTGAAGTTTCCTTGTGAGCATTGCAAACCAAATGACAAAATGAATGTATCCCCCACTTTCGGGGGTTCGTATAAAAAAAATTTAATTCATTCAACGATTCCGTCCAAACCATACAAATAAAAGAACAGTATAGATAAACTTCTACAATTTAATGCAAAAACACAATTTTTTAAAAGTTGATATGAATTTCCGGCATTCTATTGAAATATTATTTGAACGGCCATCACTGAAGCAACTGAAAAGTTGTTAGGAAATGATGTGAATATAATAACTAATTAAACTTAAAGTTATTGCCCTCTGCGCTGTAAAGATTGATATCAACGTTTTCCTATTAACCATAATTATAATTAATTAATATTGAACAAGACTTCGACGAATGTGACGTCAAATTGACAATAAAACTTAAAGTCCGAATACATGTTACGCATCATAAGCAATAACAAAATCAAGTTCGTTGTTTAAATCTTTTGTTTTTTTTCTTTTTTGGTTACTTTCTTAATGCTTTGTGTTCTCTCTCATTATTAAATCAATATAACAAAAGGTCTTTTTTATTTTTTTTTTAAGTTCTATTTTTGTTCCTCTAAAGTTTTTTTAGTTAACTGCTCTCAAGCAAATGTTTATCGTTTTAGCCGCAACATGCTTGATTACATTATTTTTCGTTGGTTTGGTTTGTTTTGTCATTTTGCTAATGTTGTTATTTACTTTTTATGTAGGGAAGTAAGCACAGTTTGATTTTAGGCGTTGCTTTGGAATGATTGTTTAAATTCATATTTGTTTATTTATTCTAAATAATTTTCTGAAGATTTTGGTGAATGAATTTTTTAAAAAAAAGCCAACAAATAAAAAATAATCATGAAATCAATTCAATTTTTAGTTTTTAATGTGATAAAATATATAAAAAACAAACTTCATTAAAATACAAAAAAATTTAATTAAATAAAAATTAATTCAATTATAACCTGAAGCATAAATGATGTGAAGAAAAAAAAAAATCAAAAATACTTAAATTATACAAAATTAAAGTAAAAGTTCGAAAAAAATTTACGAAAGTGTACAAATGTATAAATAAATAAAGCAAAACAAAAAAGATGAAATTAATATAAATTAAAGCACTATACACTACACCTGAGAATCTAGCTTTTGAAGTGCGCTCCTTCGTTGCATTACTTTAGTGTAGAGAGTTCAAAGTTACATTTATAAATTTAATGAACTTAATAAACTTAGAGACAACGATGTACATGCTGCCATAATCGTTTTTTAATAGGAGAAATTTTTTATTTCCTAATTAGTAATATATTCTCTTTAGTGTCTGTGTTTATTATTAAACAGATCATATTCCTTTTAAAACTGTTTCTGTATATATGTTATGTATTATATTTGTCTAGAGGCACTCATGGTGTATTCTACCTCAAGTTTTTCGATAGACGGCGTTCTCTTAAAAGAGAACAGAAAGATAGCTGAGTGAATGTGGGACAGATGGACATAATTAGGTTAATTTACTATATTATGACCAATTATCTAAGTGTGTATAACTATAAAAGTAGAATAGTAGCGGCATACATTTCTTGATTGGTTGGGGTTATTGAAAGGAACACATTTGAAGAAATGAAAATTTTTTATAAAGTTTTAGTCAAAAATTTTATATTAGATTTCACTATAATAAAAAAATTTATTATGAATGTATAATTTTATAGGAATTTTATACGAAAATGTCGTTTTTAAAGAACTAATTCTCACAGATTATTTTCCAAATGAACCGATAAATTGATAAGCGATCATAAATAATAAAAACCAGCAATTTTTATGAGAAACCGAAGACTCACATTGTCATGAGTTCTGAAAATTGAATGCCTGCAGGATAATGAACACGTAATGTTTTCAAGCTTTCCTTAGCTTACTGAACCACTGAATATTAAACTACACTACTTGTGATAAGCGTATACACTTCGTTTGTGCGGATGCAAAGAGCAGCAGTTGAGATAGACTCAATCTTTTTGTTATACCAACTAATACGATATCATTTCCTACATAGTTTTGATCATATTGGTTTCTTTGTCTGCCCTTCTTTTTGGTTGCGAACTACAGATTGCAGATATATCCTATGATCATATGTTTGGACCCAAAAAGGAATGCTCTTGAATATATATATTGGATCAGACTATTTTTGCGACTACTCTTTATTTAGGATCCTATTTTTTAATCCTTTTCCCTATAAAGGATCTTACAAAATTAAGGTTTTTATTGAATAAAAAAAGTGTAATTCTTAGTACTATTACATAAATCACAAATTGGCAAAGTACTCCCTGCAGCAAACTTGCCAAAATCTGTGAGAATGAAAATCTCTTCGTACGCGGTACCTGCCGTGGTCATAAAAAGGCGCATTTGCACCTGTCGATGAAAGTAAAGACTTCCCCCGAAACCTATCAAGTAAAGGGGTTAACGATACTACATCGGAAAATCCAGCAACAAAGGATTACCAATTATAGCAGAATTGGACATAGCGTTTGCGATGTTCATGGGGTTTATAAGCGTAGGATTTTTCTTAAGACAAATTAGTTGTATACTGATAGTTATATGTTGATATGTTGTTAGTTGTAATTCGTGAGTTGTACGTTGAGAGTAGAATAATGATATTCGAGACAAACCTGCATTAAATCCATAGGTTCCTTTAAATAATTGTAAAAACCATTGAGATCGTAAATAAAATCTATACTTTTTACGATCTAGCAATACTGACTTTGTCTGACGGAAAATACAAGAGGGCAGAATTGTAACAGTATATTAAAATAGGACTTGGTCCAGGATAGTGATATTTTATATAAATTTACTTGAACCATATAGGTCTTTTTCTGAACCCCTATAAGTCTTTATATAGCAACAAGCGACAACGAAAATAGTTTGACAAATTTTTTAAGCGAAGTGTTCTAGGATATCTAATGGCCGGTCTTGATTTGGTGCATATTATATTATAAGTTCGAAGTAGTGCGAAATCTAGAAGGGTTTAAGTTAATCCCAGCTTTTATTATACCGGTCGATTCGGAATCGATTTAAGCCTGCCTGTCTGTAAAATGATGTTGAAATTTTTGAGATATTTTGATGAAATTTGAATACTGATGTATTTTGGTCTAGCAACGAACGTTATTGAAAGCGGATTTGATCGTACCATTTTTTTGACCATGCCCCTTATAATGCCATAATTTAAAAAAAACTTTTATGTAGCAAAAATCGTTAAAAACGATTATTGTAGTAACTAAAATAAATGTGCCACTTCCTATATAATTTTTCTTATGAAAAGTGAACTTTTATGTGGCAATAAGGTCCTATTTTTAATAATTTATAATGAAAATGAGTCCCAATAAAAGCAATTTGACATAAAAAGTAACTGTGTCAAGTTTGGATCATGTATTCGTGTTTTAGGGCAAAAACATAATATATTTATAATTTTTCGTCATAACAAAAATCGGTAGGAATCAGTGTAATACAAAAGTGAAAAAGTTTGATCTTGTCTGTCTGTTTGAAGTATTTGTATTTTTTCGCTCAGTCTGCAGGTGGAAGTTTGTGAAATATTCTGACGCAGTTTGGTATATTGATGTGTTTAGGCTCAAGTACAAACGCTGTTGAAAATAGATTTGATCGGACTATTTTTACGGCCTCCTCTTTATAATGCTCTATTTGTGAAGAGTCTTTATATGAAGAAAAAATTGCAATTTCTAACAAATGGACAGAAGCTAGTATTTTGATATGAAATATAAATCAGAAAAATCATGAGCCATAGACCTTTAGATTTTATAGTTATTTAACAAAATGAAAATTGGAAATGGAAAAACAAGATTCAATTTCTGATATTTTATCACGAAACAAATGAAGAATTCTATTAGGCAATATTGTGTAGGCTATTTAATGTTCGACTATAATGTTTTTTTCTTAGTTGGGTTTCTTTTTCATGCTGGTCATGACTTATTTGACACTTTTCAATTGTTAATGGTGACTTCTAAGATGAGAAGTTGTTTAAATTCTTCGTTTCTGTGTAAAAGTATTGAGATTCGTAAGCGATTTCATGACATACAATCGTATTTTTGAATATGAATTGAAACCCATAAAAGTAAAGATTTGTGTGTCCCGCTTTTTTCGTCTTACAACTCAAGCTATATAATTCAATTAAGAATTTAATCTTTTGTATCATTTGCATCTAAACATCTTTGATTAATTAATTTATATTCAATATTAAAAGTAAGCATATAGGTTTTTGAATTTGATTAAAAGGTTTCCTTAATAATATTATACATAAGTGAAAGATTTGTCCAATCTAAGAAAAAACACTAAAATTTATTTAGTCTGTGATTTCGTTCTTTTTTCTTATATATAATTTTATTTATATAAAAAAATGTCCTTTTTTGTTCATTATACCCACCATCGAAGGTAAATTCATTTTGTTTCTACTGCCCAGAAACAAACTTCAGAGACCACACAAGGTATATATATATTCTCGATCAGCATCACATTTAGAATCGATTTAAGCATGTCCGTCTGTCCGATAATAGTGTAATGTCTTCTGACCGCAAAAATGAAGATATCGGCTTCAAATTTGTCAAATAAAACTGGAATATATCTGCCACGTCCACTTAATATTATAAAGTATCGATATTTAGTTTTGTTGACGTGTTTTAAAATAGAGGTTTGAACATAAAAGATTCGGCATAGCCGAATATAATTTTCTTACTTGTTTCATTTGAGCCGAAAACTTGGACCAAGGTAGGATGAGTACCACCAATTAAGACGGTTGACTTCATTTTTTTTAAAAAGATAGAGGACGGTTAGTTTAACTTTCTAGTGGTTTTAATACAGTTATTAATATTGTGTTATTTAGGTTCTTTAAGGACGTCCGTCCATAATTATAGACGTTCGAAAAACAGGTATTAAAAGATTATTCGATTGGATGTCTTCTTTGCCATAACTCGTGGTTATTTGTTATATTTGTACGAAGTTCTTCTTTTTATTCTTTAATGAGTATTACGGATTTATATTAATTGTTTTTATCAACTTTACACTGGTATTCACAATTTTAGAAATCGTCAAAACACGTCAAGTTCACGTTAAAGTTCCTAAAAAAAAATAATGAACAGATCGGCAAAGTTCTAAAAACAACGCTATAGCAGACATAATAATTTCAAAAAGTATCTTAAGGATGTTTTAAAAGAACAACAAAAGATTCAGTAAATAATCAAAAAAAAAAAAAAAAAAATTAAACATTTTGGAAATTGAATGAAAATTAAAAAACACATGTAATAAAGAACAACTATTTAATTTATTAAAAATTTCTACAAACAATACAATGACTATACCAGTTCCTTCAGCCCTCTGCCAAATATTTACATTTATATTAGGTAAGTTGAAATCTTAAAGAATTGAAAAATTTTATTCAGGAATTTGTGTTGACCAACAATATATATATTTTATCAAATCTCAGGTGAGCAATATATCTGCCAGTAATATGAAAAAGTTGAATAATTTTTGTTACGGAATTCTACGTTTATTGATTTCATGTGATTACTATGCGTTTCAATGAAGTAATACGTTCATATTCTTATTGATTAGAAAAATGTTTATATAAAAGCTTTAAAAGATATTTACGATCAATTTTATATTGATATTAGTAAGATAATGAAATAATTTAGTGTTTACACCCAACAACAATTGAGATGATTCTTCTAAGTCTCCCTGAAAACCTTAAAAATTACAGATACGTTTTTGATCAGCACAAAATTTTGAATCGATTTAGCTTTATCCATCTCTCCGTTCGTCCTCTTGAAGCAGTTTGCCTGTCCTTCGTTCGCGGAAGGATTACATTTGCGACAATTTGAATAGGAACTTAACCTATACAGATATTTTTCTGAAGAGCGAATATCATTAGAGTATGATATGATTACTACTTTTAATTATATTATGGAGGCCACAAGTCGCGCCTGTTGGTTTTATCTTTCAAATTAATAGTATCTGCCCAAAAGCATAATGAGCGAAAACCTATAATTTATTATAGGTAAGTAAGTAAATGGAACTTTATACATTTAAAATTTCAAGTTAAAAATAAGTGAGGTTAAGCCACAATGATTGTCATGCTAAACAAAAAACTTTCATTTACAATTTGGGGCAGATATCTGTTACTTTCCGCATATGTTGCATTTAATGAGAATATACAAGATTGTGTACATAAAATGGGTTCTAATTGCTTTACTGACAATTTTTCCAACAAAATTATTTCAATTTTTTTGTATGTGTTCGAATATTAGAGATTTGCTTAGAGAAAAATAATTTGTAGTGCTTTTTTTAATTTTTCTATTGCACTAAAATTACTTAAACCCTTACGTTAACCGCACAACTACAGTCATTCTCCTAAAATGGTTATGGTAGTAATTTTCCTCTTAATAGAATATGCGCGTAAATTGCTTGTTGAGTTCATTGAATTTTAAATTGATATCTAGTGAAAATCATCATTATTTCTATTATGTTATGTATGCGATAAAAAGGTTTTAATTTTTTTTTTGATTTTTTGCAGTTTGGGGAATTTAGAGAAATGAAATGAAAGACTAACAAGTTGAGTTTATATACATACATGAAGAGAGAGAGTGAGAGAGAGAGAGAGAGAGAGAGAGAGAGAGACAGGAAAGAATTGTCTTATAGGATTTTTGATATTTTTGTTTCCGAGTACTATAAAAGTACTTTTTTTCCGCTTAATATGAAAAATGAAAAGTCTATTAATATAAAATAAATTATAATATTAATACAATTACTTGCTTCTGTTATTTTTAATGAATTAAATACCGCAGAAGCAATATGTTATAGAAGCCGGCTCATTTGACACACCCATGAAAGCAATAGCTTAACAAAGGGATATGCAATTAAAAGGTGACTTGTAATATATCCATAAAACATGCCAAAATAAAACTTAGCATATATGTCGTATATATCACTCAAATTAAGCATAACGTGTACGAAAACCAGAAGAAGATGCTTATTGTTAAAACAAACCACATACAAGGGAGTAGCAGAGACAGAATGAAATATTTAAAAACTAGCAGAAAGCACTATAGTTGGCCAAGCCCGACTATTAATTACCTTACACTACTTTGCCTAATGCTAATCCTCATTTACTTTCGTGAGAGAACATGAAAATATACTATTGTCTAAAAAATAGACCCATGGGATCCAAATTAGATTCTGTTAACTCTAATATCAAACAACTCTTATGGACAAATTTTCTTCGTGAAATAAAGATCAGACCTTTAAGAAATACAAAGGCTTACTTTTCATTAGAATACCTACTTGGGATGATTTGCGGAAAATGGATCTATGTGCTCCATATTGTGAGGAGTATATTATTTTGTGAAATTACTATTAGTGAATCATTTGCATCATTAAATATATAAAATTGAACCTATCTGCCATGTAAACGCTTACTTTTTATGAGAATACTTATATGAGGTGATTTCCGTGGTCCAAATTCGGTGAAGTAAATTTTTATGTGAAATTACTATTAGGGACTCATTTCGTCATAAAATATTAAAAATTAGACCTTTTTAACACATAAGGAAAGTTACATGGCTGGTGATCAAAAAAATTCTAAAATACTAGTTTCTACCGATTTTTGTTATATAAAGTTTTTCTAAAATCGGGCGTTATATTTTCAATACGATTCGTCCTTAGACATGTCGGTGCCTTTCATTAAAATACGAATTTTTTGTTGGACATAAAAATACGTGAACGGATATCAGACGGACATGCGTAAATCGATTCGGAAATTGATGTTCAATCGACTGCTTCAAAAAAACTTGCATTTTCTGACTATTGTATAGATCGATTGCATCGACTTTATACATCGTTAACACTTACGGAGAAGGGGATCGGTAAGTCTCTCCATCTGTCTGGCTGCTGATGTCTGTGGTAATGATTATCCTAGCTTCAAAAATGAAGACATCCGCTTCAAATTTGGCAGAAACTTTGAAAATTCTTTCACATAAGTTATTATTGAAAATGGGCCAAATGGTTCACAGGCTACGCCTACAGTATAAGTTGAAAGAACCTCTGTTTCCTGGCTGTTTTACTTTGGCTATTTTCCAAAATATTTCATGGTTGTGACGATTGTGTGCCACGATATGCCATAAAAATAAAAAAAAAATCTGTCGCGCCCTCCTATTAAAATTTACTTTATGCTCTTTTATTTAAGATAAAGGAGGTGGGTATAAGAGATTCGGTGCAGCCGAATATAATTTTCTTACTTCTTTATGATTGTAAGATAATATAAGCAACGGTTATGCCTTTCGTTAGAAAAAATCTTTAAGGCATAAATAAATGTTTGTAATTTGATGCCAATTTATGGGCGTTTATGTATTGATTTGAAAAGAAAAAAAGACATTTCGTGGTTATTGAAGAAATATGATTAACGTCTAAGTTTAAAAATTAATTGATCAGTCAAGGCTGATGGAGCAGTCAAGGTGTTTAGTAAGAAAAGGTACATTATTACATGAGAACAAAGGGAATACCAAATGATAAATTAAATTGAGAATTGAAAGTTTACATCTATCCAATGTTCGACAAAAAGACAAAAAAGTAAAATGTAAATTAGTTAATGAACAAATTAGTTGAGTTTATAAATATTTCCGCATTTTTATCAGTTGAAATATGGAAAAATATAAAATTTATAAAAGACTTAAAATAAAGTTCAATACTACGTCACATTAAAACGATTAAAAAAACAAAACACGATGACACAGACAAGGTTGAATACATCAATTGAGCCCAACTCAGCGGCAGCTATTTAACTCTTTATTCGTAGCAAAAACCGTTGAAACACAAGTGACGAAAATCGTTTACAAGTTGAATAACAAAAGAATAAAAAAAATAAAAAAAGGAATGAAAAGAAAGAATAAATATAAAAGAATAATTCGAAACTATAAAAGACAAACGAATATAACGATAAAAACAAAATTAATAATTGCAGTAAATTCGTTGATGAATAAATTACATTTTAAAAAGTGACAGGGAACACACCATTCTCTCTCTCTCTCTCTCTCTCTCTCTCTCCCTCTATCTTTTGCTTATGTAAAATGCTTAAGAAAAATCGTAGTTTAAACGACTGCTTTGATTGTTTTCAACATTTTTAGAAAATACGGTTCAAGGTTAGATACTGCGACAAAACCGAAGTAATGCTTTTAATGATTCTACGCACGAATAACTCCAGCTTACAGATAATACAATTTATAAAGAAAGTTCTTTGCTTACGTTGAGGTCATTCAGAGTAGCTAGAGGTATTGGGGTCAGTTAGTGTAGTTTGGTCATTTGAGATTATTTAAAGTAGGTCGTTAGTGTGAATGTAATTAATTTGGAGGTTTTCAAGATTTCAATTAATTCTGTTCATCAAATTCAAAGCGTATGCTATTAGGCTTAGAGAAGTTCAAGAGTCTCAACAGTTAACAACGAATTATTTTATTTTATTAAAGCTTATGCTTTTTTATTGCTTTGTTGTTGTTGTAGTTTTTGGTTTCATTCCATTTTTTCCATTTCGTCTATCAAGAGATTTATTTAAGGGTTCCATCTATCGACTAATTCCATATTTCGATTCATAGTTCCATCCATTTTCTTTTCGATCTTCTTTTCAATTTTCGGTCAGTTTCATCGACCAAAATATTTCATAAGTACACCTATCATTCCATTTCTCTATCTATAGAAGTTTTTAATAGTTGCATTCATTAGACCATTCGTCATTCAATTATTACTCTGTCCCATAGATTGAAATATTTCATAGTTGAATATTTTATTCGAAGATAATTTTTAAAATTGAAAATATTTCGCAAGTCTGTACTAAGGAATTTTTGTCTACAAAGTTCATGTGTGTTGTTTGAAAATGTGCTAGAAAATATTTTATTCGAAGTATTGCCAATCGCTAGCTATACATTTTTCCAACTCGCTTGACAATTTGTAGATCTCACGCCAAAAAAAAACTATTGCTCTTTTCTGACAATTCAGTCCAGCAATCATATTTATGATCAAAGCATTGTGGCCTATCATGAGCACCGATTCTACATCGGTTTTCTTCATATCGTAGATGAAAGAAAATCAATACTCTTCGTAGAACTTAGTTTCGAGAGACAAAATTGCATATGTTTACAGTTATACTATTACATGATACTTCAAAAATCTTTGCCAGATGTCAACAGGAAAACGGCGCCAATGAGGAAGTTTCACGGTATCTATACTGACATCTAGGGACATCCGTGAGCAGATTCCAGTTTCTTATTTATATAACTGATATGTTTTCACATTTTTGCTCTATCTGTCTATGATCTATCGAATTATTTTACTGATCTATCAGTTATTCCCTTTTTGGTTCGGTCCCGTTTATTAATAGATTTCATGGGACCGTAAATGTTCCATTTTTTTTACTTCTATTTTTGAAACAAAAATCGCTTATCATTTATTCTTCGTTCAGCTCATTTGTCAATTCTATCCATCAATCTATTTCATGCTATTCATTCTATCATTCAAATTATTTCACACTTTCATCAATCGAATTATTTTATTAATACAAAAATTTTATAGGGAATCGCACTATTTCATTTGAATTATTCGGAACTGATTTGCCAGCAGATTTTACGCTTACAAGAGACAGCTATAATGAAAAGAATGATTGATTTAATACAGCAAAGAATACTGAAATAAAGTTAATCAATAGCAGAATTCTTATGTAAACCAAATTTATGCCGAAAGCCTTAATCCAGTGCGATAAAGCCATACAGACAACACACAAAATAAAAAAAATGCTTCCATCACATAAAAAAATGCATGAGATTTATACAATACATTTTTTAATAATCCCTGAAGAATTTCATAGCTCAAGAGACGTGCATTCAATTAGTAATTCCAAAAAGGATCAGAGGAAAAAAGTAAATCTTCACTACTGCTAACTTCCGCAAAAGTTTCATCTTAAATCAAAGAACGAAAGAGGAAAAATGGGGAAGAAGAGATGAAATTTCTATATTTATGCGAAAACTTTCGATTCAATTTTCGTATTGTAGATATTCTGGCATCACTCACAGAATAAACGTGAAAATCTTTATCGTTAGTCTCTTTTATGAGCAAAAAATCTTAGTATGTTTGCTTTTAATATTTTTGTCAAATTTAAACACGTTATCCTGATAGGAAGACTAGAAGTAACGAATTTATACCTTAGGTATAGACAGAAACGGATAGGCGAATAGACAGGAACCGATTGATTTAGAAATTGATACAAATCAAGAACACATTTTGTTGGTAGGGTCACCGAAGCATCTCCTCTGGTTGTGACAAATGCTTTGATAATATCAATGTATTCTCAACTTTTCCCATTGGGAGCTATAAAACCAATAACTTGCAAAGTTATATTCGACTGTGATTATATGTGACTGTGATCTTACCTTGGTGAGAAGCGGATGGGTGGTGGGGAGCGTAGAGTTAATGGGGAGCGGAGAGGGTCGCAGATTTTTTCTACTTTTATAGAATGCCATTAAAATTTGTATTGTCTTTTATGAGTAGTGAACAAAACATCCAGAAATCATAAGCGCTTTCGATTCATATTACGTCGAGCGATTTGCCCGATTTTCGCAAGAATTTTTACTGTTTTTGTCTAGTTTGATCCAGATATCTTAACTCCTGCGAGCAGGAAAATGCTTATCACCGATATTACACAGATAAAGTAGACAGAAACATGGACAGACAGAAGGTCGAACACGCCTACATAGGTTTTGAAATTGATATACCTTCTTGAATGTTTGAAGCTTCCTTCTTGATGTGACAAATGTTTTCACAAAAAAACTGTAATTTCAATATTCTATTATATTAGATAAGCGATGTCGATTTTTTCAATTTTTTTACACCTACTACAGAATGGCTGACACAGTATAGATGCAAATGTTGATAGATTTATCTGCTTTTTTTTGGCTAACGAGTAAAAGAAACCATTTTTGTTAATTTCGTAAACAAAAGTATTCTTAGTTCACGTTGTATTACAGGTGTATTGGTATCTGGAGCATGTTTACCGCATACATTACACAGACAGACTGACGGGCATGCTTAAATCAATTCCAAATTTGATATTAATCCAAAACATATATACTTTATGATGTCTCAGAAGCATCTTCCTGGATATTGTAAACAAAGTGACAAAGTGAATTTATCCCCATTCTCCGGTAGTGAGTATAAAAAAAGAGATTTTTGGAAAATATTATTGGATCGAAGGAAAGGTGCTAGAATAATAAAATGGAAAGTAAGGTTTTATGTGGAAGAAAGGCCGAATTTTTAACACATTTAGATGAAAATTAGCCTCTAATAGTAATTTAACATAAAAATTTACAGCAAAGAATCTGAATCATTTTTTGGTGAACACTTCATATAAATGTTCTCATAAAATGGGAAAAATATCCAATTTTTAATATTTTATGATGAAAGCGACTTTCTAATAATAATGTGACATAAAAATTAACTGCACTTAATTTGATCTATTTTTTGGATGGCACCATAATATATTTATAATATGAAAGCTTGCGTGCCGGTTTTGCTTCACCAGTTGCAAAATTTCATCCACTCTTTCAGTGACTGGCCGATAAGAGCGAGGTGCATCTTTGCTATCAAAATTTTCGGAACGCAATCGAGCAAATCACTCCTGCGTCTTTTGTTCACTCACAGTATTCTTGCTGTACACTTCACAAATATTTCACTAGTTTTTGTAGCGTTACCTTTTTTATAGTAAAAAAAGCATCACTTACCGTATTTCTTCACACTTACTTCACTCATTTTCAAGTCAATATACATTTTTACATGAGCAAAGAATTAAAAAATGATCCTCGCAACAAATGTAAGCTGAAATGTGACCTTTGAAGCACACGTTCGTTTGAGACAATCAATTAAGTGTTGCCAGATATACAGGCATCAACACCATGTAGTGGCAAAAACCGCAGAGACCTTTTATATGACTCAATAAGTCCTAAGTGTTAAAAAAACATTTCGGTTTACTTGTTAAGTTCAGAACTTTGCATCAGTTTAATTTTACTCGTATACATTGTAGTGAACTATTATAATATATTTTAAAAATATGTCCGTCTCTCGATTACAATAATTCCTACAAATCATTACAAATTAATGTTTATTATATAACATATCGCACTTGTAATAATTCACAAGTCTCAGTCAAGAGATAAAATTCGTAATTTTAATTTCTTGTGGATTTTTTCTCTTGACAGCTGGATCTCCTATATTTTATAGCCCTACACCACGTGGTAGCTGCAGTAATTGTTGTGAAATTAGGGAACGAGATGATATCAAATTCATGCTATACACTAGGTATGAAAATAAATTAAAATCATTTTTAAAAAATTTATTTTTAATTAAAAAAATTTTATTATTATTCTTTTTTTTTATATTATTGTTGATATTCCTTTTTGGTTTTTTTTTCCTTTTGCTATAGACTAAATCCTTTTAAAACGCAATTTTTATATTTGAGCGATGAACGACGTTTACGCAAAAGTAATTTCAATTTTAATTATCCGTTGGCTATATATCTACATGGCTTCTCTGAATCGGCCACTGGCGAGAAGCAAAGTAGTCAAGAGCTAAAAGATGGCAAGTTCATATGCATGTATTCATATGCATACACATATACATAGAAATCGATTACATATAAATATTCACATAAATTCATTTATTGTCTTAATTACTGTGCAGCATTTTTGAAAAGCGGAAATTATAACGTCATACTCATCGATTGGAGTGCAATGACTGCCGTACCATGGTATACAAACGCTGTGGATAATATGCCTGTGGTTGCTCGTTACATAGCTAGATTTATGCGTTTTTTAGTAATGCAAGGTTATCCGGTACAGCGTATGCATCTGATTGGATTTAGTTTGGGAGCTGAAGTGGCCGGTTTCATTGGTAAACAATTGCAAGATTGGAGCATAAATTTAAAGCGAATAACTGGTAAAATAATTTTATAAAGCAACGCATAATCAATATACCATAAATTTTAAATTTTATTTAATTGAAGGACTTGATCCTGCTCTTCCTCTCTTTGATGATAACAGCTCAAATCGCAGACTTACACCGGCTGATGCTTATTTCGTTGATGTTATTCATACAGACGGGGGCATATTGGGTAACCCTGAAGCTATGGGTCACGTCGATTTCTATCCTAATGGCGGTCACGCTTTGCAACCCGGTTGTGCACGTCAAGAAATAGCTAATAATCGTTGGTTGGGGATTTTAGGTGAATTGCTTTCGTTACAATTTCATCAACTTTGTAAATTCAATATACAGTTACTTTATTAAACTTTATCTGTATGTATTATTATATTTACGTTATGTGCTTTCGTTTAGTTGGCTGCAGTCATCAACGTGCTTGGGAATATTTTATTGAATCAATACGTTACCCTTTGGCATTTCCAGCTAGCAGATGTGAGCCATCTAAGCTGTTTGGCATTTGTCAACTTGATGGCAATAGCAAAGCTTACATGGGAATGGGGGCAGATCGAAGGTGACGTGTGAAGTTAATTGAAATTGCAAAACAAAATTTAAACTTTATGGAAAAAGGAAAAGGAAATTTAAAAATTTTCGTTATAGTTAAAAAGATGGATTATTTTACTCAGTTAAATTTCAAAATTTTAATCTTACCTTCGAATGTTTCGGTATTAAAAGTGAAGCACTTCTAAACTTATACTTCAAGTAATATTGAGATATCACAAGACTTTCCCGTCGAAATGGCTTAACCTTATCTAGAAAACTAGTTGTTATTTTCTTAGGATTCCATCACCATTGCGTACCTGTCGTTTGTGTCAAATTTCGTATCAATATCTTTAGTGCTTAATAAGAAGGACTTCATTAGTTTAAAAGATATACTCGTTACTCTTCACTCTTCGAGTCAAGTTTATAACACCGCATTGGTTGTCGAACTAGCAGAATATGGCAGTTAGGCAGCTAAGTAAGTCAAATTTTTAGTGAAATCATAGACAATGCGAGACGAGGCCTTACAAAAACCGAACTGGTTTAGTTAGAAACTCAATAACGCATAACTTTCGTATCAGACTTATAAAGCTTGTTAAGGGTTTGTCTTGGCGAAAGGAATTCGTAATATACTATACCATGATAGTTGAAGATAACTTTCGCTTACTACTTTTTTAAAGTTTTTGGCACGAAAATATATTGATTTCACTTAAAAAAAGAAATTAATGTTCAAATACTCGCTCTGGAGGATGTCACTCTCTCTCACATTCCCAGCTTAAGGTAAAAGAAGATTTCATGATATATTTAATAAGAAAAGTTTTAATGAATTTTGCTATTCAGACAGACACCATACCACCGCCATACCATACCACTAAACATATGGTATCCTTATCAACTTTAAGCAACCTCTTCAAATTGAATCCTTTTCCTTCTTCTAAAATAATTCTTGATACAATCTATTCGTTCCTTTGAATAACTTACAAAACTCGAATTATATTCTTTCATATAGCACAAGAATTGATTGACACATATTCTTAAAGTTAAAAATTAATATTTTGAATTGTTGTGTTGGGAAGGAAGTGTCTCTTAGATCAAAAGGACAAAGTTCTGAAAGTATTTTTGACCAGTAAAGAGATTTAGCGTTACCATATCGATTCCTTTTGACCTGTAAAGAGATGTGACACCAAATCGATTACTTTATAAATTCTCTGTTATTTTTCATAGGAGTGTGGAATGGATCTCTAAAATCATAACACGTACTACCTATTAGTACCTGTCCTCTAACGTCTTGTAAAGAAAAGTGTACAAAATGACTGGGTAACTTCAGCTTCGGCTGGCCTCTGCAGAATTGATTACCCAGTCAAGCCTATTTTCGTGTTGAGTGCAGTCATCAAAAGTACCTTTCAGGTTGGCTCTAGGAAGGTCATATCGTGTTCATCGTTTTCGCTTTATTTCCTGCTCATATAGGTATTGCAGAGCAGGTAGTTTTTTGCCAGGACCCCTCTGCAACTGTCTCTTTATTAAAAAGATTGTTAGGCAGTGGTAGGGTGCTTGACGTACATTTAGATGAAAAAAAATTTTCAAGGCAAAGAAAAATTCGTACTTTTCAGCTGTCTCACCTGCTCGCTTCGGGTTTTTTCGTATACCATATAACATAAAACATTACCACGATTTATCGTCTTTTCTAACTTCCTTACCCTATCTCATGTAGCTATACCTTTAAGTCGAACATAAGCAAATGTTTCTCTCTCTTTCTCTCCTCCTTGACTTATAATTCTTTCTAATGTCTATTGTGACTATATAGTAGGGGCACATCTTCCAAGTCGATCGTTAAATTTTGTTTTTTTTTTTTACTAAATAAATATCGTTTTCTTTTGTTTTTTTTTTATTTAACGTTTTTAGGTCATTTTATTTATCACGTTTATGAGTAACATTTTTTCTTAAAGATAAATTTCTTTTAATAAATTTTCTCTCTACAGATTACGTGGTAAATATTTTTTGGATACTAACGATGAGCCACCCTACGGCCGCAATGCTTTGGGCCATACTCGAAAGTCATCATCAGCTGCCTTAACTGCACTGCCTTTAAAATACAGCAGAAATGTGACAACGACAACGACAGTAGCAACTGGAGATGCAACACAAGTAACTGACACATTGATAGATGTCATACCAACAATAGCAACATGGCAAAGGCAACGACTACAGCAAAAGGATCTAACAGAGTGGTATGATGGCAATGGCTACGATGATTATAGTGATGGTCTAGTATGGAATACTTTAACCAGTAAAAGTAAAATTCAAGTGAAACTGGAAACGTGACGAAATCGAACGCTAGGAAAAAGTAACATGAACTAAAAAAGAAGAAAAAAGAAACAGAAGTATAGAGTAATTAAAAGCCAAATTTTGTGTGAAATTCTTTAAAAGGGAAAAATTCTTTGAAAATACCAGATATGGTTTAAGTGGATGGCGTATTTGAAAGCATTACAATAAGTAGTTTTTTCTTTACGTCAGTATGAAAAGTAGCAAGTCTAAAAAGTAATGAGCTTAAGAGTAAAAATAAGATATAATAAATTATTATATCTTTTATACTGTGTAATATAAAATACTTTCTATGCTTTTAAAATATTTAAAGTAACAAGTCTAAAAAGTATTGAACTTAAGAATAAATATAAATAATTATATTTCTTATAATGTGTAATATAAAATACTTTTTATGCTTTTAGAATATTCGAAGTAGCAAGTCTAAAAAGTATTGAGCTTTAGAGTAAAAATATATTATTATTTTTTTTATACTGTGTAATATAAAATACTTTTTATGCTTTTAAATTCGTAAAGATTTTACAAGTATTGTCTTTCAATTAATTCGATTCCACTTCAATTGCGAAACAAGTGTAATTTAATTACTTATTGAATCCTCTTTTATCTAAGTATACCCCTATGCAATAAATACTTGAAATATTTCTACATCAATCATTCAAATGTCAAATCAGAAAATGCAAAAATATAAATATCCACCAGCACTTATACAAATACTTAAGTATCGCATCCATCATTTGCACTTTAATGGAAGGCATTTATAACGACAATCCAGCAGCAGGCATTGAGACACTTTTGAAACTTTTATACAACATATGAAATAATGAAAAACTGAACATTGACGTTTATTTCCCCATTCACAAATTAGGGTTATATTTGCGTTACGCACACATGAGCTTATTTTCTGTTTGACATGCACTTCGTCAACGTGAACAGGTATTGACATTTTAGTAGAATATTAAAAATTCGTAATAAATGAGACGCAATTAAAAATTAATGTAAAAAATATATAAACACACAGTCAGGGTCATATAAATACTACATTGTTTTAAATGTTTGGAGAGAATTGTGAAAAATTACGTTCCTGCGGAACAAAAAACAATGTTAGCAACAAATTCCAAATGCCATCACCTTAATAACTCGCTTAATGAGATACAATTGACTTGAATGAGATAACTATTAACAGAATGTTCTGCTAGATGACTAGACAATTAACGTAATTTTTTGATTAATTGTCAAGAAACAGAAAAAATTTAAATAAGAAGGAAGTGTTTGCCTTGGAGCGAATCTTTGAATGCATTTTATTTTCACGAATTATTTCATACCAAACATTGATTTGTACCGGAGAAGGAAACTTTAAACAAATTTTGACTATACGTTTTATAACACTTTTTATCATCTTTGAGCAAAAAAATTTATAAATATTTTCGAGGTACGCAACTGGCAAAAGAAAACACAAAAAATTATAGAAAAATACTTTTATTTCCGAACGTTGCCTTGGTTTTGGTCGATAAACTTTTATCAACGATATTCGATAGCTTTAATATCCTGTTTACAGGGAAAGAAGTTGAGCTCTTTAAAAAAACAACTAATCGCCTGCTTCGCCCCTTCATTTGTGGCAAATCTTTTGCCATCGAACCAGTTTTCCAAGTTGTCGAAGCAAAAATAATACAAAATCGTTTATCCAAATCTTTTTCCCGGAGTATCGCTCTGAGAAATGTAAAGAGATAATAGTTGCTAGAGGTCATATTTGGCAAATAAGATGATACAACAGCTGTTCGAATCCCAATGCCCCCAGTTGTGCTATTGTAGCGAATGGTTTGTAAGACTTTGTTTGTACCTCACCTTGTGTAGATGCTTTACTTAGTTGAAACACATTAAGGAGGAAAAACAAAATTTTAATAGGTGGGCAGAGCAAATTTTTCTATTTTTATGGAATACCGTTGAAATTTTTAATTTGTAGTCTATAAGCGTTGAACAAAATAATAAGTTATTTTATAGTATAGGTGTGACGTGCGAACGATTTGGTCCGTTTTCAATAGCAACGCATATGAAAACTTCCAATGTTTCTGGTAAATTTGAAGCCGTCAGGAGACTGTTTGCCACGGACATTACACCAATAAGCCGACAGACGGACAGACGGATACGTCTATGTGCTTTCTGAATTTCATACTAATCAGGAATATATGCACTTTAACTCCTTTCCGAAACATCTTTTTTAATGTTATAAACGTTTTCAATTAAAATATCAAATTTTAACATTCTCTTATATCGAATGGGCGAGGTCGATCCTCTTCATTTTTGCACAGAAACCACGGGATAGCTATCACAATATTCGTACAGGTTTTTTTAAAGGTATCTGCTATGGTTTACGAATCATAAGCAAAAAAAATTTGTTTGCATCCGAAAACAGAGATGTTCTCAGTCTACGTTGTACTGTGGGCGTGTACTTTGGCCCATTTTCAATAAAAATTTGTATGCAAGAATTTCCAATCTTTCTGCCAAATTCCGATGATAACGAAGACATAATTTACCTTGTTGTTACATATATGAATAGACGGACATGCCCAATTGAAAATTTTTGCTGATCAAGAATATATGCACTTTATGAAAAAAGGAAAATATACCCCATCCTTCCGTGTTGAATATAATAAAAAAATCTTTGCTTGAATAATGACTTCATCAGCTACAATTCTTGTATTCTAAAGTAGTAAATTGAATGGCGATTGATATGAAAACAGATCTCAAAATTCAGTTTAGAAAGAAATATATATTTTGTAAATTAGTAATTGTAAGTTTAACAAGTTTCATATATTCCGATATTAAGTATTTTGTTTGTTTTCATTTTCTTTTGGTTTGCCTTGAATTTTCTCAGACAAAAAACGGTGAAGATGCGGAACAATTCCCCCTCCAGCTATTGTGCCTTTAATAAGTGCGTCAAGTTCTTCATCGCCACGAATTGCCAGATGCAAGTGACGCGGCGTGATGCGCTTTGTTTTCAAATCTTTGGACACATTGCCGGCTAATTCTAGAATCTCAGCCGTCAAATATTCTAGTAGTGCGGTGAGGTATATGGCAGCTGTACTTCCTATGCGTTTCTTCAAGTTAACGTTAGTTTTTAAATGACGATGAACGCGGCCAACGGGAAACTGTAGACCAGCTCTGGTGGAACGTGAAACTGCTTTAGTTCTGGGTTGTTTCGATTTGTTTTCCACACTTTTATCAGCCATTTTTACTTCTTTTCTTTTTTCACGAATTAATTATTTTGATTTTTGCTTAAAATCGATATTAATTTTAAAATAGAGCTCGATTTTATAATGATTTTCACGAACTGGTACTTTACCAAAATTTTATAGACGACTGCGACTTCATCCGATATTCTCCTCTTTTTAACCAAAAATTCACTTTACTTGTAATGTGTAGTTTCCTCTACCACGATCAATATCAAGTACGTATTAATGAATATAATCTTAAAGAAATGTTTATTATCGAAGAAATTTTTTTTTAACCTTCGGGGAAATAACCGATTAGTTCTATAAAATTTATGAAAATTTCTTTGTAGATTAATTTTACCTGTTATGAGGAGATTATTATGGATTATTCTTGAATATGAATATGTTTTTGAAACAATAAAATTTATTTTCTTTATTTTATTAGTCGATCTCAATTGCAGAAATTTAAAATCACCATCTGTTACTGTGAATTTGGTATTTTCATTGACTATGGAAAATTGAGAACGAATTTTCGTTGGTGAATTTACTTTCACTTATTTCGAAGAACCTGATATACTTGAAGTACTTTTCATTATTAATTATATTTCACCTGTGTGAGTTAAGTCTCTACCTCACCAGAATATATAATATGTTAATATTAGTACTGCATTTCCTCGGCTCTATGTCTCTATGAGTTTTTTTAAATATTTCTCTGTTTATTTGTCTACCTTCACGAATGTACATTTGAGTCTAGATTATTGTCCGCTTTTATCGACCGACATGTTACTTAGTAAAACTGTATTGTAATTAAGAGCAATTAAAGTAAATAATTGATCACGGTTTGGTCTCTCTTTCTGTTCTTTTCCTATCATAAAAGTTTTTATCGACAAGAATAATTTTTAATCTCTGGTAGTAAGTGGCTAGTACCAGATGTACTCTCAACTTTGGTTTTTAATTATAAAAAAACAATACTTGAGAAAGCATAGTCGAACTTTGGCGAGATGCCGAGACGAACATCGTAGTGCTCAGATCATCAGATCAGATAATCACACCAAATCTATGAAGAAATGACATAAAATAATATAAAATGGTTGTCGATTGAAAATAATAAAGTAGGAAGTTATCGTAGACAACTGCGCAGATTGAATGAAACGTTAGACATTGGAATGGTTTGTTCAGATTGGCTGAGAATTTGGAAACGGTATTTCTGGGTGCGGTATTTCTCGCGTTGAAGAAAAATAGTGTCATTTGTATGTTTCGATCGGGGTTATTCGTGATTATTTTATGGCTAAAAAGTTAATTTCTTTGACGATTTGTAACCGTAAATGGAACATAGATTCTTAAATTCACATTTGAATCAAAAAAGCAATGAAAACAACTGAAAAAGGGCAAGGAGGAGTAAGAAAGGCGAAGGCAGTTCCAATTGCTGCAAGATCATGACGTACGTTTTTTTGTGATATATGCGTTGTGATTATCGTTTACTATCTCTAAAAAGGAAAGAAAATTAACTATGCGAACTTCTTGCAGCCTTTATAAAATCAAGAAAAAATCATTTGCATTTAGGGGGCAAGTAAATGTTGTTTCACCAAGACAATTCACCAGTTTAT
>KK351040.1:1699593-1713289 GCA_000671755.1 Glossina brevipalpis
GGGGGAAGGGGTGGTATAGGGGGTATTATGGGGCTATAGGGGAGGGGGGGGAGGTATAGCGGGTATAGTGAGGTATAGTGTTGCTAAGGAGGTACAGCTGCAAAGGTGCCAGATTGTGCTTCTTTCATGGACAGCTGCAAAGGTGCCAGATTGTACTTTTCGTAACAATACTTTTAAAAAAATTTTTTTTAATCCCGTAACGACTTATCTCATAAATGTATTCGTTAGGCGTCTTTCTCTGATTGAGTTTCGTAAA
Organism: Glossina brevipalpis; assembly: GCA_000671755.1. Classification (NCBI taxonomy): domain Eukaryota; kingdom Metazoa; phylum Arthropoda; class Insecta; order Diptera; family Glossinidae; genus Glossina; species Glossina brevipalpis. The sequence goes on from KK351040.1 coordinate 1,699,850, forward strand.
CTATTATCAAACAATTTGAATCTAAACAGTTAAAAACCTGAAACAATTGTAAAATAAGTCGAAAGCGTACAAGATGTCCTTGAATGAATGATGAGTTAAATGTTATTCTAAGGACGTTTTTATATCTACCAGTAAAAAAGTTGTTATGTTTTGTTAGTTGCTTGACGGGCTTTTGATTTTAAGCCTGCTGGATCTAGGTTACCTTGTTCAACTGGTTGTCCATTCATTTTCATAATTTTCACGACCGCTAAAGTTGAGTTAAAAGAACTTAAGTTGGTACGTGTGTGTTCATTATATTCGTGTTCATAGACCAAGTTTGCAAAAAGCCATAATATTCTTACGAACGCATTCAAGTAAATAAATAATAATAAAATATTATTTTCGATTACGTGCAACTTTCGATAGATATCGACTTAAAATTTTGCCAAACATTTGAGATTTAAGGAATTCGTGCGAAAGTACCTTAACTTACACTTAAAAATATCTCAAAATTGTCATAAAAGAAACCTCTTTTATTCGTAAGAAAGCTTTCATTAAGCTTGCATGACTCGTAATTATAATGAAGTCAAAATTTAAATGATTGCCTTAAATAGTTTATCTATTTCAACTTCTTCTTTTCTTCAGATGAAAATTGAAGTTGAAAATGCATATTTATTTTTCCCACTATTTCATAGAAACATATGTGTCCTAAAAGATAATTTCAAATAAAATAAATATTGTTGTGACACTAATAGGTTTTAAGCTACTCGTATGACAAAGTTTTAGAAACACTTACTGTGTAAGTGAGAAATATTTACCACAAAACAAAGAGTTTTGTACTTATCTCATTTGACGATTATTTTCTTACCATGCAGATGGTCATAAGTTCATAGAAAAGTAATTCCCGAAATTGTTAAAATCTGTTTCTAAGCGAAACTATTGCATGTTACAATATATTGGGTACAAACGCAAAAAAAAAAAAAACAAAGAAAAAAAAAAAGAAAAACTTTTTAACACGAAACCTTAGCAAACATGCAAAGAAATAAAAAAATGAGCAATGACAAGGCGAACGTGTCCACATAAGGGGAATAAGTTATTACAATTGGTCACACCTAAATACAGAGATTTGGTGATTGTGTGTTTAGAATGATTTATGGCCAAGACATCTAAAAAACAAACAGGAAATTGCGCACCCAACGTATTAAAATGTCCTTAACATTAGTTACTGATGACAAAGATTCTAAGGTCTTTGTTATTCATTATTTTTGACATGTCATCGTATAAGACGGAGGTTAAAAACTAAGAATTAGGCGGAGAAATATAATATCTTGAATGCCTTGTCACTCAAAGTACCGACTGCAGGTTATAATAGTGGACAGATTAAAGGGCCGATAGAAGACTAAAGTTTACATAAGAGTTTGCTCCTTTTCGTTTACAGCTGCTGTGACTGTGTCGCTTTAGGCTCTCTCTAGACTATGCTTTAAATTTTTTTTTTTTTTGCTTTGCGATATGTTAGTGCGAAAGTTGTAACTATGAAGTTGTCGCCAAGCTAACCAACCTATCAAAACGAGAAGTCTCTGATACGTATCCTTAGGTATTATAGAAACGTCGACAGAATTAAATAAATTGTCTTCGATTTATGCTTGAAAAAGTTATTTCGTTTTAGTGCAAATTTTTAGTTAAATATACGTGGAAATCATAATGTCTGCGTAACCAAATGAGAAGTGAACTGTCAGTGTCAGCCGTTATCGTTATTGCTTTGGTGTTATAATGTTCGACTTCTTTGTATCAAATTGAAATCTTACGACATTAAAGGTACGAAACGTAACGTACGTATCACACACGGCAAAATTAGGAGCACCTTTATGTATATTTATATTCTTCTTCTTTTTCAGTTTCCTATTTTAATTTTCACGATTTTAAGAATTTTAATGGGAGTTGAACGAATGAATCAATTTATCATTCTGATGGAGTTTCTTAACGATTCTTTTTTTTCGTGAATCTAACGAAGAAACTACCATATAATTGGTTGATATATTACTTCTCGACGGTGTTTTGCAACATTTTTGAGCTTTTTATTGTAGTCTGCTTTTTCTTTTCAAATGATTGCAAACGTTCATAAGGTTGATGTTTGAAATTTCACCTTTTAAGCACACGTTCATTTGAGACAAACAAGTGAGTGTTGCCAGATATTTAGATAGATAATGGCAAAAAACCGAAACGGAGGCGTTTTATGTGACCCAATAAGTTCTAAACGTTAAAGAATCATTTCGGCTTACTTGTTAGTTTCAGAACTTTATGTCATTTATATCCAACACCGAAGATGAAGAGTATATTTCATTTTGTCATTCGGTTTGTAACTACCAAAAGGAAACTTTGGAGACCCCACAAAGTATATATTCTTGATCAATATCAAATTTACAATCGATTTAAGCATGCCCGTCTGTCCGTCTGTCTGTGTAATGTCTGCGGTAAACATTCTCCAAAAATGAAGGTATCGGCTTCAAATTTGGCAGAAACATTGGAAATTCTTGCACGCAGGTTGGTATTGAAAATGGCCCACAAATACAAATTTCCATAAATATTGCACTAGCTATACCGTAGCCTCTGTTCAGAAACGGTAATGATTGACCATGTCCATTCGGTATAATAGAATATTGACATTAAATTTTTTGTGGGAACGTTTGTAATATGTATACATTCGTGATCAGTGTGGAATTCGTAATACAACTAGAAGTATAAAGTTATCGGTATCAAATTTGGCAAAAATATGGGAAGTTTTTTACTCTTTTTCACCATTTTTTAAGATAAGCGTGGTGGGTATAAAAGATTCGAATATAATATTTCTTACTTGTTTTAGTTTTAGGAGTTAGTTCCAGATTTTTGCAATACTCGTATATATTGAGATATTACTCTTGTGGTATATATTTAAAAAAGGTCTCTCCCTCGTATGCAATAATTCCTACTCACCATTATAAAATTAATATATATAGACTTACAACAACTCACAAGTCTAAGTCATGGATTAAAAACCTAATTTAATTTTTTTGTGTTTTTTTCTTGAGAGCTAGATCTCTTGTATTTTATAGCCCTACACCACGATGGCAGCTGCACTAATTGTTATGAAATGAAGCAAAGAAATTATATCAAATTCATGCTATACACTGGATAAGAAAATAAATTAAACTCATTTTTAAGAAATTTATTTTTAGTTTAAAAAATTTTCATTCGTATTTTTCTTTTTCTTATTATTGTTGACATATTTTTTTCCTCTATAGACTAAATTCTATTAAAACACATTTCTTATATTTGAGTGATGAGCGACATTTATACAAAAATAATTTCAATTTAATAGCAAAAACTGCGGATACATTTTATATGATCCAATATTATTAATATCTTGTACTAGAGCTATGACTTTACTACTTAAAGGAATGTTTAAGGTTTAAAGGTGTTTCCGTGGACACATTTTATATGACCAAATTTTGTACTACAGCCTTAACTTCACTACTTAAAGGAATGTTTAAGAGAGAGAGAGATAGAGGTTTAAAGATGTTTCCGTGGACATATTTTATAATATCAAATCTTATACTAGAGCCTTAACTTCACTACTTAAAGGAACGTTTAAGAGAGAGAGAGGTTTAAAGATGTTTCCGTGGACACATTTTATAAATCTTGTACTAGAGCCTTAACTTCACTATTTAAAGGAATGTTTAAGATTTAAAGATGTTTGCTTTTTTTTTTTGCTTAAATTCTTTCAATTTTAATATCTTGAATCATTTTTCCATTAGCAATTGGTTGTGACCACAATTTAGTGACCACCATTACTGTTAAGTGTTCGTTCATTATGTTTGGTCCATTAAATGCGATGACAAAAACTGTCAAATCTACATAAACACACGCACGTAGACACGATCGTATAGTAACCTTTTATGAATATAAGCCTCAACACTCATTTCCTCACTTACATGTCATGACAAAGTGTAATTAGTCTCTATATAAACGTATCACATTGATATATATATATATATATATATACGAATACGAACATGTGTTTATATGTGTGGAGAGAGAGAAATAAACAGCACTCTGTTAAAACGTATTGTGTGTGTTTGAATCATTGCTGTAGTTATTGTAAACGGCAAGTGTACGATAAGAGCGGTCACACAAATGTATGTAAAACGGAAAAGTTTGCATGCATGCATGTAAGTTCAGGCTTTCATTTTGCGTTATGACAGCAGAGAGGAAAAGTCATTATATAAATGATTGTGATTTCCAATGAAAAATTACTTACCATCACACAGATTGAACAAAACTGTGATATCTGTAGTTAAAGTTTGCATTTGCATTATAGATGACATCGAAACATTTTTCTTAACTAACTTATAAGCTTTCTTTTGAATGAAAGTCGAAAAAAAAAAATAAATAAAAAATTATTGTATCCTTTACTTTATCGAGATATAATATTATTTAAATAAAGCAAAAAAAAAAAAAGAAAAAAACAAATTGCTTTGTGAACGGAATTATGTGTGTATTGACCCACATACAAATTCTATACAAAAAAAAAAAAAAAAAAAAAAAAGAAAAAAAATGTATCCTTCAAAAATAAAATACCCAGTAACGAGAGGATGCACGGTTTTGCGTAATGTACAAAGGGATTACAATGTCTGGCTTCCTCCGTTTTCTTTTATATTTTTTTTCTCTTTTCTTCTTGTCGCACTTGCAGATGTAACAATGAAAACTGTTTAACTGTCAGCTGCTGAGCGTGTATTTACAAGGAGAAGAGGGCCATACTGGTGTATAAATTCAATGCAAAAAAGCTTACACATGTACAGCAAATACAAAAAAGTATAGAAATCTAAATGAAAACATTAGGAAACTGAGCAGATAATTTTTGTATCATTTGTATGTAACGCAGTTGAATAGGATTAAAAAACTTGTAATAATTTTTTTTCCTTTTTTTTTTGTGCAAACTAGAGCAAATATTTCATATAATGAATTAAATAAAAAACTTATATTCGCCTTGGGACGAATCTTTAATGCCTATCGTTTCCCGAATTATTGTGTAAACTTTTTTCTTAAATACTTATGCTTCACTAGTCCGCAGCGAACTTTTAAATGACTTTAATAAGCATTTAAAAATTAAATAATAGTGTGGATGTGTGGATGGACAAATGAGTCTAAATATATTCCATACTTGACGCTAATCAACTATATACAGTTACACGACTTTTTACTTCAAGTTTATGCATAATTTGGATTCGTCTAAAGGGAACCATTAATTTTGTAATGATTTGCTTATGTGTGCTATTCCTTTAATTCATTTGTAAATTTGTGGTGTTAATTGAAAGCAGAGCATAATTCTCCAAATTCACAAGAATTTCTGGGATGACACTTATTTTGATTAAAATAGATTTTGGGTTGGTTGGTTAAAAATATAACAAATTATAGAAACGGGCTCTAGCTTTATGTATGTGAGTGTTTGCGTGTAGCAGACTTAAATTGCTTTAGCTAGATCTGTCGATGTACGAAATCGACTGCCTGTCCAAATCGTTATTACAACAATTTGATTCAAAAGGACCTTTGAGATCTTCAATGCAAGTCCCAGGAGGAGTCTTGTGTATATAAATATTACTCGAATAAAAAACTTATTACACTTTCAGTCTTTGATAAAAATTATAAACTTGACTGAGAAATGTTATTTAAAGTGTTGAAAAATTCTCCTTTAAGGCACATTTTTAACGTTTTTCTCAATTTACGTACATTTTTTAGATTCAAAAACAAACAAAAGAACGTTTTCCATACCATAGAAGTTTGTATTAACTTTCTCTTGTTGAATATGATGTATCTACTAAGAAATGTATCCTTGCTTATGATATAAAAAAGTTTTCTTTTTATTTCGCTGTCCCTTCTGCTCTTTTTTTTTTTTGTGTTTGTTTTCCAACTTGCCTTAGCCTAAGTATTTTACGTGCATTTGTGCTAATGATTGCATATGATCATGGCATTAAGATTTTATTGTTTTCTTCCTCTATCGTGGGTATTTACGATGCAAATGGCATTTACTGTTTGACTATGAAGCGTCTGGAATATTTGCTTGTTAAAACTATGCGGTCGTATCTTTTGCAGATTTTTTTTTTTTTTTTTTTTGATGGCATTGTTTGGAAATCACGACAGACCAAGAATTTTAAATTTTTTTCTATTCGTTACCACTGACGTAAGAGCAACTTAAGTAGCTTTTGCATAATAAATTAAGGAAAGAATTAAAGAAAGACGGAAAACAACAGCATAGTGAGACGATCTTTGCTTTTAACAAATATATCTGAAGAAATTTGGAATTAAAAATATGAAAAAAGAAATTTATATTCATTTGTAAATTGTATGCCAAGAACGTGATTTTTTCTTATCTTCTATATAGCAGTAAAATCAAAGTATGCTATGAAAGCATTTCACTCACACTATAATCTAGAGCAGGAATTGATAAACAGTGGGTCGCAAGTCATATATGAGTTTTGAGGATAGTTGGAAACGGTTGTTATCATAAAATAAAAATAAAAATGTTCATATATTTCTCTCTACTTCTTTATGATTTATATCGTCCAATGCGCCAAGCCTTTAAGTCAAAGGTACGACTTTTTCCAAAGTAAATGTGAAAAAATGCCACGAACTTTTTTCCCAAATGCGTAATATTATATACAGATAACGAGTAGCTATCTAATTTTCAAATTTTTGCAAATCATAGGCACACCTCAAGTTCGATTTAACTGATTTTAAAATGAATTTAAAATTTATAATAGATTAAAAAGTCTTACTAATTATTTCGGCAAGAGACGAACAAGTATAATATCATGAAAAAATAGGATTTCTGGTCATAAATATTAGGAGCATTCGACAAACTCAACATATTCTTGGTAGTATATTTGATGATCTGATTAATGTTAACGGTTATCTTTGCGAACCAAATAAGTGGAATGATTAGAAAAATTGTAAAAAAATGTATGTAAAAAACTATATTTAATCATAATTTTCACTTTTCTTACACCGATCTTCGAAGGTGTAAGAATCTATGCAGGTTGGAATTGGAAACGGGCCATATCGGTGAAAGGACATGCCTACAGTACAATATAGATAGAGTGAATCTCTGTTTTCGAAACATAAAAATAAGATGGGATTTTTCACTAATAACACGTAAAGCATAGCAGGAAGAGGTATAAACATATCTAACATGTAGTCTCTGTGCCAAAATAGATCGACTACTCGTACTCGATATAATAGAATATTGAAATTTAATTTTGTTTGTGAAAACGTTTGCAATGTTAAGAAAGATGATTCAGAACTAACATAAAGTGCGTGTATTCTTGATCAGTATGAAATTCGGAATCCAATTAGACGTATCCATCCGTCTGCCCATCTGTCTGTCTGATTATCTGCGTGAAGTCCGCGGTAAACTTTGTTCTCGCAAAAAACATCGGAAGTTCTTTTACAAATGTTGCTATTGAAAATGGACCAACTCGGTCCCAGGTCACGCCTACACTATAAAATAAGCTGAAAGCACATATGTGTCGCTCAAAGCAAAATAAAAATGTCCATAAAAATAGAAAAAATTTGTCACATCTACCTATTAGAATTTAATTTTTCACCCCTAATTGGTGGAGTTTGATTTTTGTTAAAATTTCTTAAATTTTTAGGTCCCTAGTACATACAAACAACAACATCAATAATAAAATAGAAGAAAATTCTCTATATGTTAATTTTAACTGAAATCTGTTATAATTTCATTATATTCGCCATCCGTGTAACCGAAAATATCTTTTACTACTGTAGGAAAATAATTAATAGTTTATCTATATATATATATATGTCTATTGCATTCACCTTTACCAGTTTAATTTTCGTTAAATATCAAAAGACAAGTTAATGTAGGCATCCTGTTATAAAATTGATTATATCCGATGATATCTCTTTAATAACATTTCCAACTCGTTTAGGTTTGCGAAAAATTTGCGGAAATTCGTTTATTGTTCTTCGAAACCTGAATTCTTCGCTTACACATATTGTGTGTAATTAGCACTAAAAACAAGTAAGAAAGTCACCAAAGTGGTCGAATCTTGACAACCCTCTATCATTCATTATACCATAGAATGTACAGAATAATTTTCGAGATTCTGTCTTGCTTACCTAGGGAGTAATAAGTAGATAAGTTTTGTAATTTTCCGTGGGTGTGGCCGATTTTTTTCTTTTTGTAAACAGTATGGTCCTCCGTAAATAAACTTTAAAATATCTCAAATTTCTATCTTACATAACTTAAAAATTAAATTTTCATAATTCAAAAAGAAAATTTTTTCTTAGAAAAACTTAAGTGCTTTTAGTTTACCCTTTCCTGTGATTGTGTCCATTGGCCGATTCGGTCCATTTTCAATATTAAACTGTAAACTTAAATTTTCAATGTTTTTGTCGGATTTAAAGTCGATATCTTAATTTCGCCGACAAAGAGAGTGTCAACCACACAGACAAACATACGGACAGACATGGTGAAATCGATTCTGAATTTACTACTAATTAAGAATTTTTATGTCAAGGGACTATTGCAGTATCATTTTCATCATAATACATTAAAAATTACACCTCTTTTACCGCATAAAGGCGCACTTTTCATAAGAAAGGTTATAAGGAAGGTGGTTCAAAGAATGGTTCCATCTAATCGAAATTTTTCACAATTATTTTAGATATTAATATATCAATTTCGACCGATTTTCATTATTAAAGGCCTATTTTAAATGGGTTATATGGGGCTTGATCATAAAAATGGTTCGATCAAATCCGTTTCAAATATCTTAAAAATTTTGCGATGTCATGAGACGGACGGACAGGCTCTTTGCGAATGGGGTTTTGTACAGGGAATGGTCGTAAAAATGAGCCGATCGCAATCCATTTTCAGTGGCTTTCGTCCGTAAGCATATCACACAATTTATTACCTATAGGTTGAAGGCAAAAACGCTTGATTAGATATTAGACGGACGGATAAGGGGACAGGCAGGTTTATATCGAGAAAATGATTCTGAATCAACACCAAAAGGTTGTTCTATCTAAGGCCTTCTGGATGTTACACACATACGAATCAACTGGCTATAAATGGAGTGGTATAGAATATAAAAAATACTCTCCGTTCTGAAGAAACACACGCGCCACATGATTATTATTATTTTTATAATAACTAAACATTTATTGAAGTATAAAAAATTCTTTCTGTAGGAATTTTCTTCACTTTTTTATTATTATGATTAAATTCATTATTCTAACAAAAGTTTCATTTCGTTTTTTGTATAGATTAACAGAAATTTTCCTCATAAAATAACTGTTTTTGTGTTAGTGAGTTCAACAAGAATAAACAATAGAAATACATATGCATTCCTTACCGTACGATGTTTTAACAATGCAGCTTTTCACGTTATTGTTATTGTTGTCTTCATTTTAAATTTAATGAACGCATTTTGTTGTTAACCTTTTCTTGTTGAAAAATATATAGCTTCTAAACTAACTGCACATGTACAGTTAGTTTTGTTGATTTTTTTATTAGCCAACAAGAACGACAACAGTACGTACTCTAGTCTCTTCATAAGTGTTTTTTCTTTTTTGCTCTCAGTAAGAGTTTCTTTATATAAAATACTGTTCTCGCATTGTTATAATTTCAATAAAAAGCCTTACAAAGGATATGGTTTGCATGTGAAATTTATTTAGTGTTAACAATCTGTTGAAGTTTGCTTGTGTGTATGTCTTCAAGAAGAAGCAATTGCTTATTGAAGATATGCTTAGCGTTTCAAGAAACGATGTGATAAAAAAAGAAATGTATTTAAATTCAAAGAATTTCAGATGTTTTTATACCGATTATCGAGACTATATCCTTTTTATGCCTTGCACATCACTTGCGAAAACTATTTATTAAATCTATGCGAATCTATGTAACGCCGCGAAGTTTTCGAGATAAATCAAAATTTTATTATATCATCCGATCAAAAATTATTTTCTGGATGAATTCAATTCTGCCTTTTACTGTCTTAAGCCTGCTACACATTGCAATTTTTGAGATATTTTGATGAAATTCTTACGTTAACATGTTTTGGCTCAAGGATGAACGACCACTCGATATTACCTACCGCGCAGCGTAGTAGATAAGTATCACAAATGTTGACTCATCATACGCTGGCTTAAATCATTGTGTGGTAGATCATACTCTAACGGCTGGCATGTGATCAAAGCTCCGGTGGTTAATCGGTAAAGAAATAAGACCTATCGATCGGACATACACCTCCCATGTTGCGGTCAAAACCTATCAGTTTCTCCCTTGTTTCTTGGTCATCACGTGTGTGTGCACGTATAGGGTACACATCCCCTGTGTGAGTCTAATTTAAAAAAACTTTATATCAATAAAAACTAACATATTTTGTTGTAGTAAATAAATATGAAAAATTTCGACCAGATTGGACGACTTTTTGAGCATCTATGCGTTTATACGGAAAAGTCTAATTATTATAGAAATTGGTTCAGAATTATGATTTGATTTATAAATTTGTGGTCGCAAGTTTGGGCCACATATATAAGTTTATTTCTACAGCTCCTTCCCATACAAGATTTTCTTCGTAAGTAATAAATTCTAATTTTAGGCATTTTATGATAAAATTAGGTGAAGAATGTTAAATTTACTGAGAAAAGACTGATTAATTTTACGAAATATGGGCCGAAATTGAACTAGTTCGATTCAAGTTTTGATATAATTCCCATACAACATTACCAGGGAAAGTATGAAAATGAAATGGTATCGAAGCTAAGTATTAAAAGTGTAGGGTGTTTAATGATCGCTCCTACCTGACTATAACGTTTTATTATGTTATTATTATATATTATCGGTTGGAAGCAAAAACTCATTAAATCCACATAACTTAACATTAAAAATTCTATACTTGGCGACAATCTATCGCAAGGAAAAATCACGATAACAATTAAAAGAGCAAAAATGCCTTTTTAAAATTGTTATATGTTTAGATATATATGTATATATATATATATATATATATATATATATATATATATATATGCATATATATATATGTATATCATAAAGATATATATATATATATCAAGTTGATAGCTAATGATAAAGAATTTTCAGAAAAAAATAATAAATTAAAACCTCATTATCTCCAATTGAGTGTAAACGTACTTAATGAGTTTTTCCTCTCAACCGAGCATCTAGAAATTTACAATGAAAACTTTATAAATTAGCACTAATAACGAATACCGTGAAATTTTACTTCGAACATCCCTCAGTTTATCGTCTGCTATTGGAACTGTGAAGAATACTAGAGAAAAAACTAAGAATTTAAACTAGAGTATGGATTTTTTTAATCTATATTTTTGTTGAACTAAACTTAAATGGCAAAAAGCGTTAAGTTAACAATGTATGCCTTGCTTTTCTTTATGTGGTAATCAGCGGTAAAGTGTGACATTTTGTATTTGAGAAAGTCATTTAATATTTCTGTCTTCCTCATTAAGAGAAGAAGTAAGATAAGTAGTTTTCTTGTTAAGAGAAATCTTTTTCTTGCGACTGCTAAAGAAATATACAACCTGCATATGGCTGCACTTTATCTAATTTGTGTCCACCTGTGTTTCGTAAAATTGTTATATACGCTTAAGATATGTTAGTGTTAAGTTGCGCTCAACATTGCATTTATTTCATATATGGGAGAATGTTCCAGTTCACGTACTGTATCTATATGTGTGTTAGGTGATTGACCGTTTACACCTAAATGACATCTTATATTTGTTAATATATTATAATAATGATGAATTGTTAACATGATAATAATGAAGTATTGCCTAGTATCTTAAGACATCTCTTAAAAGAAAAGAAACTTAAATTTGCTTTAGCTGCTTATTGAGTCTTTCCTTCACCACAGATAGATGTAATACAAATTGATCTAACATCCAATACATCAAATATATATTTAAATATTACTTTATTGATTGGAGATTTGTCACTTTCTAAATTAAGAACAGCTTTTAGATAATCTCGTGAAACATTTGTGCAAAATACTATATCTTTATACGCTGAGTTGTAGCCTTGAGCTTTTCGGTGGTTTCTGTTATTGTTCATTTGGACAAATGCTTTAGCAATATATATATCAATTTTCATTCTTAACTTAAGTAAGTCATTTGTACGCTTGATTGTGAGTTGATTATACGCTTTTCGAAATTTTATTCGTTTCGTTTTTCGCTTTATTTCAAGCGGCTTTAATCGCTTTGCTAACAAACGTTGGCTTTAAATATAGACTAACACATAGATGCGGCCAGATCGAATTATGCTGTTATTAGGAATATATGTGTTACGGGATATCCGAGACTTATATGTGAAATATTACTCATTCTATTGTAATAAAAATAAAAATCGGATATGTCTCAGAAATAATATGTTCTATTCGCAAATAAGGCCTCAGTAATATGAAATTTGTAAAAAAAGCAAAACAAGTAAGAAAGTTATATTCGAATCTTTTATACCCACCACCCTTAATCTAAAAGAGGATGAAAAACTAAATTTTCATGGGTGGGCATGGTAATGAAAGAACTTCCAATGTTTCTGCCAAATTTGAAGCTGATATCCTCATATTTGCGGCGAGGAGAATGTTTACCACAGACATTACACAGACAGACGGACAGACGAAAAAACCGACAGACAGACATACTTAAATCGATTCTAAGTATAGTCTGTGTGGTCTCCAAAAATTTCTTTTCATAGCTACAAACTAAGTGACAAGATGAAATATACCTTTTATCTTCGGTGATGGGTATAAAAAATTATATTCGACTGTGTGTAATCTTTTATATCCACCATCTTTGTCTTAAAAAAAAGGAGGAAAAAACTGAATTTTAACGGGAGGGCTTGGCAATTTTTGTGTACTTTTATGAAATCCCATGCAAGTTTTTATTTTGCAGTCAAGAGCGTCTAAAGGGTGATATAGGATGGTTCAAATTTAGCAAAGTTAATGCTTCTGTCAAAAATCATCTTATTTTTCTTCTGCTTCTGTCGCAAAATACTGAAACTTGTAATATTATCTTATATAATCTTACTTTTTATGAGAATCTTTATATGTGGTGCGGCTCAATAAATAGACTTCTTGTTCCTCATTGAGTGCAATTAATATTGACTTCAAATTGCTATAAAGAACTTATTTGCATTGTAAAATATTAAAATCGTTAAACCGTTTTACTATATAAAGGCTTAGTTTTCATGGCAAGTGAGGGTTGGCGATTCAAGAAATTCGTTCATCCGATTCAAATTTGCACATTTATTTCAAGGGTGTGAAGTTATATTTAAATATAACTAGCAAAGACACAAACCAAAACTGTTAACAGAGGTCTGTTAAGCCATTAACAGAATCCTGTTAACCAAAGTCTTGGAAGGATTTATAT
>KK351040.1:1713651-1764692 GCA_000671755.1 Glossina brevipalpis
TCCTTGATGAATACCCTTTCCAATGAAGTATAGTACATATCAAGTTGCTTTCGGAAAAATTTTTTATTCGACATTGAAAATTGTTCTAAATAGCGCAAAATAAGAACGATGTTTGGAAATTGATGTCAAAAATATTTGTAGTACTTTCGAGTTGAAAGATAAATTGCGTTTTGTAAAATTTGTAAAGTGAATTTAGAAGTCTATAGAAGTTCTGTTGTTAACTGTTAATTAAGAAAAATATCACCGATTCACGTGAGAAGCTTGAATTTCATCAATTAATCAGTTATACACTTTTTGTATATCTTGCCAAGAAATGAAAAAGTAGAAAAAGAAACTTAACGAATAATAATACTTAATGCGATGACTAAACAATAATAAAATATAATTTTTTTTATTCATCTTTAGTCATCTTTTAAATTCAATTTTGACCTGTGATTCTTAACCTTGAAGCAAGAACTGCTGCTTTCTTCAATTTCGTGAGTATGTGACTGGTTGGATTTTATCGGATAAGATGCTGCTATATATGAGTTAGAGCTAATTTATATTTTGAGTTTCTTTAAGGAAAAATAAATATTTAAAATAAATTTTCTTCTTAAATAATTTTCTACTTCAATTTGTTGGGTTAAGAGTTTGGCTTTCGTTTAGTGCTGATCTTTATCAGTAACGTTTTAGTTTTCACGTATTTTTTTTTTTTTTTAACTTCTTTATCAACCAAAAAATAAACTAATGAAAAAAATCGAAAATTTATGCAGTACGTGAATGAATTATTTACTTCATTCTAATGGGTGAGACGCTATCCAACCGACACCCTCTGCTTATAATTGAAATGTAAAGAGCATAAATAAAAAAAAAAAGAAAAGAAAAAACAAAAACGAGTCATAAATAAATTCATTGTACAAAAAAAAGAGCCTAAAACAACGCGATAACCTTGACATCACAATGGCTGGCTACCACAGCTATATACGGCTATCAAAGTAAACGAAAGTGAGCAAAAACATGACTGACTTCCTTGCGACAAACACACTTGCAAAAATATAAATAAAATAACATAAAAAATCTATAAAAGTTTATACACAATATGTACTGAGTAGAGTATAGGTTTACATTTTGTTTTTTTTGTCGACTTTGGGTACAAAATGGTGGAAGTTTGCCATTTGGCCTATACACTTCAACAAACGTAATGTGATCCTTAATTTTTATTTACTCTTTCTCTCTTGTGTGTGTTTGTTTAATGATACTTTTTAAAAAATATTTTGAATTCGTTTTGATTGCAACTTGAAAAATTATTTATCAGTTCTCTTGACGTTTTGCGTTTATATTGCTTTAGCATTGAGAAAACCACATTTCTTTTAAAGTCAATCCTGTACATATTGTATGCTTTTTAAAATCATAGCAAGTTCAGCTTTATTTTCTTCTTTTTTTTGTATACATTTTCACGATAAGGACAGCGGTATAGAATTGTTTGGAGGATTTTTATTTTATATTCTAAATAAATGAGATAAAAAGTATAGTTGCACTTAGCTGAAAATGGGAAAAAGCCGCTTTAACTTACTATTATACTATAATATAAATTGTAATCTGATTGAAATCCGTTCTTCTGCTCGTAATTTCTTGCAACTGGACACTGATTAAATTAAATAATTTTTAAATAATAATAAAATTAATCTCTTGTCTTGAAATTGAAGTAAAATTGTACTTTTATTTAAAAGTAATTTACTCAAGATGCTGTTGACCAGTCAGTCAGTCATTATATTTCACATTTTTCTGTCAGTGTACGAATTCTGTAGGAAAAGGACGCGTTAGATATTTTAAAGCCAATACACAACAGTAGTTGTGAGATTAGTATTTGACAGCAAGTTGACATTTCAAATGCATCGAATCCCATAAGAAACTGTAAATAATAACGATAGCATTGCCAGATACATCGAATCAACGAAATTGTAACTCCGATATTAGGAAAAGAGAGTACATATAATGAGGATTTCAAGATATTTTAAACCAAATTCTTATAATTTAGTAAAAGAATGAATTTGAACAGTCTAGATCAGGTAGTACATATTTTTTATAAACTTCAAGTGAAGCTAATTTATATATTAATTAATCCCATAATGGTTTTTTTTTTATATAAAATAAACCGTCAAATAACTTTGAGGCATTGGCTGTATTTTCTTATCTTAAATGTTTCCATAACTTTGTCTGTGGCTTTCCAAAAGTACAGGTACTATTCTTATATAGTCTTCATGTGGCACGGTAAACTTTTTACGTTTAGTTCCTACAAGACAAGTTCTTCTTACAATTATTTGAATTACGTATACGACGCGAAGACCATTTAAAAAACGAAAGTCGCTGTTAAATAATCTTTTTAACTTACTTAAAGTATACCTATCCTTGATCACCATCAAGTTTATAATCGATTGAAGCATGTCCTTCCGTCCGTCTCTCGGTCTGTACAATGTCTGTGGTAAATATTTTCTTGGTCGCAAAAATGAAGATATCAGCTTCAAATTTGGCAGAAACATTTAAAATGGACCAAATCGATCACAGGCCACGCCTACAGTAAAAAATAAGCTGAAAGCACCTCTCTTTTCTGGTTGTTTTGCTCAGTAATCATAGATTTCAAAGTAACAATTTCCCTGGTATTCCATAAAAAGAGAAAGAGTCTGCCGCGCCCAGCTATTAAAATTTAGTTTTTTTCTCTTTCTATAAAATAAAGGCAGTGGGTGTAAAAAATTCGACACAACCGAATATAATTTTTTTACTTGTTTCGTTGTATCTTTTCAGAATTCTTTGGCTTGCTTTCAGATAGAAAACGATGATGGTGTGGAACAATGTCCTTAATGAAAGCATCAAGTTATGAATCAGCGCGAATTGCCACCTCCAAGTGACGCGGCGTAATACGTTTTGTTTTCAAATCTTTGGACGCATTGCCGACTAATTGCAGAATCTTAGCTATCAAATATTCCAATATTCCGGTGAGATATATAGCAACTATCCATTGTATATAAATTTGACCTGAGTTATTAAATGAAAATAAATACGGCCAACAGGAAATTACAAACCAGCTGTGGCCGAACGTGCAATTGTTTAGCTTTGTTTAGCTTCATTCGATTTGATTCCAACTTTACTGCTGGCCATTTTTGGTTTGGTAAAATTACTTTCCGAGGAAGGCGGAAACTCTTTCCTTTACGTGTTGCCAGCTATAAACGTTAAGATGCCATGACTTAATGGCTAAAAGGGGTTAAAGGCTTAACTGCCAATACCCGGCGACCGGTTCTTGAGGAGTGTAGGAGTAAGACTTCGCTGGAATGGTCATTTTCGCTTTACGAAAAAAAGGAATATTATTTCTCTAGTTTCTTTATTGTCAAGGGATTTTGTGAATGATATAGTCCATCGAAGTAGTATTGAATATGGGTGCATGGCTAGGTTAGCGTTCACCACACACAATAAATAGATAAGTGGACAGAGGGACATGTTTAAATCGATTCTAAATTTGATGATGATCAAGATTATTCATACAGGGTCTACGAAGCTGTCTTTTAGGTGTTGTAAACAAATTGACAAACTAAATGTATGTCCATACTTTGGTGGTGGGTATCAAAAGAAACGCAATGTCATCGCCTTTACTTCTACAGATTTCCTTAATTGTTCTTGTTCCAAAACGTGTCCTTCTTGTTCACTTATGCAGTCTTTAAGAACTTACAGGAGATAGTGAAGAGACTGAAACTAAGAGAGTTAGAATCGAATCTGGTGTAGTTGGTTGAGAACGTATATTTATTTATTTAAGTATTCATACCATAAGTATCTTATATCATATCTCTGTTCTGTTATTAACGGAATTATAAATTTGTTATAACGTGCCTGACTACAGGAAAGAAAGATTTTATAAAAAGATATCTTCATCTCACAGAAGTTTTTAAACTGTTCTGTAGACTTATTATTATTTGTTGTCGTTTCTTTAAAATACACATGACAATTATTATGTATTGACCTTTGTTTGAATTATAAACACACACTAGAAAATGCTTTCAAGTGTAAATATAAACATTTATGCTAAAGGGTTATCTATACAGTGAAACACAACAGTTTTCCGACACGATAAAGTCATTGATTTAGTGAAAGTTTACAACTTTTTTTAATTTCTTGTTTTTATCAGAACGTATGAGCGATGAAAAATGATTGCGTTATAATATCCGAAGCACAAATGATTACAATGCAAAATAGGCCAACTATTAACAAAGAGGATAAAAAGATCCATGGTGAACCTAAAGGAAGGGATGGGGAGAGGTCAGGTGGGTGAACCGTATTAAGGTTTGTTTTAATCATTAAACAGTGCTATTAACAATAACCAACCGATAAGTTGGGACGAGAGAAACTAGCGCAATATGTCAAAAGTCATGATATCGTGAGTTTTCAGCACCACGAAACCCAACATGCTTTAGCAGTACTAACCTGTTGTTATTAGCAGATATTATTACTTCTGATTAATACTGGTGACAATCACTTATTGTCTGATTGAGTGGGGACTTTCATTCTTATAATGATATTCAATAAGTACGTCTTCTTTTGCACAGACGCAAGTTGCTAATTGTCTTTTCCGTACAGAATTCATATTTAATCTAAATGTGGGAGAAAGTAATGGTCACAGCGATGGAGAATATTTTGATTAATCTGTTCATTCATTTTGTTCTGAAATAAATGCATTTTTAATTACAAAAAAAACAGATCGAACTAATTTTTATTTCCAATATGAAAATTTCTTTTTAATTATTATACTCTACAGGTACAGGTACAGGGTACAGGGTACAAGGTTTGTCTGTTCATGGCTTTATCTTTAGGCTGTATTGATGTTTTTTTAAATGTATTTACTGCTTAATCTTCGAGATATTTTGGTGAAATTGAAAAAGCTGGCCAATATATGCAACACCCGGAAGGGCCTTTTATTATTCCGATTGGATCAGAATAATTTTTTGAGTCAATTTAAGCCTGTCTCTCTGTTTGTTTGTTCGATGCCTATCAGTTTATCTTTGTGTTCAAACCAAAGGTTGCAATTTTTTAAGATATTTTAAGGAAATTTGATATGCTCGCGAACGAATGCTATTGAAAATGGATTTTATCGGACTCTTTCATCGGAAAAGCTCCTAGATATGAAAAAAATGCAATTTCAAAATCGTTAAGAACTAGTATTTTGGCATGTAAAGTAAATATGAAAAATTTTGATCGAATGGAACCATTTTTAACCATTCTTATGAAAAGTGAGCCTTTCCATGGTAAAAAGGTCGAAATTTTAATATGTTTCCCTAATATTAATATAAATTTGATATCAACTGTACTATAGTTTGATTACTTAGCTCTATTTTTTGAAATCCATGCTATATAAAGTTTCTCTAGTTACGTGTGTCGTATTTGTTTCAGACAAAAAATATTAATGAAGCCAATCTTTCAGAAATACGCCTACTTTAAAAGTCATTTTACTCTTCTTAGAAACTAGACAGAAGAAGCAATAGCATCTATTGAAGTAGCTTCTCTTGAAGTAGCATCAATTGAATACACTAATGAATACATAACCGGACTGTGATTAGTGTTCGAGGTTGAACATTAATCGCGATAACCTTTTGTTCTCAATATTTTATTTTTCTTTCACTTCATTAATGTATGGAGACTAAGGCCATAACTTGATTTAAATTCATTATTTGCGATTGATAGCGATCAACCCACAACAAGACTTATTTTTGGATTTTGAAAGTTTATTATATTTTACATTTTATCTTTTCAATTCTATAGTACGTCTTCTTCTGAAGACAATTGAAAATTTTTAAAGAAATGAAAGCATCTGCTACATGAGATCGATATCTCATCGGATGTTGAAACATCACATCAATATAAAAAAAAGGTATTTATAGCAATAGGCATAGAACGTATATTTAAAGAAAACCCGCATTAATACGTTATGCACTTGATATGTAAATTTTTACTGTTGACTGTACATAAAGCTACGGACAAAGGACACAAAAGAATTCGAGCACACACATCATTATCGCTTGTGATCAAGACAAAAGCTTGTTTGCTTTACTAGGGGTTCTTGGGCAATAGATACAAATACATTTATAAGCATTCAAATACATGAGCACGTATACATTGTAACTGTTCGTATTTCAATGGAAAAGAGAGGCTGTGCTTTAAATGTTTCTTTTTTCTTTTTTTTAAATTGTTTTACAGAAAAGGAAGAAAAATTTAATAGGTAAAGAAAAAAAGGAAAAATAATTGAATAAATTTTTGGATGGCATATCCAATGGTCAATTCGAGGTTTTTGTTCTTTCATTTTCTCCGCAATTCTATTATCATAAATAAACTGCATATAGAACAGAAGTAAAAAGGGAGAATGAAACGAAATTTGCTTGCTTTCTATATCACTAAAAGAAGAGCACACAAAAAGTTTAAATTTCATTTCATTTGAAATTTGATAATCTCGTCATAAGAAATTTTGGTAAGTAGACTAAAAAGTTTTACTTACAATTTTATGATGTAAAGCTGATAGTTCACGTTCTGTAACACGTCGACTGGCAGCCTCACGACGCCGTTGACGAAATTGACTGTATTTGTAGGCTAAAATAACTCCGGGCAGAGCTAAAGCCTCTAAAGGTGATTTACGACCAAATGGCATTTCGTTCTACTTTCCTTTTAAGTCTAATTATTAATTATTTTTGTTTTGTTTGTTTAAATGATAATTAAATAATTAAAATATTGCTTTTCGAATTCCGTTATAATGATAATTATGTATATGTTGAGCTTAATTGATTTTTGTTTGAATTATTTGCTTTTGTTTACGTAGAATTTGAGCTTAAAATTAATTTTAAAATTTTCATTTTCATTTTTCTTTTTCTTCTCTTTTTTTATAATGTGCTAACTAGCACATACACATGCACACATACAATATCATTTCAGTTGTTTGCATTTTTCATTTACGTTCCATTTTCGATTTTATGCGTTTTTATCTGCTTTCGTCTTCTTTTTTTTCACGTTTGTGCGTATTTCTGTTTAAACATAATTTTTTTTTCTTTTTTTTTTTTACATTCATTTGTTTTATAGATTTTTACCTTGAGGTCTTTTTATATGCAGCATGACAAGATGGAAGTTTATTAATTTTGTCATTCTGCTTGCGATCTCTGTATAAATAAACATCAGAGTCTTCTTCCGATTAGCTTTAAGTTTTGATTTAATTAATCTACTTCTAGTTATTCCTTCGGAAACTAGAGCTTGATATATGTAGGGTTAATTGAAAATGGAATGGGTGGCACAATCGGCTTTAGAGAGGTTTTAAAGACTATATCAGAGACAACTCATAAGCTATTACGGAAGCCACATTTGTTACTTTGCTTAACATCATTTACCAAAGCTGTGCGTTTTTTAGATGATGAGTATGTAAGAGTCGTCCTAAGATAACTATGATTTTCGATTCGTTATACGTTCATAATCTTATACATAGGCACTTATACGCACATGTACGCACACGTAGAAACATGTATTTATATTTGGGTTATATATACATATGTATATGTGAAGAAAAAAGTATGCAGCGTTTTTACTATTAAAATTCAAATACTTTTTTTTTTATATTTTAAATGAATTTATCAAATATGCGTTATTTTCATCGATAAAAACTTTCATAAAACTCTTATGAAGTTACCTATATATTGTTAAAAGATTTTTGGAAAGAGCGACGCGAATACCACGGGAGCGTTATGGTAAATGTTTCTAAATGTTCTAAATTTTGTTAAGTTCTTAGAAACATAAGTAGTTTCACGTAATGTTTTTTCTAATTTTTTTTCTTTACCTCTTACTTCATTCTTATTCCTGTCACTATTCACGCGTGCAGTATTAGGGATTGATAGGGCTAGGGATAATGTCACCAAAATTACGTGACTATTAATTTGCTTATTGATAAAGACCGCCACGAACTTTTTACGTCGCTCATTATATGTGCTTAATATACGCTTATTTATACAAAGCACAGAAAAAAGAAGGTTAACGGAAGCTATAAGATATATTTAAAATGATATTTCAAATTTTGCTGGGAGACGAAAGAATGTAAATATATATATATATATCTTTTGAAAGAATTTTCATTTAGAAGTTTTTTATACCCTCAACCGAAGGGTGAAGCTACATTCATTTTGTCTCCAAATCCGAGAAGAAAGCTTTAGAGACCCCATAAAGTATTATATAATATATTTTTGACTAGGATAAAGTTACGAATCGAATTAGGCCGGTCCGTCTATTCGTATTTCTAATAACTGAGGTAAATATTCTCCTCGTTATAACTTTTAAATTTTGCAGAAACATTAGAAGTGCTTGCAGGCAGGTTGGTATTGAACTATGTACTATGTATGTCGAAAACGTAAGCAAATCACCGGTAAAAAAATTTCAATGAAACCGAACAAATAACCCTTGATTTAGCTTTTTCAAATGTCTCCATGATCTGTTTTTAAGAAACTGACTGTCGCGATATGACTGGTTGGGTAAATTATGCCCTAAGCACGGCAGAACATAAATGCGCCGATTCTGTTAACTTCCGGTACCTGGCAACAGGTATTTTTCGGATCGTAAGAGGAAAGCTATGGGATTGTGCTTCTATTTAGAAGATTTATCTTCCCAACTACTGTCTAGGTCGTAATATCACGGTTGGTGCACCAAGAAGCAAAAAAATACTGTCGACTATAATCCTTAAAAGTAGGTGGGGACAGTACACTTCTGAAAAGTATAGAAAATCTAAAATGAACAATAAATCCATATGGGTCAGGCGCCCAAATGGGGAGGCTCTTTATACTATGTTGACTGTTCCGACAAAATTAGAGAATGCCTTGTTACCTGACCGCTGGTTCTGAGAGTAGAGGGATTTTGTCGCGCGAGACGAACATCCTCTGACCATAGGTGAACTCTAGACTATGCCCGATGAGTGTTTGTTCTGGATTCTCAGGATCGATGGAACCTTCTATTATGGGGATTTTTCCACCAGCTAAAGGGCGCAGACTATCGTTTTCTGAAAATAGTCGAGTATTTTAGTGTACCATGAGATTAAGCTTTCATAAGTACGTGCACAAGTAAAAGCAATCATAGAGATCTGTTGCGATATGGCTCATTCAGCAAGAACTGAATGATCAGACGATCGAGTACTGATGTAGCACGTTTTGACGATTTCGTAAGTGACAATTATCACCCTATGGGAAGGGGTTTTATTTTAATTTAATTGAGCGACTTTAAGAAGATTGGCTAAAGCAGCTGAGGTAATATTCCAAAGATCTAACTATGAAAAGATTAAAGCAAGCGACAAAATGAACTTTCTTAGGTATATTTGTTCTTTTTTTACTTAACAATACCGGATTGTATTTGGAAGAGAAATTTCTTGAATACATCTTCTTTCCTCAATAATTCCCCATACTTTTTGCTCAAAATGAACAACTTAATCTTTGTGAACATTTTCTTTTTCTAAAAATATCGCTGGGATTCTTCATTCGTATTCACTTAATAGAAAGAGATGAAAATTCTGTTAAGTTATAGTTGACAATCTAATGATTATTTGTACGCTAAGTAAACTCAAGAAATAAGACATGTCCTGCTATAGGCTGTGAATACAAAAAAGCCGTGCTTATTTTCCCGTAGCTGGAGCACAAATTAAAACAAGCACGACTTCATTATGTTCGCTTCATTGTATTTACAGCCATAGAGTTTGTTACAGAAAGTAAACGGCGAACTTTGAAAAAAATCCTCATCATTCTTAAAATATTTCCACAATCAGTTACTCATCTCATCTCATCTTAAGTTACGTATATGAAACTTAATTTTATATTTATGTTAAATAAACTGGATTTCCAATAATGTCCATCTGGTATTAGATTTGCCTTAAACTAAACAAACAAGTAATTTTTTCACTTGATATCCATAAAACACAATTCTTTTCTCATCATATCTCCTTTACTTTTTATTTTTCTATTTCAAAAATTAATTTTCTTTTCAATTTTTCATTTGTCTTCAAGAAAAATGATTGAACAGATTGGATCTAGAGAAATTTATGAAAACAATTGAAAAATTAAAAATTTTCCCGAATGTTCTAGAAAATGCTGAAGTATGCCGGAAAGCGGACGGATACATTATCGTATGGTTATGGCCAAATGCCGATAAGAACTGGCACAGTTTTAAATCAAAAAGTTAAATGAGAGACGAAAAGAATGATGCGAGCGAAAACGGCATGAAAAGCCATAAAAGCCACAAAAGATTATCTGGTATTAATTCTAAAAAAATCTGAATGTGTACGGAGAAGCAAAGCCTCAACCTATTATAAAAAGGTATAAATTAAAGATTTTCTACGATTGACACTAGACAAGGTGTGCTGAAAAGT
This sequence comes from Glossina brevipalpis, assembly GCA_000671755.1. NCBI lineage: Eukaryota > Metazoa > Arthropoda > Insecta > Diptera > Glossinidae > Glossina > Glossina brevipalpis. The sequence goes on from KK351040.1 coordinate 1,724,045, forward strand.
ATTGAAAACATGTTTCCTTTTTTCGTCTTCTTCTTCTTCTTTTCAGATATTTTGCAATAGACAATGCATTATCGCCGTTGGTATTTGAAAAACGTAACGTAAAAGAGTAAAGCAAAAAGAAAAGCAGTCGTCTAAATGTGTGTGTGTGCTACCGTTAGAATCATAAGTAATTTTATTAATATATAGTATAGCATAGTATAGGCGCCATGCTATTGCAAAATAATGCGAAAAACTTTTTCTAAATTCTGGGCGAAATGCTACGAATAGTCGTTTAATGCGCTTGCTTGCCCTCAAAAGCAAGCAATTAAAGGTATATCGTGTGCGTGTATTTGTAGCTAATAATTATTGCTACATGTATACGGGCATGTGTACACCTTGGGTTTTGTTTGTCCAGCAGTCCAGCAGTTTGTCGTTAGTGCGAAAGTTAATTCTTTAGTGAATGTCAAATCGATCCAATTTTGATCTCGAGCGTTGTTCAATTCCCTCTTTATTGAACACTTGCTTTGCATATATATGATCCATTATCGTTCATTCGTTTATAAAGGGAGGACAAAGTATTTTATGATATACTTTCTCGAGTCTTGTTCGCATCTCCTTCGACTTCACTGCATCTCTGAATATGTTTTTTTGTATGAATCTGATCTAGATGTCTATTATTCACAATATCATTATTGGAATTTGAAGGGATAACTAATTACAGTGACGTTATGGAGGATACAGGCAGCCATCCTATTTATTTATAAGTATTTATTGTTAAAACGTTTTTATATATTTATATTAAATATTAATAATTGGAAAATCCTCAGTAAATTTCTCCGTAAATTTCGATGAAAATATAGAAAGAGATTTTAATATTTTTTGAAACTTTTTTTAATTAATCGAACAGAAAAGCTTAAGGCTACACGTAAGTGAAGAAAAAAATCATTTTTAGCGCAATCTTTGATGCTCAATTATAAGAACAGTTACAAAATGTATTATGGAGGACCGGCTGTCAGAAAATAATTTCATAGATTTGAATAAATTGAAAAAACGTTTTGGTTATAAAAGAACACATCGAAGAAAATTTTGTGTTCTCAATCCGGGTTGAAAATGTTCGTATAATTTTTTACTTTTTTTTTTTATACCCACCATCGGAGGTTATGGAGTATGTTCATTTTGTTATTTTGTTAATAAAAATCCGTAGAAGAAAAAATTTGCAAGCATACATTTCCGCTAGACGGACTTAGAGGCTATTAAAGTCTTCTTCTTACCAGCTCTTTTTAATTATGCTGAATCAGAAGCCGAAAAATTGAAATTTCGTTATATAATAAATTTATTTTAATTTATTAAATGTTAAAAAGTAGTAATTAATGTTTAAAATAAAATAAACGCAAATAACAAACCTATATGCGTCTTGAAGATACGCATCTTATATTTTTGCTTATCACTGCCATCTTAAGCTAATATGCAATAAAATAACGAAGTTAGTCAGGATCATTTTTTTGTATGGGGGAATCGAATGTTTTTGTATGGACGATGTTTTTTAGACTTCTCTGGGTTAATAGTATACAAATTTGCCATCACAGGGTTGTAGTTAATAAACTGAGTAAAAAAAACTAGAAATTGGCCTTTTTTCTTCATTAATTACAAAAAAATATATATTCTTGTGTAAGCAGTCCGTGTAATAACAACTATATTTAAAAGGACTTCAGTCATGAAGACCACATATTTGAGAAAAGAAAAGGAACATGCGATGTTTGTACATTCGCGAGTTATAAAATGAAGATTAAATCAGTTTTAACACATTCTTTGAGAATAATATCAACTAATTTGCGTAGTTTTACACAAATCTTCTTTCATGTTTTCATCCTTAAGAGAACAAAAGAAAAAAAGAAAATCGGTTCGGGCTGAATTTATTAATATCTACTATCAGCTAAATGCAATGGAGTATTTATAATATAAAGTACTTATAGACTGTTTGTTTGTTTCAAACCGCATCTTTGTGTGATTTGACACCAAATAGTAAATAATTGTACGAACTTTGAACAGTATTTACATACTTCGTCTTCTTTACACAGATTTATTAGGCAATTATCCCCACGTCAACACAGCAATTTAGCAATTGTCAGCGACCCATAAAGTTATCTAGGAATTGACCCCACGGCTCACAGAGTTATTAACTATCAGCGATCCAAAGAGTTATTTAGCAGTTGTCAGCGACACATAAAGTTATGTAGGAATTGTCTCCATGATCCACAGAGTTACTTCACAATTGTCAGCCACCCACAGAGTTGTAAAGGAATTGTCAGCGACCCATAGAGTTATTTAGCAGTTGTCAGCGATCCATGGAATTATTTAGCAAACGCAAACTATTTTTCCCGCTTTAGCTAATTTCCGATTTTCATATGAAAAGCTTTAGACTAAAAGTTCTAAAATTTCGAGTTTTGGGAAAAGAAGATAATGGACCTTTTTTTAGTCATTACGAGTTTTTATTGTTTTTAAAACTTGATATTACGAAAATGATCGAGAACCACTTCTTTTTTGTATACAAATGTTCTGAGGTTATGCCATAACTAACCTTGTTTCTAGGAAACCTGTTCCTAACGACAAACACATAGATGGACGAAATTAAGTGTGCTATTCACCTTAATCTCTAAATGAAATAACTTCTGGTTCCAAAGATATATTTTTTCTGCATTAGAAACGTTGGACAGCTTTAATATATCTTCTGTAGTGTAGTGTGACTACTTTTAATATCTAAGAAAACCTGATATAATAATCTCTCTATTAACTTTTGCTGCAATAAATTGCTTTCGATAACAAATAATTATTCATGTTACTATTATTAGATATTTGTTTAGTTTTCATCAACGACAGATTTTTCAAATGCAAACTTAGCGAAAATAAATAAAAATATTATATTCGTCCGTAGACGAAGCTTTTATACACGGTCTCCTTATCTTAAAAAAAAAACAAAAAAATTAAAAAAAGAAAGTTTCATTGGGTCGACATGGACGAGGTTTTCCATTTTTATCAGGTAATGCAGGATAGACGTAGAAAGATACGTAGAAATTATTAGCGTTGTAGCTTTTGTAGTTTCGATTTGGTCCATTTTTGATAACTGCCTGCTAGTATCTTCATTTTTACAAACGGTTGAATGTTTATCGACCAGAGAAAACCAAGCTTACGGAAATGCTAGGTCGATTTAGAAAATTTGATATTAATCAAAATTAAGTGTAGACTTTATAGAGTCTTTAAAGGTCGCTCTTTCCGTTTCCGTAAACGTTTTGATGAAAAAATGAAATGTTGATAATTTATAATATCGGGTGAGCCAGGCGAGGATTTTTTTCTTTTTGTTTAAATACGATAAGATCACCCACAAAATTTTTATAATTCCATCTGTTGTAGTTTATAAATAATGAGCATAAAAAATATTTTTTTTTTTTTTTTCTATAAAAACAGAGTTGTTTTTAATTTATGTTATAATTTAGGTTATATTGTAAGCGTACCCTTTGACTCTTTTCGTGTAAGAAGTATGTACTTTTCATATTTTTACTAAAATTTGGAGACGATATCATACTTTTTACGAACCATAGAACATTTAGCATGGACATTTACGCACACGGACAGGTGGACATGAACTGATCAATTTAGAACTTGAATTTGAATATTAAATATATATATATATATATTAAATAAAATATAATATATATATATATATATATATATATATATATACTTTATAGGGTCTTTGAAGCTTTCTTCAGGCCAAATATACTCCCATCCTTCGGTAGTGAGTATAAAAAAATTCCTCTTATTTCATCTGTAAGAAATAAATAGTTTATGTCTGAAAGTAGAGAACATGTTCTTATTTTCCTTTAATTAATTGATTGACAAATCCAAACAAAGCAAAAAGAAAATTAAAGAATTTTTTTGTTTTTTTTTATATAAAAAAGTGAATAGTTTTTGTCTGAGAGTTAGTATCGAAGTTTTATATAATTCATATTAAATATGAAATAAAGATATTGATGGGAAATTTTTCCTTATTTTATTTATAGATTTAAAGATGAAATATGGAAAATTAATGTTTTTTTTTCTTTTTCATCAAAAACATTATTTGTTAAATCACTTTCAGTTTTGATGTTAAATTTTCTTTTAACTACACATGACACCTTATCCGCGATTTAAATTAATTATTATTATAAATTATTTTAACTTCAATTTTTTCTGAGTTCGAACCACTTTCTTTTTACGCATTAAAAATTATGTATAATAAAATTCAGTGATTTTGGTTTTGTTTTTTCAAAATTATGTTAACGTTCATCAGGCTTTCATCAGGCATCAGGCTGTTTTTTTTTCTTCTTTTGTATTATTCGTTTAAAAATGTTCAATTCATATATGTTTTAAAGTTTTGCTTAACATATTTAACATTTTTTTTTTTTATTAGTAATTGAATTTTTTACAATTTTTTTCATATCAAACATAAAAAAAAGGGGAAAAATATCACGTGTAAACAATGCGACAAATTGTGGATTACGTTTAATGTCAAGCGAAACTGAACTAGTAATGACGCAGTTACCTACGCAAACGTATACTAAACTGCGAACAAAAACATTAAAAAGATAAATGTGGTGTTGAAGAGTAACACTTGCAGACAGACTTACAGTATACACGTAACAGCAGCAGTAGCAGCAGCATCTGTAACAAAATGGTTGCAAACACAGAGCTAATGTATGATATGAAAAAAAAGCGCCAAGAGTGTAAGAAATAAGGATGCCATGGAAACTTAATTAAGAGATAACTGGATGACACAGTGCAATGTTGGAAATACTGTTATTGTAAACTATAAAACTAAAGACAATAACAGCAACAGCAGCATCAACTACAACTACAATTACAACAAAAAATCCGATGAGAGAAACCAGGAGATGATGAAAAGTAAATAAAATAACACCGTGACTTGAAGACGTGGAAAATGAAAAAGAAATTTTATAAACACACCAACAAAAACTAACTGGAAAATAGTTTCCTCTTTTTCCTAAATAAATTTAAAGCACACAAATTAATTTAATATATAATTTAATTTAAGATCTTCTTTTTATGTTAATCTCCAATCAAGGCTTTTCTATTTACTTTTAATCCGTTTATTGCGGAATTTTGATAGCATTGCAATTTTTTTTTCTTTGCCTATGGCGCAAATTTTCTATGGCTATGTTTGTATTGCAACGAAATTAAAACAGACTTTTAACGGGATGCGAACACGTTTTCCGTTATATCACCTCCGCTCAGTTGCGCTATACGATTTCAACTGTCCGTGTGATATTTCCAATGTCTGCTATGAATGCGTTGCAAATAATATGGGGATTTTGTTTTTATTACTCGTGAGAGTTAACAAGACTTTGGTGCAACTCTCAGAGAGCCTTCTTCGTTTGCTCTAATTATTGTGTTATTTATTTTGCTTTTTTTTTTTTTCTTTTTTTTATAGAATTGTAAACAAAAAATGTATATAATTATGTATTACGTGGCCGTGTGTTTGGGATTCACGCGAACTGACATTAAAATTGATTGATAAGTGCGTACAAAATATTGTCCTCGCGGCTGCAAATTGGAATAATATTGTAAATGTACTTTTTGGTTAAAAGTTTGCGAATTCGTATGTAAGATATGCGAGAGAGTATGGGTAGCAAAAAATATCATTTAAAATCATTTTTAACACATTTATGGAATAGAAAACAAAGGACATCGTTTATGGATACTTTTTTTCTTTTGCTTTTCTTTTTTATAATGAACCGTCACTCAGGGGACATTATCTTAACATTATAAAGACAGTAATAATTAAAAAGAATTGGAGAGAGAAGAGTAGGCTTGCCCGCAGCCTAGAAGATGTATGCACAATGGGTAATGGGTGTTATGCTTTCACCGGTTATAGCTGCGACCATGCGTCAATAATAATTAAAGCACAGTTTACACCAAGCTGGGAATTGAAGCCAATTATTGAAACTGGACTTGATGGTCGTACTGTTTATGTAATGGGCTATACAAGCAAGAAACATCATGTGTACGTCGAGAACCTTTAAATTTCATTTAAATATGATAAAGGAAGAATTTGACTTAAAGCTGACAGATATGATATTATTCATAAAAAATTTATGTGTACATTACATACATGGTACCACCGAATGGTGAATGGTGTACTTATTTTGCAATATCAAGAAAAAAGCTTCAGAGCCCCTATAAAATATACTCATTCTCGATGAACATCAAATTCCGATTCGATTTAGGTATGTCCGTTCGTCTGCCTATGGTAAAAATTCTTCCAATTGCAAAAATTATGAAATCGATTTCAAGTTACGCAAAAAATACGAGAAGTTTTTGCACGCAGGCCTGTGTACAAAAATGGGTAAAATCTATGAAAGGACCTCCATATAAAAAACTACAAGCTAGGAATGATTGTTTTCAGAAGCAAAGAATTTGAGAATTGTACACATTACTCAGAGACTGCAACAGATGCAAGAATAAAAAGATTCATCTGTATTCTACGGGTTATATCTTACAGCACTTGCACGAAATTCGAAAAATTCGGTCAAGCCCATCCAATGTTAAGAAATATAGAAATTCTTGAAGGTAGCGAGCTTAAAAGATTCAGTCAAATTCGAGTATAATTATCTTCCTCGCTATTTATAGAAATAGAAATAAAATTCGAAAATTAGTCCAATGAATTGCTAAATGATAAAAGTTCTTATCGCTGATAATAACTTAATATGCTGTCGCACCTAAATAAATGATAAAATGCACCCTAAAACCTTTCAATATTTTAGTTAAATTTTATCTATCATTTTTCTATCATTTTCATGATCTATTTGATTCATTTTTGCGGCCATAAAAATGGTTACCGCATATAAGCAGATAGGCACATAAATAGATGTATGGACGGACACTATTTGTTGAATGTCAAATTTGACATTGATCGAAGATCCCGATAGGGTCTCTTTTAAGTTATAATAATCTATTATATCGGGTGAGTGTGATAAATTTTTCAATTTTTGTACTACAGGATAGGGAACATCGTATTTATGGATCTATTTGCTATACTTTATAAGCAACGAGCAAAAAATCCAATTTTGTTTGTCTTCGAAAACATACGTCTTCTCAGTTTGCGTTATTTTGTGAGTGTATTTTTTCACTCATTTCATCCATTTTCAATACCAACTTGCGAGCAAGAACTTTCAGTAGTTCCGCCAAATTTGCAGCCGTATCTTCATTTTTGCGATCAAGAGAATTTGTTCAGAGGGATTATATAGACGGACAGACGGATATGCTAAAATCGATTTTAAATTTAATACTGATCAGAAATATATATTCTTTCTGTTGTCTCTGATGTGCACTCGCCGTTAGGTGGTGAGTCTTAAAAACTTGTCGACAGCTTGCAACTTATGAATGACTTTTAATACTCGCACAATAATCCTTTAAAATCTTTACAAACAGGATCGAAATTGTTCATTTGCTTGCCGTGGTTTTTATGTATACGTTCAAGGCGGACGGATATTTAAGATTTTTAAGAAAAATAAAAGCTTTTCCATTTATTGTAGTCGCATCTGCGAATCGATTTCACTATAAAAATGTCATAAGAAAATGTTCAAAAAAAAAAAAAAAACGATATAAAATAAAAGCAAAAATAAATAAAAAGTTCCGATAAATAAAATATTCGTAATTCATTAAAAACGCGATATTTTAAAATTATATATAAATACAAATGTAAATTTGTATTGATATCTTTGTATACATATTTATGTACTTATTTATATACATTTCGCGCCTCGTTGCTTATAAAAATTCGCTGTATATGTTACTGGTTCTTGCGGCAAAATTGTTAAAGCTGAAAAGGTTTTTTTAATTAATTTTCATGTTACGGTTATCAGTTGGAAAACAGTCATGTTTAATAAATGATATTTCCTCTATATAAATTCACATGAATAAGTTTACGCGCATTTATATGACCTTATTTCATAACATCTATCATATTTAAGAACTTTGGTATGTAAACTTAATATGTGAAGGTGTGCACAATGCCTAAAGAATGTTAAAAGGATATTTTGTAAAGGAAAAAGTAAACATAAGTGTGTGATTAATTATCATAGCTTGAGGTTAGAGTGCGCTTATGCTTTTAAACTCACCGCAAGGGAGGTATTAGATTTGTAAAATATTTGCAAGTCATAGAAATACTCTTCGGACATCCTACCAAGGGCATTCATTTTTATAATTCATAAAGAATCAACTTAGCCATATTTGTCTGTCCGTCCGCCTGTAAAAACTACGTTTACAATCTCAAAATTTGTACTAGAAAACAAACCTCGCTTAGCCATCGGCTTTATAACTTTGAAGTTGATGTAAATAAAACACATTTCCAGTTGACATTTGGGACAAATTTTGTCTTTTAGTATATTGTTTGGATCTTGCCATTATTTGTAAAATAGAACATCATTCAAATATTGTCCAGGGGATATCTTGCAGGACTGGGTCCTTTTAAGGTCATTTTCCATGACTTGTCTGCACATAGCAGGCGATAGCTTGACAATAATTTCATTGATGATAGCTTTCAAAGCGTCAAGAGTTTGACAATGGTTCGTATAAACTCGACCCTTTGCTTAATTTCACAAAAAAGAGCCAAACAGTGAGAAATCGCACAATATTGGTGGACAATTTACATCACAAAAACGTCCGGGAAATTTATTAAAGAACAATACCAAAACAGATCACGCTATAAGCATTATGGGACCCTTCTATTAAACCCACATATCTTCAAGATCCGTGTCCCCAATTTCACGCCAGAAATAATTGTTAATCCAGAATGCTATTCTTTCCGTCTTCTTCTACACTTTCACTAACATCGCCAATATGCTCGGTCGAACGCTTCGATGAAATCTGAGCCTTAACAAATTTGTTATAAATCCAGTTTCTTCAAACTATTTCACAGCTTTGCCTATAGTGCACTCAGATAAACAACTAAGTCAACCATAGGCTACTGAACTATAGTGTCAATACGTTTGTAGTGATTTTTTGCTATTTTAATGCATTCATCGGCTGTTACCCGAACCACGTTGTAAAATCGCAAGTAGTACACTAAACATATAATGTCATAGATGATAGTTCTGCTGTCACATATTACTGAGGCTAGATTTCAAAATTCGGACTACAAAATGGATGACCACAAATTTTACTGACACTCTTGTCGGTTTCGCTTGAATGATATTCAATATAGATTAATTTTACAAAAACCTAAGAGGTGCTTCCAGATCGTAAAGAAAAATAATTTGATGTATATATATACATAAGCAAAGAAAAGTCTCATTTTTGTTATTATTATTATTATTATTATTAAGGAATTATTTTTATTTAATAAATAATAAATTTTAATGAATTATACTTATTTAATAAATAGTAAAGCTGTGCTGTTAAACACTAAGTTAAGCTCTTAAACCGTAGTTGACCTGTAAAATTGCCACTGATTATCCCTGATCTTGCATTTAGCACCAATTATCAAGCCACTCTAATCTAATTATCAAAATGCTTATCTTGTTTTTTATGCAACATATCATCTTACCGCAAAGGTGATGAGAACGTCAGTAAACAAAATATTTCGTTTACGTATTCAAAAGTACTGAGCGTTCAGTTAACTAGTAAAATATATCATTGCTGAATAATCACTTTGACTTAGCTACTTGAACACAAGCGTGTGTTTCATGCTTAACACAGGTTTCGAACCATTGCAGTAGAAGCAAAATTAAGTCATTGTATCCTAAAAAGACGAAAGACAAACTTATGCTTCGAATTGAAGGCAAAATAATTTTATTAAATCGTATTGACTAATTTGTTCTAATCATAAATGAGAAGATTTAATAGCCATCGCTAATTTCTTCAGTTCCACCTGAAGACGCGTAACAGCAGTATCATAATCCTAACCGAATAGAAAATTTTGTAAAAAAAAAAGAATTTGTACATTTAAGTAAATTTTATTTCCAATAATTGTCAAAAAAAAATCTTAGAAGTTCTTTTATCATACGGTTAACGAAAGTACCAAAAATGAAGAGATTCTATGGATAATTGGTTTAATATAATTTGGCGAATTCTTTAGCAGTTAGGAATATTAAAGCAAGAGCAAAAATCGTATAAAATATTTCTTTGTTCGTAGACAAGATTATCGACATTGACCGCGGAGTGGTAAATGTAATCCAAGGTCATCCTACGCCCGGTATATTGCAATCCATAATAATACAACGACTACGTAAATACCCGCCATCGGCGCTTATTCCTCCACTAGCACCAGTACGAGTAGGACTACTATCACCTCGAGAATCAGATGCAAACGGAGAAAAAAAACTTTGAAAGAAATGTGGTAGCGCCAACAAGAACCCGATCAACATGCCAATTATGCGACTAAAATCTCGACTTCGACCTCCACAGATTCGACCGGGCACCGGTTCATCCATGTTTATTCATATTTATAAATTGAAAAATTTACTTATAGATTTTGAACGCAAAATACGTTGACTACGAATTTTTTAAAGTTTACAAATTAAATAAAATGAAAGAAGAATTATTTCTAATTTTGTTTTTATTTAAATTTTTGTGAACAGTCGAAAAGTAATTCTTTACTATATTTCAATAAATTTCATATTTCATTTCCAATTTGTTTTAGAAAATGTTTTTTATTCCGTTTATCAATTTTCGTAACATACTTTTAAACGAGTGAAAATCAAAAAGTATTTTATAAAATGCAAGGAGAGTTTTGATCAGCGGAAATCGGAGAAGCTCTAACAAGGGCTTGGAAATTTGTTTTCGAAAGTTTTCCTATTTACTCTCATCGATTTCTTAATTTTCGCCTATAATTTGACTAAAAATTTATAGTTGATTTATAGCCTGAAAATCGTACAAGCTCCAGAATTTTTCCTCTTCACTTTTTCAAAACTCCCGTAAAGATCTGTTAATTCGAAATTATTTAATAAAGCCGAACAATTAGCATGCTGCCAATGCTGCCAAATTTAAACAAAAACATTAGCTTGATTTCATTTTTTTTTACTTTTCATCGATAAAATTCAAAAATAAATTCTATTAGACTCTAAGTCTTGCAGCTAAGAGGTAAAGTCAATGGAACAGTCTGCAAAAAAAGGATTTCTTCGACAAGTTTTTTTAGAATGGAAGGAAAGGTAAAAGAGTATTAATATTCAAAAATATTATTAAGGACACCTTTAAGTACTAGAAAAAAAATTATTTTCGAAAAATATTAAAAACGGCAACAGCGGAACTATTGTCGCGAGTCCTTTTAAATTAGAGGAGCCCTATGACCTACGCCTAATTAAAAACAATTAAAGTCGAGCAAGGCAGACCATTCAATATTTTGCATCTTGTCTAATACAATTATTTATATACTTTCGTGATCAAATCAAAAAAAATTGTTCCTTGCTTCCATGTTAAGGTATCAGGAAACCTTTATAGCATAGTGCAGATTTAACAAATCTCTGTTAAAAATTATCTTATTTTTCGACTTCTTCTGTCATAAAGTGCCAAAAATTATATATCATCCTATATAGTCTTACTTTTCATGAGAACTTTCATACGTAGTGGAGTCCAAAAAATAGATCTACTTGTTCCACATCGATACACAATTAATATTCACGTCCATTTCTATTAAGGACTCATTTGCATCGTAAAATATTAAAAGTTAAACTTTTTTACTACACGAAGGCTTAGTTGTCATGGCAAATGAGGGATGGTGATTAAAAAATTCGTTGATCCGATTCAAATTTGCACATTTATTTTATATGCCAAACTTATGGTTTTCACCGATTTGTAGCGAAAAACATTAGAAATCGTAATGCTTTTCATATATTGTTTTCAAAGGGGACGTTAGATGGGAAGTGGTAACAAAAGGCATTCTACCGAATCCAATAGCGTTCATCTTTTGATTAAAAGACGTCAGCAGGCCAAATTTCGCCAAAAAAATTCTTAAACTTGCTACCGTTAGATTGAACACAAATATACGTATTCAGGTATCAGACAAACTCCTATTGCTGTCGCATCGCGGTAGCGGTATTTACACTTTGTGCGGCAGAATGGTGAGCACTAAATGTATTCGTTTGGATACAAGAGAAGGAAAAGGGCAGGAATTTAATGAAAAGGAAGGATGTTATCAGGAAGTATTTGAGCTTTGCTCTTATGGCCACTAATTGTTTTACAAATTAAAAAATATTACGAATGCCTTGATATACGTGCAAATAGTTGGGACCACATGTTTCAAATGACATCGGAAAGGTTGTGTTGTAGCGCTGCGATCTTGGGAGATGATATTTACGTGTTGGGTGGTGGATTGCTAAAGTATTCACCCATAGTTGTGTACTTTCCCATTGCAGGTCCAGTAAATTAGGTAGCCATACCATACCCTATACCGTAATTTTTAACACAAACGCCCAACAATGCTTTGAAAGTATCAAAGTATCAATGATTGAACTTAAACTCTGGCATTTTAGATTTTAATTAGTTTAAGAGAAAAAAAAATCTAAAGAGTCGGTATCCCGAGGGTTGTGATTTGTTTTGAATCGAAAGGAGATTTATAGGGAAGGGTTTATATTAATATTACAACAATTTCGTTTTCTTAATGTACGTTAAGCCTTTTTAATAATAAATATGTATCTGTTTATTCCGAGGCTGAATATTTTTCAGGCAAACTATTACATTTGCTCGTAATTTATTTCCGTATTTTTCTAATTTTAGTTCATATTGAAAATGCAATGAATACTTTAGAAGAGCATGTTCATGCAAAGATTGTGCTTCCAAAGTATTAAAATAAATGAAAATTACTTGATATAGAAAACCATTTTAATGATTTAATTAAAAAACTTTGATAAACAGTTTGCATATGAATACAGTTAGACGGAATGAAAAAAGAAAAAAAAAGAATTAAGCTCAACATACAATTCTGATTTCATTGAAATGAGACTAGAGAAAGGAACAGTACAACCTTTAATATATTTTAATGGCCAACATTCTATATTCTATCTCCTCCTCTGTTATCTCTTAAGAGAAAATGTAATCTAAGCCGACAGAACTCACATATAATATAGAGAAAATGAAAAAAAAAGGAAAAAACTCAAGTATTTTAGTTTTTTGCTTTGTTGAGCAGAGCTTTGAATATAAAGAATTAAAATAAGTTTTGGAAAAAAAAAAAAATGTTCTTATTTAAAAGTTTAACTTGAATGATGTAAAACTTCTGCATAAAGTATTTTTCTTCATCTTTGTACCAAACATTCAAGCAGAGATCAATCAATAGAATTTTTTTTTTTTTTTTTTAGATCTGTGCCAGTAAAGTGGAGTTTTTCTTTCTTAAAGCAAACTTTTCATTGACTTTGATTTATTACAAAATATAAAATATTTTTTTTCAACATCACCTACAAAAGGCTCACTGAAGGAAGCAAAAATGGTATTAAAATAAAGTTACGATGACACACATAAAGCGAGAAATGAAAGGCAGTAAAAGACGAAAAAAAATAACTGTAATGAAATCAATTTCGATAAATGGCTTACGGTACAATGACGAACTGTTCTTCTTTTTTATTTGCAATAAAGAGAGGAAAGAGAAAAGAAAAATAAATAAATTTTATGAAAAATTTGATCAAAACCGAGTGAGTAATAACTTTGATGTTTTTCTACGAACTGATTTTAAGTTAAACTTTTTTTTTATTTTTAATTCTTTTTAATTTAATATTTTTCTTTTATATGCATAAACACGTTTGTGTCATGTCGCCACCTTTTATGAATAGCGCACTAGGTTGTAAAGCAGCGAAGCGTTCAACGGAGTAATCTAGTGCAGTTATACTACAAAAGTTGCATGTGGCTCTCACTACTCGTCTGTTTGTATGTGCAGCACATGTTTGTACGCTAACGGGTGTAATTGTAAGTTGTTATAGTCAAGAGTTACGGCTGGGCACGCTGTGTGTTTGTTTTTATTTTTCGATGCTCTAACATACCCGTACATACTTCATGCATATGAACCTGTATGTGTTAATGCATGAATTATGTAAGCATGAGTTAATTTTATTAAAAGCCATAAAAATCATTTTTTCATAAAATGTTAATATTTTTTTATAAAAAATTCTGAAAGAATTTTTTTTTCTATTTTTTTTTTTTTTGGTTATATATAAAATAAATAAAAAGCATAGCATCTCTTACGATACATTTAATCAATAAAAAAGTAGCTTAATATGAAAATCCTTTCTCTTACACATGTGTACGAGAGTAAGTTTTATTCAAATATAGGATTTAACTGTTTTCGGATGTCATAGACGGCGCTATGAGTGCCATACCCAGAAAGACTTAATATAGGTTCACATTTTGTTATATCAATCTATTCAGTATCATTTTCTGAATCATTTCGATCGTGTCTACCCATTTGCACGTCTGCCACTCGTTCATATATTCCCACGTTTTGAGTCAAGCTCGAAGAATGAACTGAATCGATCTTTTTTTGGCATTCAAAACGTTTATTATATAAATAACAAATTTTTAATATTTCTATACAAAAATCACTGAACAATTAATTGTATGTGGGACAGGGGAGTTAATGTGAAAAATACGAGTGCAATGGTATCAATATTTGAGGTCTTTCCCGTACAAACATTATAAATTTTCTTAAAAGCATTTTCATGAAAAGGTAGCTTTTATATGACGTTATTCCGACTAATTCTATTGCATAAGATTAAAACAATTTAAATACCAAGATGAAGTTAGTAGTTACAACAGGGAGGAGGCCGCCGCCAGGAATTTAGTTTAATATTGTTTTCCTTACTCTTTAAGTTGACAATAGTGTCATATCATACAGATTATAGAAGTCGTTAAAAGATCGATACGCTCTGCGAAGTGAGTGATTCACCTCACAGTTAGTATGAATTGGAGGCAGCCTTACAAGCTCTTGCCAGAATATGGATAGTTAACAATCACTAGATAGATAATAATTTTTTTTTTCATAACAAACGAGACGCTCATCCAACTACACCTACTTTCCAAGCTTGGAAGTTGTGACAGCTTAATATGATTCTCATAAGCTGGAAATAAAGAGATCGGATTTCACTCCAAAATACGTATAGCAAAAAATGTACAAACAATCCACAACTATTTGCCTCCAGTCCAATATGTATACATGTGTATAAAGATTCTTGCCCTGGCTAATATTCAGAGCTGTTTCAATTATCCGTTTGTCCGTCCGTCCAGTTTGTGCCAAAAATTTTTCGCTTATCAGAATTGAGATAAAAAAGCAGAAATTTATCATCAGCATTCGTAATGAGCGTTCAAACAACAACGCTTTCTACTACGCATAAAGTTCACTACAAGCCAAGCTTTAATTATTAACATGAACTTTGTGCATGTTATAACAGATATAGGTTTTAAATTTAATATAAATATTGAATAACGTATGTAAAAAATTAATACATCAGTAATTGGCCAAAAAAGAAGAAATTTAAATGAAAATGAATGCAATTATTTCGGTAGGGGGTATCCACACACATATTGTTTCCTCACTCTGTAATATATGCTTGCATTGTTATACTCAACCCGAATTTAAAAAAAAAAAACAAAGTCTGATTCAGCATTTTTTAAGCTATATTGAGTGCGATTTATTCGTTCTCCTCGAAAAGTGCACACAAAAACAAATTGTTGTAAGTAAAATCTCTATGAAACATATACGTTGCTTCATCCTTACCGGATAACCATGAAGAATCGTATATGAAAATGCGAAAAAGCGATATATCAGCAAACGATGGATGTGTGTCGTTGTATGTACCTAAAATTCGTTTTACATCAAACAAATAATTTGTCATTGTGATGATAGCGACAAGTACATTTTCCCTTGCTCCTTTCCCCTTCCCTCTGCACTTATTTTCCATTTTATTAAAAATTATATGTTCATAAGTGTAACTGTGTATACGTAATGATATCATCTTTTGCCCCCAGTAATATTGTGTAAAAGACAGTTCCAAATATAAAAATAAAACCATTTTATTAAAAGCTATTGAAAGTGTATTGACGTCATGTGTATATTTATAATGGAAAATTATACATATTTTTTTTTGTCACTAAAACGTTTTGATGTGCTCTCGTATGTGCGTGTGTCTACGTGTTTGTATTTAAAAAGCATCTCGTCTGATTAGCAGCAAAAGAAGGACAAAATAATTTTCAATTTTTTTTATTAACAAATCAAATTTCACCGAATTTTAAGCGGAGATCTTTCAATAAAGTATTAAATCGTTTGGTAGAGAATATTTACATTAACGGTGTTTTCAATGTTTTCGTTAGATGTTTTCACATACGACCACGTTATGCTTCATTTTCAATTTGAAGTTAAATGTTAAGTTAGTGAAATCAATTAAGAGCTCTATGTTGATATTATATTTTATTGACAAATCGAGCGTTGATATGACAGAGGAGTTTATTTTTGATTTCGGAGCATGTTTTCACGGAAAACACATTAAAGATTAACATGGCGTTATATAAAGAAACCGTGATGTTTCTTTTGTTTTTCATTGAAACCATGGAAACGTCCTCAATATAAAAAATAATATCTTATTATCAGATAGATGGGAAACTCTCACTCATAAATCATACATTTCACGTAGAATTTTTAAAAACATTAAAATTTACGAGATATAATTAATAGCTTGTGAAGACGAAAAACGTCTTTCAATTAATTCCCCTTAACTTAGATTAAAATGCCCAATCGTAAAATTGAATTATATTTATCACTGCCATGTATAGTAATGTTAAGTGCATGGAGGACCAACTGACTGTGAATAAGTTAGCGATTGCTTAGGATAATATACAACGGGTGAATGTTTAGGTATATCAAATTCTGTAGTCAAGCAGACAAGTCTGCCATAGACGACTCTCACCCATAGAATATTTTAACTTGCAGGTAATCGACCGAGCATTGGCACTTTAGAATAATGAAAGATAAGTAAAGCATCAAAATTAGGTAGCGATCTATTTGAATCTATGAACAATAGTTCAATTACTTTGAGAATAAACGATTCGTAAAGCATTTTGAAGGAGGCAGGCAGAGGACATATCCTTGCAACGCTCAAATACCATAATTATATTTATATTTTTGTGGAAAGTAATTAATTCTCGATTGGTAAGATATCTGCTTATTAGAATAGCAGATCACACGTAATGGTGACGTTAGGAAAAGAGTGGCACTAGGCAAGTCGTAACGTAAAGTTACTTGGTCTACGTGTCGGTAAACTCATAGGGAATACATTTTTCCACCAAGAAATTCTGGGAAAAGAGTGAGCTGACCACCTTTCTCATGGATATTGTGTTCTTTACATTTTGGTATGATACAGATAATGAACTTACGGTGAATATTTACAACTCAAAGAAATTATATAATATTAGTTTTCTCGCTTATATATAGCGGAGATACGTTACAGTGATGCGATTCTTACTATTTTTACGTGAAATTATTCTGGTCATCTATACATAGGCGGTTTCAAATCATTAAATCCTTTAACTTGCAAATTATTGTCAAAATATTAGAGAACTTGGAAATTTTTATTCATTTTCAAAGATTGCTTTTCGTTTTTAGCCATTACGGATGTATTTTTGAATCAAACTAAAATTATAGATGAACTGAATTTATAGAGATAGATACGCGGATCTCATGAAATTAAACTCATTAATTAAACTTGTGGTAAATTAAAATATTTGCAAATTTTTTTTTTATTTTTTAAATATTATTTTTTTTTTTTGTCTCAAAGTCGATCTTCTGGGGCTTGAATAAATGTTAGTGCACTAAAATTGATATGAACTTAAGTTTTTAAGTAAAATTAAAAAGAAAATTTTCGAGGTAATGAAGAGTATTACAAGTAATGTAAAATTACATAAGTTTTCGCTTGCAATTGTTGTTGTATATGAAGCCTAACAATGATTGACAACAAAAGTTTATCGTAAGAGAATAAATGTTTTACCACATACTTGGTTGGCCGCATTTTCATAGGGCAATTATTACGGAACACTGCATCTTCGTCTAAAATTTAAAAAGATTATAAAATGCTTTTCGGCAAAGTTTGCTACGATTTGGTTGAAGCTGAACTATCTTATCAATCTTTTGTGTCGATTGTCGATTGCCTTTGGGCGTCTTTCCTTTATTGATAGAGAAATAATGGTTTTTTTAGAGATGTAAAGACTGAAAAATGCGTGTTGTATACACACACACATAAACGCACACACACACACATATATATATATATATATATATATATTATATATACATTATATATTTGGAATACACCACATATAGATAAGAAATATCTATGCAGTTTAGCAGATATATAAATATATACACATAAATATACATATACATTATACATGTATATGATGGATATACCATCCAAGTATGGAGGTGTATTCATTTTGTCATAATTTAGAGACCCGCAGAGATCAGCTTCGAAAATCCTGAGTTGATCTAAGCGTGTCCGTCTGTCCATTTAGCTATGATAAATATTCTTTTGGTTGCAAAAAAAAATGATATCGTCTTGAAACTTGGCAAAAGTATGACAAGATCTCATACGCATATGATATGTGTAAACCGGTCAAAGTGTATGTCTGCGATACATTTTAAGGGGAGAACACATCTAGTTTCTTGCTCATTACTCATAAACTACAACAAATACGATGATAAATATTTCTATCTATATTCTAGAAAATGGGAAAAATCAATCACGCCCACATAATACTATAAAATATTGAAAATACGTTTTTAGTTTTATTTTTATTTTTACTTTCTAAGATAACGATTACATAGATTCGAATAAAACCGAATATAATTTTTTGTAAATTTTATTGTACACGTGCACAATATACGAATGGTCTGAACTAACGTACAGATTTTATTGCACACAAATTCATGGAGAAGAAGGAAATTTTACTTTTAAATAATCCGCCCCGCTACGTTCGTCTAGGATGTTGTAGTTGTCACTTTGATTTTTAATGAATAATTTAGTTCTCTTGCTTCCTGAGTTTTCGTGAACTTTTCATAACATAAAAAAGTTTCTCTATACAATGTGTACATATATATATATATATATGTATGTATGTATGTATGTATGTACATATATCTGGGTTATATGCTATACAGGTATGTATCGTTTTATATAAAATTTTATTTTTTAGTTACTTCAACAACTGTGTTAAGATATAAATAATGTTTTTAAAAAAAAAGTCATTGTACGATGTGCGACAAATTCATTCTGACATGCTTTTACGAAACAAAAGATAAATCAAATAGAAGAGAGACAGAGAGATTATATTCAGTTACTAACAAATTCTTAATACCTAAGGTCCTGGATGTTGGCTTTTTAAAGGAAATTCTTAACGGGCATTCAAAGAAGAAAGTTTAAATTTGTTGTGAATCATAAGTTTTATGAAGTTAAAGATTAGTCTTAAGATAAGACTACGTGTTCCTTCTTGTCTTAATAATTGTCTTCTGTCTTTTAACTACTAAAGTGCTTTTAACATGAACGAGGCTTTAATATAAATTTTTTTTGGTGAGAAATTCTTAATGGAGGTGTTGTAAAGTAAAGGTTTCCAAAAGAATTTCAATAGACACTTAAGCAGAAATATTTGAATCGAAAAAATCAATAATAATACGAATTATTGCTTGCGAACAAAAACTAAATTAAAAATTTTATTAAAGAGTATTTTTATTGTGTAAAAATAAAAAATCACTGAAAGTTAGGTTATAAAAAATTTTGCAAATTTTCATTGCAATTGAAAATATTCGACTCGTCCTTTACTCTCTTAAATATTTTCTTGTCCTCTGTTTTCTTTGAGAAGGAGGAGTAAATGAAAATTGACACTTAACTGCTGCTGCTGTTAATGCTACGACATGTTATAATGCAAAAGTGCTTAAGGTTCACTGAAGTGAATATAATGTTAATTTTTGTTTTTGTTGTTTTTTGTTTTCCTCTAAAGCAAACATTTTGTATTTATTTCTTTAAATTCCTTTTTGGTAATCGAATACTGAATCCATAAAATCTGAAAAAGTCTTTTAAAAGTAATTGAGTTTAACAGAAAGATATCATAAAAAATGAATAGATTGCACGTTGAGAGAGTTGTTGGCGTTTTTGAGTTTTTTTTTTTTCTGTTAATGCTCGAAGAACATGCAATTTTAAATAATGTAATCGCTTTTAATTAAGTAAAAGTTTAAATCGCTTTAAGTCTTAAATGATTTCACTACTTCTTGTTTAAAAGCTTTGCACTTCGGCCTTTGCAAATAAATGGTATTTCAAAGTGAACTGACGAGTTGAATGTCGTGATATGGTTGCAACCTTTGTTTTGTTTTTTTTTTTTTTGTACCCTACCACTAACTTTGGTTCGAGATATATTAAGTACGTGCGGATATATATAACACTTAGGGAGGCTTAAGATAGACTCATCTTCTGTTATAACAGATTTCAGTTGTCTGTCCGTCTGTCTGACATCTAACTGTCTTATCTTCAACTTACAAATCAAAATTTTTGTAATATTTTAACAAAATTTAATACTCTGATGTTTTTTGCTTCAATTGGACCATTCTTATGACTACTCCCTATAGAACGCCTCATTTGAAAAGACTTTTAATATAATAAAAATTGCAATTTCTAATATTTGTCGACAAAATTCTGTGGAATCTAGTATTTTGATATATAAAATAAATGTGAAAAATGTGAATTGAATTGATACACACTTTTTGATTCATCTCCCACATAGCTATTCCTATGAAAAGTATGCCTTTATATGGCACAAAAGTTTGATTCTTAAAACTCCATGATGGAATTTGTTATTTGTTATAATAAATTATTTGCATCAAAATTGCATTATGTAGGTCTGTTTTTTAACTTTACTCCTTTAGAAAGGTTCTTATGGAAAGTAAATTTTTATATTTCAACAAAGTCTAATTTTCAATTCTTTATGACAAAAATAGGTGCAAAATTCGATCTTTGCTAAATTTGAACCTCAACGGTTTACTCTTTCCTTGATAAGAGCTCCCGTGAAAACCACGCCTTTATACGAAAAAAAACTTATAATTTCTATTAGGCAAAGTATTGTAGAATATTTTATAGTCTGCCTTGGCCAACTACAATGTTCTTAGATTTTTCGGATACAACTGTGAAAGAGATGTAATTTAAGAACGACAGCACATTACCTTATACGACAAATGATTGACTTAAAAATTCGTGATTCTTTATTATTGGAAACTTTGCTTTTTGGAATGTAGACGAAAATATTCCTTTTCAAAAAAAAAAAAAAAAAATTCATTCGTGTTGGTTGCTACTTTAAAAATTATTTTTCAGTTTGTTGAGATTTGGATTGCATTGCTTTAGCATTCCTCTTCAAGTGAATATTTTACGGTTTAGTTTTAAGATCGTAACCAGTCCAACTTTACGTGTTTTTATAAAAAAAAACAGCGCCATAGGAGCATTGAAAGCAGATTTCTTTTACGTTTCTAAGTAAGCGACTGAAAATGTAGCTACAATTAGTTGAGAAGTAATTTTTCATTACGCGAAAAATTATTGTCACATAAAACCTCACCTGATAAAATGTTATTATTTAGTTAATAGTATCGACACGCTTTAGGAATAAACTGTTTGACTTCCAGCCACATAAACACCGATTGAATAATTTTATGTTTCCTTCTTTGCAATAACTTATGTGCACATACATGTATAAATATATTTTCAAAATATTTTGGTGTTATTATTATAATTTTCTAGCGTAATCAAATCAATTCTTAGACTAGAGAAATGACTTGAGCAATAGCAACATAGCCCATCGGCTCCTTTTTTTTAGAAAAGAAGATTAAGTACTAAGCCTTTTTTTTTTTTTTAGAAAAGAAGATTAAGTACTAAGCCTAGTAGTGTTGATAAAGCAATATATTAAATTGATATTATGTTCGGATGCTCGATCAGCTTACTCATTTCCTAATAAACCGATATGCTTGGGTACTCAAAGTATATTATTTTAATCTTATCTCTGGATGTTGCTATGAATTCTGAATTTCTGAATTTGTTTGCGGTGCTTCAGTTGGAAATTGGGGGATTTTGTACAGCTTTTTATATAGACAGGCTATCAGTGACAATAACACTTGTAAGGACCAAAATCGCACCCTCGTTTTGGTTCACACGCTCTCCCTCCCTAGTTTGCTGTGCGGTTGCTGCAGTATGCACTAACCCGCAGCGTAAGGTTAAAATACAGGAAAATGCAACTCTGGTGAAGAGTGCGAACGAGTGGCAACGCCAGCTGCTGAGACAAAACCAAAATGGAGAACGACAGTGGGTTCCTCTTCTTCTTTTGGTTATTGTCGGGCGACGGGAATGGTCGTCGTGGTCTGCTGTTATTCCGTATCCATCCATGTATAGAGGGTTTAGAGGAGGAAATCTTATTCGTGAGGGGACTATAGACACTTGACTAAAACGGAAGGACTGATATTATAAGATTTAATTTGTGAATAGAAGTAAATAAATGAAAAATGAAAATTAAGGTTCGTGGTTTCATTTATTGTTCCGAATAGGAAGGGAGTTGTCTAATAGAAATTTGGACGCCTGGAATCCGGCGAGCTGACTCCAGGCAATTGATAAGGAGTTTTCATTCCTCACACACTTTTGAATCTCTTATTATTGGCAAAGTCCACAGCTTGAGGAATAGCTTTAGCTACAGCTGTGAATTAATTCACTATTTTCAAAAGAAAATATTTTTTTACTTTGTTTAGCAAACAGTATGAAGCACCTACGATGAATATCAAAACTACTAAATATAAAAAGTATGGACATCAGAAGTTTTCCTCCTATTTTTACTTAATTCCAAAGGAATTTCTGAGAGAAAAATTTTCATTTGTTGAAGAAAATACCTTTTTATCAGAAAATAATAAATATCTTTAAAAACTTTTTCATTTTCTAAAAATTTGAATTTTTTTCTTAGAAAAATGAACGCCACATCGACCGCTAAATGGCGTCAGAAATTGATGGATTCATTCTACTATTCAGAATCGAAGTTGAAAGTTAAAAGCTGTTCAAATACGAGCTTCTTTTCCTCTAAAATGTTTCTGTTCTGAAAAAATTTTTATTTCTATTAAATATAAAATTTTTGATTTCTTATCGAATCTCATCTTTTAATATAATTCCCAAGAAGATAGAAAATTAATATCGCTATTTAACCTATATTTTGTTTTTTAAATTGTGTGACGTGCCCTTAGTAAGAGTTCGTCTGCGTTTTGGTCCGAAAGGGTAAAAATGCAAAACGGTGCTATTTGTTTAATGTAACAGTGAACCATTAATATTTGCATTCTTTTACTTAAAAACACAAAAAAAAAAAAAAAAAATTTGAAAACTGAAATCGATTAAGTGAGATCAGCATTAAATTAGATTTTAGTTCAGTTAGTATTAAGCAGTGAAGTCATGTAAGTGAAGTCACATTAGAGTTGTTATGTCTTAACGTCGGAGTGTTGAATATTTGTTAGTGTGCCAATATTTTTGGCTCTTGATATATGTATGTGCATTTTATAAACAATAAAAGAAATATTAATTCTACGATACTTAGAAATGAAATTTTCACGAAATCGTAGACTGACTTCTTCTTCTTTTTCTGTAACTGGCTACGAAACTGAAAGAAAAAGAAATGAGCTTTCATTTCAACTGGTTTGTACTAAATAAATCAATTGTCAAATTAAACCAAACTAGTGAAACTATTCAAAACAATAATGTATACATATGACGATTTAAGTAAACGTAAACAATTTTCTAAATCAATTTTTAATGGAAAATCGAACATTTCTATGCTTTTATTTCAAAACAAAAATATTATTAAACATAAAAGCCGATGAATTTTTATACAGAATGTTGTTCTAGAAAAATGTTGAATGGAGTGAAAATATATGTTTATGTGAGCGGACATAAACAAAATGTTTGATTGTGTATTATACGAGAAGAAGATTTGAGGTTGTATGCAAGCAAATCAAGTAAGAAATCTCGTTTACAATCACAGTTAAGAAATTTAAGCTTATTTACTACTAGGTTCAAGATATTTTTTACGTGAAAATAAGCTCTGTAGTAAACATTGTTATAAAAAAATATAAAAAAAACTAAATTATAGAAAAAAGTTTGATTAAATAGAATTTTATTTAAGTGATCTAAAAGGTAGAAAATAAAAATTATTCTTAAAAAAAATATTAGATAAAATATTAGGTGAACTAAACTATGGAAAATAAATTTTGTTCCTTAGATAAAACTAACTATGATAGAATTCGCAGAAAATCGAGTGGAGAAGTGGAAAGAACGCTTGACAACATAAAAGTTAAGAATACTGATTATCCGATAAACATGTTGAAGAAACAAATCTTGAATAAAATTAATGGACTTTCTCAGCGGTTGGGTAAATTATGTTCCGACGAAGACAGACCTCAATGTGGTCCAAACTATAAGCGTCAATATTAATACAAAAATTGATATCTAAAAGGAGATTAACATTTGAAGGATCGATATTTTTCGAATTGTGGGAGGAAAGTTCGGGAGTTGTGAGAGGACTTCTCTTCCTAATAGTTATAATAACACTGTTGTTCATCAATTGTTATCTACGACTGCTTGAGTTAGGAGTTGAACTGGGCGCACTATGACGCAGACAAAAAGTTTCGATGTCTTTCCAAATGCACAATAATCTCTAAAATTAGATGAGGGAAAATCGTTTCTAAGAAGTATTGAAAATCTAAAGTGAATATTTAAATCTAAGAGGATCAGGTTGCCGAAACGAGGACGCTGCTTATACTTTGTTGACTAAGTCAACAAATTTGCAGAATGTATTGTTGCCTGATCACTGGTACGACACTTCGGAGAGCGTCGCGGTATTTGCGGGAATAGTTGGAGAGGAACATCCTCTGACTAGAGAGAGACTTTGGATTATACCCAGTCGATAATTTTTCCGGATCCTTAGAACCAGTAAAACCACCTATTATGGAGATTTTTCCACTCCTTCAGCTGAAAGACAAAAGTTTTTTGAAAAGAGTCCAGTACTTTAATGTACCGTGAGATTAAGCAGACGATCACTTAAAACCGATCAAGGACATCTGTACTTTCTGAATTAAAAAAAAGAAAGAAAAGAACACAGAACTTATTTCACTTTAATCTATACTGTCTTCTTACCGACAATCGGTTTTTTATAGATAAATATAGAGTCTTGTATAAACGTCTTTAAGGGTAGAGCTAAAAATAAATTTAAAAAAAAAATGTGATTGTGTTCGTAAATATTTTTGAAAAAAAATGCTTTTGGTTGTAAAAATTGTAATTATTGATGTGAAAAGAAGTCCTTTTATAGGAATCAAAAAACATATATATAAATACACAAATAAATTGATATAACATGAATTACAACAACAGGAATAAAAGCCTTGACTGCAGTTGACGGCCATTCCTCGTTAAAAGTGTTACGTGAAAAGCATATGTTAGTGCGATTGGATGACTAATCAACTGTATGAAAATGAATAGATTGATTGATTGGACTCGAGGGGCTAATAAGGACGACAGTCTATTGATAGAAAACCAGCAAAAAAATTGCGTTTTTGTGAATTTAAATAAACAAATCGTCGGGCATGA
The DNA here is from genome assembly GCA_000671755.1 of Glossina brevipalpis. Classification (NCBI taxonomy): domain Eukaryota; kingdom Metazoa; phylum Arthropoda; class Insecta; order Diptera; family Glossinidae; genus Glossina; species Glossina brevipalpis. The sequence goes on from KK351040.1 coordinate 1,749,691, forward strand.
ATACGACTAAAGGTAATTAAGAAAAATTCTTTTAAAATATAATTATCGCATAAGAATGAATGTATTCCTAAATGATATTAAAGATAGAAATGTGATAATGCGGTAGACCTTTGCCTTTTAAAGGAACTTAGCAGCAATAAATTGAGAAAATATTTTTAGTGTTAACGTAGCTTTTATATAACAAACGGATATCCGGTTTGCGTGTTTCTTCTTTTATTTCCCTTCTAAATATTTTCAAATAATTATGACAATAATTTATTTATATTGCACTTTTTATTTATTTAATATATATTAGTTAAGTTATTTGTTGTAGAGGAAAGTAAGAAATTATCTCATTCACTTCGACTCTTGAATACCCGGTTCCCTAAACCTTAGATATACAAACGATTGTCTAAATAATATTATGCGTTTAAGAAATAAAAATTCTCTTGTCATATACGTACATTAGCATTAGTGAACAGGTGTCATTAATATTAATATTGGATTCAATTGTTATTACATTTTTCTATTGCAAACCAAGTATAAGGCTTTTTTTATTAGGAAGCATTCTCTACAATTCCGTTGAAATTTGGTATTCATTGCAAATTAATTTTCTTGTTTTTCTTAGTTATACTTTACTTATAGACAAATGGAAAATGATCTTTGAAGATCTGTAGAGTAGGCATACTTCCGTTTATATTAAAAAAAAAATCAATTTTTGAGATACAAACAAAAAGGCGATATGCTATCGCATAGTCTAATGGTTAGGATATCCGCTTGTTCAGGGGGAAGACTACGGTTTGATCATTAGTATGGTAGATCGTAACCTTATGCTTTTAGTACAATGAATGATGATTTAAATGTTCTCACAACCAGCACAATTTTATTTTCCTAAATCCTACCTCCTTGTACATGTAGTAGTTAATAATTAAGTACAATTAATAATATTTTTAATTTTTCGAAAAATCTTTAACTTACATTTCATAAAAACGATCCATGAGGGAAAGGGTCTCATCATCCTTGGCATTACAATTTTCGAAAATTATTCTTTCAAATTTTGACTTAGAATTTCATAAGGTCTCTCAAGGCTTTACCTCATGTTACATACAGGATAACAAATGTGTTCTACTATCCTCCTTTCTTGGAGATGGATATAAACAATTTTTTTACCACCATAACGTAAAAGAAATTTTTATTTTTTATTTTCTTTTTTTTTTTTTCAATGTTCAAATATTTTTGGAATTTTTTAATAGGCCAAAAGGAAAAACATTATTATTGTTTTCCAAGTTTTTGTTTAGTCAACAACTATTTGAAATATTGAAATAAATAAAACTACAAAACTATGGACATTTAGAATATAAAAAGAGCGAACAACATGAAATACAATAGCGAAGGGAAAAAATTTAAAAAAAAACCAGCCCGCATATACGCTATGCTTCTACTACAAATAAATACAATCCTAAATGTATACAAGAGCATGAACACAAAGCACACTTTAGTATCAAGTGCCTAAACATACATGTATATGCATAGAAACAGCAATTACACTCATCCTCACACGCAAACGTACATAAGCAAAATGCATTGCCATGCTTTCCTAAGTCTTGTAATATTTAGACTATAAAATCAACAATCAACTGACTGACGAGCCTCTTGACGTGTTTAGTGTATGTCTGTGCGATGGTAAAAGAATCATGTGCAAGCATATGTTTATTACGGCGATTTATTGGCCTCTATTGCCAGCTACAAGGCTACAAAGCACACTTAAATTGCCTATTTAACTATTTTATTAATGTTGTTTATCTTTTCTTTTTGTTTTTTTCAATTCAGATTTTGTCAGAGATTTGAAAATTTAATTTTAAAAAATTATTTTCGCATTTTATTATAACATTTTTTTATTACATTTAATTAGTATGTATATCACTTAATTAGGTGCCTTGTAAATAATACGTTTTATTTTATTTTCTCTCTTTCTTTCTCTCTACTTAATTTTGTGTTGTTATTTTCTTTTAATATTTTCTCGGTATGTGTTTGTCGTGTGTGTTTTTTTTTAATAATTTGCAAACACGTGATTCATGCCGCACTTTTCCTATTATTATTGTTTAATACTTGTTAACACGTAATCTTTCGCTTTGACTTCACACTGTTATTACTCATACGCCATGCTGGTGGTCATAATGTGAATTTCAATTTCTGAGGTTTTGAAGTTTTCAATAATTTTTATTCTCTTTTATTCTCCTTTTTTGTTTTTGTCTTTTGCATTTGATTCCATAGCTGCAGTGTTCTGCAAGAGGAGTAAAAGGGGGGGATTATATGAAATTGGTTTTTGTTTTTTTTTTTTTTTTTTTTTTTTTTAAATAATGCCGGTATTTTTCTTTCCATGGTTTATAAGTTCCAATGAAATGGTAATAAACTATGGTGAGAGAAAATTGTGTGTACATGATAGAGTACAGAAATTAACTGAGAGTACTGTGTTTCAAGTCATAATAAAAATTAATCAATTTTTGTTTGTCTTTTTTTCAGAGCAATTATAACTTCTTGAAGATTTCTCATAGTGTTTGTGAAATTGCTGAAATATATATAAATTTTTTTATTAAGCGTAATAAAATTTTTGAGCCGATACACGATCCTGATTGTAGTCTACACCACTACACGATCCTGATTGTAGTCTACACCACTGTTTTTAGGTTCAGGATAGATCCAGAACGACATAAGCTAGATCCATTTTTTCTTATACGGAATCGAATTGAATGTCACAGCCGCTATTTTGATGAATTTTGATGGAAATGGAAAATGGAGATTGGATCGCATCATTCGTCGTACGATTCATTACGTTACGAAAGTCCTTACAAGCAAAAGTTTGCAAGTTTTGAAATTTCTTGACAATTACTTTACATACGATATAAGAAATTTGGATGTAATAGCTCAGAATTTTGGATCTCTTCTCACACAACCAACCTTTATATGGCAAAAATTTTTGGTAACAACTAGTTCGTAATAATAGTTTTATATAAAAAATAAGGATGCAAAATGGACTACATGGCTTCATATATTTCGTTCGTAAAGGTTCTAGTAAAATTCGCAAACAGGTCGACTTTTTCGTGTTTTATCAGAAAAGCAGATAAACTTTATAAACAGTTCCTTGCTCAGAAGATCAAATTTGCTAAATTTCGACCACTTCTTTTGACGTTTCGGTTACCTCTCATAAAGGGATGTTCATGAAAAACCTTTACATGGCAGCTAAGGAAAATTTTATAGAATACCTCCTATATAAAGAGTGTTACGAAACATGGCAGCAATGCAGGATTTTTAGTATTTTATGACGAAAAAAGTTAAAAAATTGTTTTTTGACGAAGTGGTGAATAGCGACCTTAATCAAACACATTGTGTTACTTGCTTTTTTAATCATTTTTGAACGGTGAGAGTATATATTCGTAGCACTATTTCGATGATAAGCATCAGTTTTCATAATGTAAAAATTTTCTTAGGCGGCATACGATTTATCTTTGATTTATCGACGGCAGTTTTATCATTTTTCTCTCGATCTTCCTTTCCATCCAGTGATACGGTCGTATGTTTTCCAGATTTGGAAAAGTTACAAACTGGCGGTCATTACTACTCTGAATCAGGTTTTCATGCTTATCGCAAGGAATAGATTAGATACCACGAACAATTGTAATGTAATGAGCGCTTTTTTCCTCTTTGCTTATCATAAGGAACAGATTACATATTGCGAAAAGTTGTAAGACAATATTTCGTTTTTTCGCTTTTAAAATTTAAAGAAAATTGAAAATGAAATATCGAAAAAAAGTCGGAAATATCCAATAATTTTAAAGTACATTTGATAATCGATACCAATATGAAGTCTAGCGAAAATGTCACCGCCTTTGATATGTCGTCCAGAGTTTAAAATGGCACCTAACTTCCTCCTCTGCCAAGCTTTGCTTAGGTATTCGTACGTATCTACAATAGAACAAAAGCGAGAAGCAGTTTTTTTTAAATAGAAACTAATGTAGAAATAAAGTTTTTAATAATATTCGGAATATTTGTTGATCATTTTTTGAAGAGTGTAATATAAATATGTAACGTTTTTTTTAGTCCCCAAATTTGTGATTATTTGTTAGAACACCTTAAAAGTGACAGAAACTTACTGTATGAGTTTGACATTTGTATGGCAGAAATATATGATTAGTGATGTCTCTCTCAGTGAAAAAGCTATCAATTCATAAACAAATTATTCTGTTTATTAAAATTTTATTTTTTGATCGTAAGGAAAACTTTATGGGAAAAGAGTAATATATCCAGAGATTCTCTATATCCTTGATTTCCCTTTCAAGACCATGATTTTTTGCTTATTTCTCATAAATTACCAAAATAAAGTACAAATCATTTAAAACGGAAAAGATGAAAAAATACGATTATCGTGTACATCATAGATTAATTTTCCATTTTTTGATTCGAAAAATATTAAATTTAGCAACATAACTAGATATGGAGAGGTAAGTTAGTGATTTTTTGAGAAAATAATTCCAAATGTTGCAAACGGAATGATAAAATTGTTAGATGCACTTCTTTTCTAATGAAGTCTAAATCCAAAGATTCCCACAAACAAAACTATAAAAAAAAAGGCAAAACTTCTCAGTAAAATCATTCTAAAGCAAAGCATTGAAGCCGCAAATCAATAGGTTTAGAAAGCGCATGCCATACTTATAACAGAGAAAGAGAGAGAGAGAGAGAGATTATCTAATAGGGAGAAATTAGGGCATAAATAATAACCTAGAAATAAAGGGAAATTTTTAATAATACTCCCCACATACACACGCAAACGTACACTTTGACCAATAGAGTGTAAAAGTGAAACTAACTCTCTTGCTTTAGCAAAACGTACGCGTACAAAGGTATGTAAGGCATTGATGCTATTGTGTTACTGTTGTTCTTGTTGCAATTTTTGTTGAAAATATAATGTAAGGTTAACGTATGCATGATTGTGTGTACGTGTGTGTGTGTTTGTGTGTGCGTGTGTATGTATGTGTGTGTGTGTACAGTTTGGACATTTGCCATAAAACGTGTTTGCATGCAGACAAAACTGATGACGTCAAATATATATGTAAATGTGAAGCATATTACATCTAAAAATCAAATGAATACACATACACTCACAGTCACTGTACAAAATAAATTGAACTAAAAAGCACGAGATGTGCACGTTAATTTTGTCTACATACGTATATATCTCACATATATACATATACTTATAAATATACGAATGTATATGCTTTTTTTCCTTATTCCTTGTGTTTTCATATTTTTGTGTGTACATACAAAGAGGTACACATACATATGTACATATGCATTTGTAAGCAATTATTAAGGTTTTATAGAATATGAATAAGTGTTTCTGTTAAGTTAAGTTTAGCTAGGCGGGTGTGTAACCAACCATATGCTTGTGTTTGTGTATCTCTAGCTAAGGCATGCACAAACTATATCCACTTATAATACTAACAGAGGTAGAAGCGGTAAAGGTTCACAGGTTATTTACCTTCCTGAAGTGTTGAAAATTTTGATTGTTTTCTCTTTTATTATTATTTTATTATTACAATAGTTGTTGTTATGTTTTGCCGATTTTAATGGCATTTTAATGTATGTATGACAGCTGTAACTATGAGAACTTATCAAAAAATTGAAAAAAAGCAAAAAAAGCAAATGTAAAAAAAAATCTTCTTTAATTCCAGCTACTTTTTATAACTTTCTTCCTATATTCTGTTCTTCTTCTTCGTTTTTTTTTTTTTGCATTGGAAACTAAAGAGTGTATTCAACTACATAATTAATAGGTCAAAGAATAATTTTTATTTTTATTTTCAATTACCTCCTTTTTGTGATTGTAAACTTACATGCTCTCAAATCAGAAAAACGAAGAACAATCCTTAGTAGGCATTGATAAAGAGCAAGTAATTCCCCAAGCTATTCAGCGTAAACAATTAATAAAAATTTGCAAGTGTTTAATCAATTAACTAACTTTTGGGAAATCAAGAGCTTCATAACCCTGAATAGCGGGAAAAAAATAAAAAAAATACTAATTACAGTAGAATTTCTTGAAAAATGAATAAGGACTAGAAGGAAAACAGAAATCATTAGTTTTTATTTAGTCTCTTGGTTTCAAAAAAAAAAAAAAAAAAAAAAAAAAAAAGAAAACATTTTTTAAATAAAACGAGTTTACAGAATTTTTTTTGATGTTTATGATATAAGTGAAAATTTGAGCTTCTTTTTTAACAAGAGTTAAAAGTCCTAAAATGGAGAAATGATTGAATTCCTAGAACGAGCGCCTGAGATTGTCGGATAAAAAGAACTAATAATAAAGATCTAGAGAAGAGAGATCTAGAGAGTATCTATAAAATAAAAGTTAGAAGTTAATCTGTAAAAAAGAATGACTTTTTTTTTTGATAGAAACCCCTACAAAGCGTATTCAAGCGTTGGCTTAAGAAAGATCTCCGCATAAGCAAGTGAAGTTTAATTTGTATCACTTCGCTTAATAGCTAGTGTTATCGTTGAATTTCCTCTTGTTTTTTTTTTGTTTTTTAAATATCCAACAACTAATTAACAATTTTTTTAGATGATCATGACCAGAGTGAAAAGTTCATGTTGCTGTTATCGTGGAAAGATCTCTTAATGCTTATTAATTAAGAGTAATTCATTAAAGACTTATCTAATGTTGCTAATGATTGGTATGAAAAAATCCTATTTAACCAAATTATAAATAATTTTTTCTTTTACTATTTTGTGTGCATTGACATAACGTAACGAAATGTTAAACTGAAACTATTACTTAACACCGACTAATTAGGCTATAATTTCTCTTTGAACAATGAATGAGGAGAAGAGTCGGATGACTTGCGTTTGCAAACTATTTCTAAGGTTTCTCAAATTTATTGCTTTCCTAAACTATTGAAACAAAAATTTAGTTAGTTTGCAAACAGCCACCTACAAGTGAAAGTACTCTTAAAGTAAAATAAAACAAAAAAAAAGAAGGAAAAAAACGAAACTAAAATCAAATTAAATAAATAGGACAGAAAGCATCCTTAAAAAATGGCAGCACCAGCAGCTGCAACTGCACCGGCAGCTGCAGCGGCGCCAAACAATCTGGCGGAAATAGCAGGAGAAACCAATTTTACTAATTACATGAAAAATCGCCTCAGGGGCGGTGGCATGAAACGTAAAGATCTGGACATAATTAACGGTCATAAGTTTAGTATGAAATTTTTTAAGCAACCAACCTATTGCGGTCATTGTAAAGATTTCATATGGTAAGCAAAAAAATATTCTAAAAGAGAAAAACATTTGTATTAATTTAATTAATGCTAACGAATTGCAGGGGTTTCGGCAAAGCGGGCTATCAGTGTGAAGGTAACGAAAATTTAAAAACAAAAGTATAAATAGAAAAATATTTTATTACTTCTTATAAATTTCGGAGACCTTACATATATACATATTCATGAGCAGCATCAAATTTAGAATCGATTTAAGCATGTCTGTCTGTCCTTCTGATTATCTGTTTCTTGGCTTTTTTCCACGGTATTGCAAGACTGGCTGTGTTCCACAGTATTCCATAAAAATAGAAAGTATCTGCCACGCCCACCTATTAAAATGTAATTTTCCCTCAGTTTTCAAGATAATGGTATTGGGTATAAAAGATTCGGCACAACCGAATCAAATTTTCTTACTTCTTTCTCGTCACAGAATGTCGTTTCAATATTCATCAGAAATGCTCCAAATATGTTGTATTCAAATGTCCCGGCAAGGATTCGGATATAGATGCCGATTGTGCTAAAGTTAAACATAAATGGATATCAACGACGTACACAACACCGACATTTTGTGATGAATGCGGTCTTTTGTTGCACGGTGTCGCTCATCAGGGTGATAAATGTGACAGTAAGTACAATTACTTAGTCGTTTGTACAAGAAGAATTAAAGTAAGCAAAATATTGCCGGTTTAGATTGTAATTTAAATGTTCATCATAATTGTAAGGAAAAAGTGCCACCAATTTGTGGTGCTGATATTACGGAAATAAGAGGCAGATTACTGCTATATATCGAGCTTAAAGGCAATCACTTGAAAATTGATAGTAAGTGAAATATCTTTTTTCTTCTTCTTCTTCTTTTACTATTATTAGTATTTAGAAAAATTTTAATAAAAAAACTTATTTTCAGTTAAAGAGGCATCAAATTTAATACCTATGGATACTAATGGGCTAAGCGATCCGTATGTTGCTATAGCATTACATCCGGATCGTAGTGGTCGCACTAAGAAAAAAACTAAAACTATACAAAAAAATCTAAATCCAGTTTACAATGAAACATTCACTTTGTACGTAAAAGTTGATATAAAAAGTTTTGATGAGAAAATTTTTAATTTTGAAAATTTCTTATTAGCGATTTGCAGCCTCAAGATCGTGATAAGCGCGTACTAATTGAAGTTTGGGATTGGGATCGTACTTCACGCAATGACTTTATGGGTTCATTCTCTTTCAGTTTAGAAGAAATACAGAAGGTCTGTTGATATTCTTATTTATAATTGTATGCTTGTGTGTGTTGCTATGGTATTTCTCAGGTGCTCTTGTTAGAAATTGAGAGATTTTTGTGGATAGTTTTTATCTATCAATGTATATGAATTCATTTAATATCATTCACGTAGTTGTTCCACAGTTTTTTTGTTGAGTTTATTTCTGTGCTCATCTACATATCTACGTGATTTCTTCCGCGTTAATCCACAATAATCTGGCATACGTACGCTAAGGACTCTTTAGGATACTTTTTGCTTAAAAGTGAACGATATTTCTTCTGTCAAAAGCTCCGTCTATAGTCATTTTGAATTCGAAAATTTACAAATTTGAAATGTTTGTTTCTAGAAATTTGAACCTTGGGAATATGTGCCTGATCCTTTAATAAATAAACTCAGGATAGTAGGTTTAGTTTCAATATATTAGAGTTTGGGGAAAAAATATTGAGAGATTTTTCTAATTAGATGGAAGTTTGTGTTATATGGGTATCGGGCAACACTAATCGGATGTTAAACTTGGTCAAATGATCAATTTTGATCTCTACTGCAAGCATTTACACCAACGAGCTAAAAAAAAACGACTATAATTGATTAAGGATGTTATTGTCGGTCACCCACACATTTTGGATGACCTGAAGAAAATTTAAAAAGCTTGGCTGGGAAATTTTTGTGCATCTTATAGCATTCTGAGTTCAGACCTTGCCCGCTTATTTTGACTATACGATATAAATACGATCTCAAAACAGATCTGTGAAACAGACCGAATTTGCCGGTTGCCAAAGCGAAGCTGAACCAAGTATTTTATAAAAAATTAATTTTTCTAAATAAAACGAAACTTCGATGGATTATGAGGAGAACAAACAAGCAGACGAAGATGGCTAAATCATCTTCGTCACATAAACGTATATGTTTGTTTACTTCATACTATGATGAAGCTTTTCCCTAAGCGCTACAAGCATAGGTATACAGGTTTACCACACCCGCTGTGATAGGTTCAACAAACTAATACGATCAATGACAGACATGTCTTCCAAATCCATATGTCTCGAAGTGTTCAGGAGAATATTCATATATGTATACATATATGCATATTTTTTATGAGGGTTAGGTTTAAAATTGATTTAGCCAATCGTTTCCATAGTTTGTGGTGAAATCTTTTAAAAACTTCAATCAATTTTGTAACTTCAAGCTTCGAATAATTTTCCAAAAACATTTTCGAAACACGCACCTAACTAGATGATCAGAAATAAAATGATCTTTAAATATATACGAATATCATATTAGTTTGGGGAAAAAGAAATCCATCCAATCTTATATAAACTTCAGGACTTTATTTAACATTTCGAATTGGAAAATAATGGATTTCTTTTTTCCCAACCTAATATATACGAATATCTAATCCGAATTTATCTTATCTTTTTCTAAGATTCATAATCAAAATGTTTTTCTCCTTTAGGAACCAATTGATGGTTGGTATAAATTTTTAACTCAAACTGAAGGCGAACATTACAATATTCCGTGCAGTGATCCCGTAAACGATATTGCTCGATTAAGGGATGAAGTTCAGGTATGTACTGTACTGCTTATAAAGGATAAATTAAATTTATAGAAATTGTTTAAATTAGTTTAAATATAAGAGGGGCGGGTCTCTTACCACATCGACTTTACGAAATAATGCAAGAAATGTATACAATAGGCTTAGAATAACTTTCTTTGTATTTATGACATTTTGTGAATTAAATATTTTCTGCTTAATCCTAAAACATTACACATTTCAAAGGACGATTAAAAAAACTTCTAAAAGAAATAAACACAATAATAAATAAAAGAAATAAATAGAAGCCAGGCATAGCCAACCTTTAATTATTTTACACATCTTTGCCTAAAACGCTTTTTCGTTTACTCTCGTGATAAAATATCAAAATTTATATTTTGTATGCTTTTTACGGCATGAATTTATGTCACCTAAAATTAACATTTTTAATTTTTCTCTCGAAGAACGTTTTCTTCAACTATTTTTGTCGTAAATTAAACTGGATTTTGTTATCATATAAAGTCCTACCTTTCGTAGGAACACAATATGGATTAGTTTCCAAGTTAAATTGCTATAAAAAAATTAGACCTTTTGGTCGACTAAAAGTTTGCTTGGCATGAGAAGACCTAAATGATGTGATTTCCAGAAAATAGATTTACGTGGCCCAAATTCAGCGCAGTTCATTTTCACATCAAATTACTATCGCGGACAAATTTTCATCACGAAGTATTAAACATCGCACCCTTTTGTCATGTAAAGGCTTACTTTTTTCATGTGAACGCTTATATGAGAGGGATTCCAAAAAATAGATTTCCGTGGTTCAAATCTAGTACAGTTAGTATTTGTGTAAAATTAGCATTAGAGACACATTTTCATCATAGAGCATTAAAAATGTAGACTTTTTTTTTATCATATAGAGGTTTATTTTTCATAAGAAAGATTATATCGGAGGCGATTTAAAACTTGATCTCATCTAATCAAAATTTTTCATGTACATTTTACATGTCAAGATGCCTCTTCCGACTGATTTTTGTCGAAAAATATTACAAATATGAATGTTTTTCAAATACAAACTTTTTTCAAATGGGCCCTTATATGGGAATTGATCGCAAAACCGATCCGATCAAATTCATTTTCGGCAGAGTTCCTCCGTAGTCCAAAACAAGTCACTATACCAAGTTTCGTCAAAATGTATTTAAAAATATAAGCGCAAGAATACATGGACAAACATTAGATAGATAGACGGACAGAAGAGCTTAAAAGGTTGATCTATATAAGGCCTTTTAGTTTTTTTGGATGTTGTATACATCCGCACAATCTTACTTTGCTGTGGGTGATGTGCATAAAAAGAAGGAAGAAAGGAAAGAAAAGAGGAAGAGTTTGAAGTAAAACGAATTAGTAGTCATCGGTAAACTGTCGACTCCAAGTGACAAAAGCCTTATGTAGATCGAACGTGAAAGTGAAATTGTTCTCTACTTTTTTGTTGGCATATATATATATGATTTTTTCAAATAATTTCTTGTTTTTTTAATTCAAGATTTACTTTACTTTAAAAAAAAATTTTTTTTTCAATAATTTGAAATAAATTGACTTTTGATTATTTTATGAAGATCTCATGCTTTAATCAAGGTGAACTATCAATGAATTAAAAACATCTACATGGTTCCATCTGAGCAACTGAATAACATAAAAAAAATATTAAAAGAAATTTTTCGGTAAAAAATAGACTTACACCGCTTTGAAATATAACAACATATCAGAGTCTAAGTTTTATTTTAATCTTATGTATATAAATCTGTGTAATGGACTGAAATTTCAATCCTTTTTTTTTTTCTCTTTCATTGCATAAAATCATTTATCAAATGTATGATAAAAGCGTGACGATAAAAAGAAATCGAAAAGGCGACGTATGGATAATAAAAATTTACCGCATAATATGAGCAAACGTGATATGATACGTGCTGCCGATTTTAATTTTATTAAAGTCTTAGGCAAAGGTTCATTCGGTAAAATTCTATTAGCGGAACGACGTGGTACTGATGAGTTATATGCTGTTAAAGTGTTACGTAAAGATGTTATCATACAAACTGATGATATGGAATTGCCAATGACTGAAAAAAGTGTGCTCGCAGTGTCGGGTAAATCACCATTCTTGGTATGTTTGCATTCTTGCTTCCAAACTATGGTAAGTGAAAGCGAGAAGAAAAAATCTATTTATTTTCTGAAAACTATTATATTTATTTTTGTTTTTTCTGTTTCTTAAGGATCGTTTATTTTTTGTGATGGAATTTTGTAAAGGTGGAGATTTAATGTTCCATATGCGTCAATATGGTCGCTTTAAAGAATCAGTTGCTTTGTAAGCATTTAAGAATAATTTTTATTTTCATTTATGTTTTTTCTCTTACTGTTATTTAAGATAATATATAGAAAGAAAGATAATAAGAATTGTTTCAAAACATAAGAGATCTTTTTAGAAACAAATAAGTCCTTAAGTATGTGGAAATGTCTGTCTGCTGTTTACTATCGACTATTATTTGCCATATTATCCAATTAATTGCCACAAATGGGATCGACAATACAATAAGTAATTGGTTCTAACTAGTGCTAATCAGAAGGAGTAATGTCTAGTGGAGGATAGCACAAATCAGATTTTCGTTGTATTGAAAACTCGCTGATTTTTCGTCCTAATTTCATCAGTTATTTTTGGAAGCTTTTTCTAGTGATGGTTCCATTTAGCTCGAAGAAAGCATAATACAGTTTATCCACTTAACTGCCACAAATGCGATCGCCATTCATATTCAATATTATCGTCCATGTTGGCTTTTCGCCTAAACTAGTTTGTAAGGATTTAGCGGCACCGCCTTTGAAATTAAGGCGAAAAAATAAAATTTCCTATAAATGATAATGGAATGATGACGGTGGCAACAATAATTTAAATGAAATGCTATAGCTTGATATATTTAGTTAAATGACAATCGCAAAATTACGTTCGAATGGGTAGAATTTTTCTCCTAATGTCACCTCAAGTCCATTTCCTAGCAGATACTTATTTAAGATCTAACCAAAGAATAGAACAGAGCCGTCTGAAATTCAATGCAAAAATAGTCTCGATTAATAAAATGTCACGCCTACAATCTGTAACATAGTAATAATAATTGTTTGTAGATATTAAATATGTTGTTATCGAAATATATTCTTAAAATTCGAATCGATTCAATGTGTTTTTGTTATACTTTTATCAATGGGTTGAGTTGCAAACACATGTGTAATTAGTTATATAAGCATCAGGGATTCGTGCTATAGCGAATACAGCTTTCTTGCTTTTTTTATATTAATTTGCGAATAAATTTATTTTTATTTTTTTTTTTTTAGATTCTACGTAGTCGAAGTGGCTTTGGCTTTATTCTTTTTGCATGAACATGATATTCTTTATCGTGACTTGAAGTTGGATAATATACTTTTAGATATTGAGGGTCATATTAAATTGGCCGATTTTGGTTTATCCAAGGATTGCATAGCCGATACGGAAACGACTAGAACTTTCTGCGGTACTACGTCTTATATGGCTCCAGAGGTATGTTAAGATTTCGTTTATATCGATATAAGAAAAATGAAAAAGAAAAATTCGTACTTTACTTTTAGATACTCAACTATGAGTCATATGGCCATAGCGCGGACTGGTGGTCATATGGGGTCTTACTATATGAAATGATGGCTGGTCAATTGCCTTTTGATGCCGAAACTGAAGCCGAAACATTTCGAAATATTAAGGAGAAAAAAGCCATTTTTCCAAAGCATTTCTCGCAAGAAGCAATGGATATTATAACAAGCGTAAGAAAGAAAGCCATCAAGTAAAATTCCATTACACGAATAAATACTATATATTTTTTAAAGTTTTGCTCAAATTATGCTATAGCTTTTATTAGAAAATTTCAAACGTTTTTATTCTTTTTCTAGTTTCTAGTTAAAAAGTCCAATAATCGTTTAGGTGCTGGACGTTATGCTCGTTCTGAGATTACTACTCATCCATTTTACAAGAATATCGATTGGGAAGAAGCCGCTAATAAAGATATGAAACCACCTATAGTACCGAAAATTGTAAGAGTAATTATATGTAAAAAATGTGCTTAGAAAAATAATTAAATATATTTTTCGTGTTTATTATACAGAAACATCGCAAAGATTTGTGCAACTTTGAAGCGGAATTTACTAAAGAAAAAACTGATTTAACACCTACAGATAAATTGTTTATGATGAATCTTGATCAAAACGATTTTATTGGTTTCTCTTATATGAATCCTGAATTTATAACAGTTGTTTAGAAACTGAAAGAATATATGAAGACAACAACAACAACTAAATAGATAAATTACATGAAAAGTTCGCTATGAAAAGCTAAAAAAAAAAGTTTATGATATCTATATGCAGCATTGAATATTATATTGGAAAATGTGATAAAAGCTTTAAGGAAACTTTCAGGCTTTTAAAATAGGATAAATAATATTAAAGTTCAATGGATTGAATTTGAAATACATGATAGTGGAAAAAGCGAGTAAAGCTTTGTTGAAACTTGAAGTTTTATAAACTGAAAGTATTATTGTTTATATAGCTTGAGAAGCTTTCTGTTAAATTCATCTATTTTAGACTTACACTTGAGATTTCGAGATTTCCGTCACTAGATCTATTATATCGTGTTACTGTTAGAAGAAACTTTATGCTAAAGTGATGTTAACGTAAAAATAATTTTATTAAACTAAATCTGCATTAGAATGTCTAGAGAATGTACTCATGTTTTATTTATTGCTATGTTGTAGAATTTTTTTTATATTTTTCATTGCCCTTGGCAGAAATTTCTATCTTTTTATTACAAATTACAAATTTCTATGTTTTTACAAGTTTCTATGTTTTTACAAGTTTCTATGTTTTTACAAG
>KK351041.1:0-19583 GCA_000671755.1 Glossina brevipalpis
CGAAGATTCACAGGGTTATGCGACCTTTTCAGCCGCCCCTCCTCCTCTGCCGCTCTTGGTCGGGGACTGCTTATTGGTTATTCGCAGCTAGCCTACAGATATACCCTTGCGTACGTGCAGGCCGATCACAATCCGCCACCCGTGACCCCCACAGTAGCCTGAGCTTAGCCCTGTGCGTGTGTGTGTGTGTGTGTGGGTGTGTGTGTGTGTGTGTGTGTGTGTGCGTACGTAGATACAATTATAACGAGTTCAAATGCATACGGCGTTGTAAGTACATACACATAAAGCTTCTGTGTAAAAAGTATTCGAAACTGTTATAATGGGTTGGCAACTAAATAACTGCAGATGTCACATAAAGCAATAAAAGTTTTAATGAAGCATTTAATCTTTTGTAATAAAATCCTTGAATTTGAGGAATTCAGACATGAAAAGAAATTATAATGCTATATGATCAATCGGTAAAAGTATAAAATTTACTGATCGGACACCTCTCAGGCTGCTAGCATATGCTATACCTCTCTTTCCACTTCTTTTTTTCTGGCAATTGCTCGTTTTATGCACATATAAAGGATATGCTTTGAGTAACTAGTCATTAAAAAAAAAATTTTTATAATAATAATAATAATAATTATAATAATAATTATAATAATATTAAATGAGAGAAAATATATTGAAAAAGCAAATTAAAAGTAATCAGCTTTATTGAAAAATCTAGTGTTTGCCTTAAATGGTTTTGCCTACTGATAATAATGAATTAATTTTGTGAATCAATTTTGTTTCCAACATTTTTTTTATCAACGACTTATCATGACCATTTCCGACCTGCAAAATTATATTAACAGCCATATTCTAGTGTTATAACTGATTACTAGGAAACGCGATGTGCTTTCTTGTCATAGTTTTTGTAACTTTGTTTCAAATATGACATCTTGAAGAACTGCAATAGTTCTAATCAAACTTCTTAATATCAATTTTATTATAAAATTCCATCATTATCATAAACGCTTGCATTCATTTAATGAAAATTGTAAATTAAAAATAATTATATTTAATTGAAATGTCTTTTATCTATTTATATACATATATATATTTTATATCTATACTTACAGAAACCACTGGTGAACTTGGCTGGGCTTTTACTTTGATTGTAGTTTCAATATTATCGGCATTGATAGGTGCTATTGTAATGGTTATAGTTCTAAGATGTAGGAGGTAAGTAAAATAACGTATATTTAGCCACTATGGGATTTCAATTAATTTAATTTATAATTTAAAAGATATCCAAATTAAATTCACTCTCATTTGTAATGTATGCATAGCATTGTGCTAATTGAAACAAATGATAATATGTCCGTTTGCCGAAAATTTGCAAAATTTGCTTGGATCAAGTTTGAGAAGCAGCAAAAGAAGCATAATAGAAAAGTATTGAAAAAATTTCAATTTAATTTCAATAATTTACATATTAATTCGTGAATTTTGCTATAACATCATGGCATGTAGAGTAAAATTGAAATTAAAAAAAAAATTTTTATTTATATAAAGGTAAAAAAAAAAGAAATAAAAGAACAATTAATATCCAAAGTATACGCGTAGACATCTGCGCGACTGGCTTTCTTAATAAAAACACCTTTTCTTATAAAAATTTATGGAGTTCATTTATATTGATATTTACTTTAAGAATGAGATAAATATTTTACATAAAGATGATTATTAATTTATAATTTTTTTCTTTTTTTGTTTCTTTTCTTACAGAATTAAATCTGCCAACGCTAACGGTAAGTAATGTGCAACATATAAAATGATTTACTTATTTCAAACAAAGCATCCCACTTCAGCGTCGTTAAGTAACTTGATTGAAATGGAAGGGAAGAATAAAAAAAAATAGAGATATAGAGAGAGAGGGGGAGAGAGAGAGAGAGAAAGGATATGAAAAGGTAAAGAGAAATTCGTTACTTCAACGATATGTTTTAAAAAGCTTATCACTTTTCACAATATCATCAATTAGTTGCTTGAACTCTAAAGGAATTAAAATCATTTATTACGAAGAAAAAAGAAAAGAAAAAAAGAAAAAGGAAATCATTTATTGTTAATTTATAATGAAACCAAAAAAAAACAACATCGCCTAAAGTTTCACTTTATATGCTAAAAGACAAATTTCACTGATAGGTCACAGAAACACCTTTTTAGTGAAACAGCAACACCAGCATGACTTGTACGAGTAAACAGCAAAAACGCACCTTTTTACTAAAACCCAAAATGTAACAAATAAACAGGAAAACAATCAGAGGTTGTATAGCTGTTTCCTTTTAATTTTATATTACTTTTTGGTTTTCTCATTTAATTCACCAAAAACTTTGTTTAATTTTAAACTGTCATTTGTCTTTAGTTGGTTTGGGTTTTGCGTTTTTTTTTTCTTTTTTCTCTCTTTTTTTATTTATTATTATTTTTATTTATTTTTTTTTTCAGGGAGGGAATAACACTAAACATAAGTTAGGCGCCAGGTTTTCGCCTACATTGCCTCTTGCTAAGAATATGTCTGTGTGTGTGTGTGTGTTTTTTAATACTAAAGCAAAAAAAAAGAACTTTGTATTCTTTAAAGTATTTTCTTTAAGTTTTTTTTCGGAAATGTTTAAGATTTTTCATTAGGTTTGGTTTTCGTTTTACGTCTGTACACACGATATTTGTGTTTTTCGGTTGAGTGCAACAACATAACACACTCTGACAGTTAAACGATTTGTAGCGGTAATCGTTGTTGTTGATTTTAATGTTGCTTACAAAGTATCATTCGCATCTCTCGTGTTTCATGATTTAAGCAAATAGTTTTTTTGTTTGTTTTGTTTTTTGTTTTTTTCATTGTCTTCTATAGCTGCACACGTACACACTCATGTGATTTTTTTTTTCAGCAATATATGTATATATATATAAATATATATATATATACGTATATATATATATATGTGTGTGTGTTTGCTTCATTGCCTAATTTTTATTTTTTCTCGCATTTTTCTCTCTTTCTTCTGGTGGACATCATTAAGCGCTAATTGATCTCTTGTAAAAGGTTAAAGCATGTCTTTCCACAATTTTTTGCAATAAAATCAATTTTTTTGTTTGCTTGAGTTTTTCGTTTCCTTTAACAAATAAACTAAATGTTGCGTGAATACAGAGTTAGTCTTAGAAATGAAATAAAACATGTACTTAACTTACTTATACCCCCATAAAGTTGACAAAACATTTTTGTCACAAAAAGAAAAAAAACAATAAAAATGTTATCTTAGACACAAGACAGTGAAACTTACGTAATTTTTTCCTCTGTCTATTTGTATTTGATGTTGTAAGCATCTGCTAAAAGCGTACATTATTAATCTCTCATTTAAATCTCTTCCCAAAAGTGTTGTTGTTGTTCTTACTTTTAATGCAATATATATGCACATTTAATTATTGTTGCCATGAACCGTTAAATTTGATTACCGTTAAAAATTCAAAATGTGCTCTTTAATACAGAAAAAAAAACGATGATAACAACAACAAGAAAAATTTGTAAAAGAGAAATAGGTAGAGATAAAGAGAAAAGAAGGGAGGTGAAGAAGTTAAGACAAGAGGACATCAATTGAGTTATCAAGTGAAGGGAAGTTAAGCAAATTATGAACTGTTAAATAATGCCAGAGCTTATAAATGCATGCATTTGATTTCATTAGAGCAGACAAGTATTTTTTATTTTTTTGTTTGTTTTCATTCGCAATTTCTGCTAAAGTTGTTCACATTTGTTTATATAAAAGTTTCGAACTATATACGAGGGTCTGCTATACACACACACATATATATATATATATATATATATATTTGCACACACAAATAATCTGAGCAGTATCTCGGTTTCTACAAAAAGTGATATAAAAAACGAGTAAGAAAAATACATTCGCCTTTGGGGCGAATCTCTGATACCCATCATCTAATTGCAAATATATTTACGAGTGTTTAAATCCACGATGTCAAAATTGCTCTATGGATCTGAACTCTTAAAAATTTACGTGACAAGTTGCAATTTTTATAGTTTTACGGCGATTTAATACAACCGATGGTAAAAAAAAAAAAAAAATGAAAGTAGCACATACGTGACTAAATCGATATCGAGCGACCTCTAATTGCCAGGTCTATATATACCGTCAGGTAAAAAAATTAATATACAATAGTTAACATAAGATCGCGATCATTTTTGCACTGAACTTTTACTTTTACTTTTACTTTTTTTACTTTTTACTTTACTTTTTTTTATGTTACTGGTAAATAATTATATAAAGTCTTAGAGCAATGTTTCCTATGAGTTGTAGTTACAAATTTCTCTTTATTGTGAACATGATATAATGATATGCAATGTGTTAGCCGGTGCAGATATATAGGAAAGATGTAGGGTCTGATATATTATCCTATGCAATCGCGAAAGTTCGAGCTACAAACGACGAATCGCGTATGTGAAATTAAAAACTCTATACTTGATAGGGTCTTTGATGAGCATTTCTTGGTGTTACAAACGAGAAAACAAATTTAATGTAACTCCAACCTTCAGTTGTAGACATAAAAAGTTAAAATAAAAAAAAAAAATGTACAAACGACATATCATCTATGTTTGTAAAAAGTTTTCCATAGAAAGAAACAAAAGTGCATCTCAATCGTGGAAAATGTGCGGTAGCCTATGCTGCTGCTATTGCTGCTGCTACTGCTGGTGTTGCTGCTATTGCTGCTGTTGCTTGTCTAAAACATGCAGTACACATGCATATGCATATGGATATATGTGATATGTGGTGATGATGATGATGATGACGATAATGATGATGATGGTACTGCCATTTATTCGTGTATATGTGTACGTATTGCGCTGCATTAGTAAGCAGAGTGCATGCAAAATGTTCACAACCGCATCCTCCACGGGCAATTTAATTAAATTGTTGCCGGTTGTATGTTAGTTTATGTATGAATGTATGTACGTTGTCTACTCTTTACGTTATAAGTTTTTTTTTTTTTTTTAAGTTTTGCTTCTTAGACAAACAAACAACAATTGCAACAATAGAAACATATCAAGAAATTGCTGCTTAGCTTGCTGGCTGCTGTTACTCTTTGCAGGTTTATTACACTTTTTTTTGTTCATTTATTTCATCTAAAATCATTGACAATTGTGAGAGTTGCTTGTAAGTTTGTTGCTATGTTCATTGTTGTTGTTCTTGTTTTGGTGATGGTGGTACAAATTTATGCAAAATTTTTTTTATTTTTTTTTTATTTCTAAATGAGTCAACAAAGTTGTTCACAATTGCATTAGTTGAATGCAATTGGCAATGAAGCATTTATCCCTTTTTTTCTGTTTTAGTATTTCTTTTCCTTTGTTTCTCCCTAAGATAAAATTTAGGGGGAGCCAGGCTGTGCCAGAAAACAATAACAGAATTGAAAAGTGCCCGTGGCAGCAGCAGCAGCAACGAGGAAGCCAACTGCAACAAAGAAGGGGAACAAGGCTTGAAAACGGATGCTAAAAACATTAACTACTTTTTAGAGAGAGATATTTATATTAAATTATATGGGGGCTTCCATTAATCTCTCAATAGAAATAGAATTACACAAGAGCGATGGATAACGATAGATGATGATTTTAAATCATATATTTTAAGTACTACGAAAAGGATACGTTATCACAGACCAAAAGAAAAATGTTTTATCTTAACATTTAATATCGATTCATTGATAGGGCAGTTCCTTTTTCGTGTCAGAGATCTATTTTTATAACCACAAGCGAAGGATGTGGGAGTTTACTGATTTTGTCATTTTGTTTGTAATATCCAGAAGGAAGTTTCAAAGACCCCACAAACTATATCTATTCCGGATTAACATCAAATTTAGAATCGATTTGAACGTGTCTATCTATCCGTCTGTCCCTCTGTCCATTTGTGCTATGTCTGTGGTAAACATTTTCCTAGTCTGCGTGTCCACTTACTTGTCTGTTAACGTGTGTATTGTTGACGATAACCATTTTCCCGCTTGCTAAAATTAAGATACCTAGTTGAAATTTGGCAACAACATTGAAATTTTTTTTATATACGTTGATATTGAAAATGGGCCGTTGATATCAGTAACAGGCCACGCCTACAGTATAAAATAAGCTTGAAAACAGGTCTATTTTCTAAGTGTTTTGCTCACTATTCATAAACTACACAAGAAAAATATCCATTGTAATATATTCCATAAAAATGGGTAAAAATCTGCCACGCCTACCAATTAAAATTTAATTTCTTTTAATATATATTTTTTTTATATAAAGATAAGGGGTATAAAAGAAAAAATTTTCTTATCTGCTTTTCATCCTCAAGCAGCCAAAGGTTCAGTTGTAAAACTTTAAAATACTCATTGGAGACCAAAGAAAAGAAGGTACATGTTATACATTCTTAAACGGATTAAGGTTCTGAGTTAATTTAGCAACGTTCGCGTGTACTTTATTCCATTATTTGAAATCTCACGCTCATAGAAAGCTGAAACAATGACTTGACGTACAGACTCCACATTGATGGCAACAATGAGGAGAATTTGTCCAATACCCTCGATACTTTTAAACAATGATGTTGAATTGAGTTATGCTTATGTATAGGTGACTCCATAGTAAAATATTGAACAGGGATTAAACAGGTATAAAAGAAATTTATTCATTCATCACAATATTTTTACAAATTTATCGGTTTTCTTAACGTTTTCATCCTATTGTACTTGAGTCGCCTGTATACCGCGCACGATACAATGCCGAAGTTGCCCGTTCGTTCTCTTACCGCGCGCTGTGCACCTTCACCTTTACATAATAATGCTTACAATAATATATCCCGCCATCATAAATCCGCATGTTATCTTATCTTTTAAGTTTAAATAAATTTTTAAAAACCTTACCCCACACTTATATGCACTTGTCTTTAGATAAAATCTCTCTATATCTATTTTTTGTTTTTCGTTTCGCTTTAGTGTTCTTTTTTCTTTTTCCTCCTTTTAGACACATTTTCCAGATTTTCAAGTCAATTATTTTATCCGTCAACATTGTCATTTATAAGAAAATACCAATTAAATCCTGGAAACACCCATATAACTAAGCAAATGCAATTGCTGGTGCAGACAGTTGGATATGATGATGATACAGCATTTTTGTACTTTCACTTAATTAGTTTTCAGTCAGTTTAATTCTTGCTAGTTCTTATTATTATTTATTTTATTTCGTTTCTATTATGCCAGTTAGCCGGATAGTATTTGTTTGTGTATGTCGTGCATCTTTTTTTTTCGTTTTTTGTCTACTCCTTCTCTTTATATAAAAAAAAAAATATATAAACGCAGAAAGATAAATAAGCGAAAAGATTAGTAATGCAGTTGTGCAGTTGCATTACGTGGCTACGTTAAAATTTAAGCTTCATTTAATTTATGAATTGCAGTTTTTTCTGCAGCTTCTTCGTCTTCTCTCTCTCACCTTCTCTCTTTCTTTTTGTTTCATTTCTTCTGTCAAAGAAAATTTTATATGCCTACTAAAAATATCGACAATGCAAAGAAAAAATCATGAAGTCATACGATCACGAGAAATACAATTGCACTTTAGCGTGACATACTGCATTTGCTAACAAGTGTAAAATTAGTCAAAAAAAAAAAAATAAAGAAAATGGAAAAAATGAAAAATAAGTGTTTGACAAATTCACACAGTTTTCGGTGTCTATATGGAGTTTTAAGGAAAAGACATTGAAATTAATTTCCTGTGTGGGGAACACATGAATCTAATGCTGTTGCAATGACAATCTTTCAGTTTATCTTCGTTCATCCCACACAAACCAATTCTCTTCTATCTACCAATCAGAAAGTAGATTCAGTTTATTTATGCCTTCGTAAATTTTCATATATGAAATTTTAATATACTCACATTTTTATCCATCCAAATCGAAATACCTTGAAATCTACCTGTCTGTCCATTATTAGAACAAAATCGTGGAAATCATTACTAAAATAACTTTCACACATATTTCCTTTATTGCAACACATAAATTATGTTTTGCGTGAGATTGATAACACGCATTTAATTCATTTATTCAATTCATTGCGAGAATTAATTATGGTTTAAGAATTTAATCACACACACACACACACACACAAATACTTATTTTCCAAATTCTATTTTACTTTACAATTACCCTAAGGGAACGTTTGATTTGGCACACGTTTTCACGCGTCCAATATTAATTTTATATTTATTCAATAATCACTTTCACTTGTTTGTCCACATCTCTGTTTGTCTGTCTGGTTGCTGAAACTTCAGCTATTGCTTTAAACGCTCTGAACACACATTAACTAAATAATAATATTTCTTAACCGTTAGACAAACAGTTATGAAATATAATGATAAAGAGCAAGAAATTGAAAGAAAGAATATGATTTGAAACGCATACAATATATGGGATAGAACGCATTATATGATGTGATTCTCTCTATATCTTATTCATATATGGTATACACTCTCAATATATATAAAACTAACGAAGAATATTAAAAAATCAGCTTGAAGCCAAATAGATTTTTTTGTCTACTTCTTCTTGCATAATATTAACCATTATTAGTGCCAAGTAAATATTTCTTTGCTTTACTTTATCCTCTCTAAGAAGAAGTTGAAAAAAAAAATCAGCATGAGGCTGATGATGGCGCGGTATTGTCAATTTTTAAGAATGAGAAATGAAATTAATAAATTTCCTGGAAGTAATGTTCGGTACGGTATGTTAGAGATTCGACTTACGACAAATATGATTTTTCTGATAGTTTCTAAAGGAAAAAAAAAGAAAACTTGTTAGCTTAACGAATTATAAGTAAATTGTTAATTTTTAAGGAGTTTCTTTTTTTTTTTTGGTTTGCTTTTTGTTCAGCAACTTTTATTTATGTAAATTGATTTTTTGTAAATTCTCTGTTTATCACAAGAAAAATATCAATTAATTTCAAATGCTTGAACAAAATGGCAATTACAACATAACGAAAAAAAATAAAAAAAAAATTTGTTAACGAAAACAATAACGAAAACAATCCATAAAATTTTTATCTTAAAGTAACTCGTTAGTAAAAAGAAGTGAAGTGAAGTGCAATGAAGTGAAGTGTGGATGGAGTAGGATTATACAGTTAGTTAAATTTTTCAGTTTTCACATAACATATCTATATATACATATGTCATTGAGATTGCTGGCTATTGATAGGTGTACTTTTTTGTTTGTTTCATGTGTGGTAGCTGCCGGTTGTTTTATGTTACTGTGCATATGTGTAATGTTACAAATATTTTGACGATTAACAATCTAAATTTAAACGAATTTCAAAACAAATTCTTTTGATAACGAGATTTTTCTCCATTTTTTTTCTTTTTGTATACTTACGCGTTACCCTCAGCTGGTGTAAAAAATTACATAAATGTTTAGGTGTCTTGACATTCCTATTTGGTTCTGGACTGTAACCGATTAGTCCATGTACAAAATAAAGTGACAACAGTTAAGATAGTGAATCGAAAAAATTATGCAGTGGTTATAAGGTGACCATCAGTTTCTGTTCCTTATACACTACAACAGTAGTATTTATTTATTTGCTTATTTACTTATTTATTTATTTATTTATTTATTTGTTTGCTTACTTACTTATATATTTATTTATTTATTGTTTTATTTATTTATTTACTTATTTATTTAATTATTTACTTATTTATTTATTTATTTATTTATTTGCTTATTTATTTATTTTTTATTTATTTAAGTAGATTCTTAAAAAATTAAATCTTATATGTTAAAAATTAGAACTTAGACTTTATAAAATATTATAGAAGAAAAATTAAGAAAAAATTATAAAAACAAAATCCACATATAAATAAAAAAAAAGGAGAAACACAGATAGTACACATGCAGTTGGTATAGATCTGAGATAAAGGTGAATCCATAAACCGCCATTGGTATAGATCTGAGCTAAAAATGAATCTCTAAACCGATGTAAACATTCAAAAGTTTGACCACCATTAATAGTAAAGATATTTTAGTACAAATTACGAATCATATGAAGCTTTAAAGATTAAAAATTAACTTAGATACGACATAGGGAAGACGTTCATATTGTTTCGAAAATCACCAACTTGTCAAATACAACTGCTATAAATTTGATAAAATCTATAAAAGAGGAAACTCCTTTTAATGTGTTACCAGTCGCAAAAATTGACAAAGAATTCCCGCGAAATCTAACAGGTAATGAGATTAGTGAAACTACGTCCGGAAATCCAGCGGCAAGGTATTAGCAGGCATCGCAGAAAGGGACGCAGCGTTTGTGATATGCGTAAGGTTTATAAGTGAAGCATTTCGCTTAAGAGAAGTCAGTCTCAAGGAGCCAAATGGCAAGAGGTCAGTTATGACAAGCACTCGGAAGAAGTTAGTCGTGATAAAGAGTGGCAAGAAGTCATTCGTAATAATCAATCGGAAGCAGTCATAATAAGCACTCGGAAATCAGTCCCAACATAGAGTCGTAAGAAGCGAAGAAGAAGAGATTTGTATACTGATAGTTGTGTACCGATAGCTCTATATTGATAGAGTTTTACGTTGAGAATTGTATGTCGAGAGTTGATTAAAAATATTCGACAAGAAGCTAAGCATTAGAGAGATAAGTTCTTTAATTAACTGTAAAATTTATTGAGAAGTTGTAAATAAAAATCTACGCTTTTCAAGATCTAGCGATGGGGCAATTTTTTAATAATATTATAAGGAGAGTTGATTTGAGCGTATATCAAGATACCAATATTGAGACTACGTTATAGATGTGTCAATCAGATTTTCGCAAAGAAATCTGAACGGATTGAAAAGCTTCTAACCATATTTATGCTGATTAATGTTTACCAAAATAAAGCTTCCAGAAGAACGATTACGAATATTTTAAAGTTCATTTTTCGTAATAAAAATCCAATGGATCAATAATATTTATTATATTTATTAACTTAGTTAAGAAGAAAACAAATAGAACAAAACCTACGTGTCTTCTAGTGAAGTTTAAGTTAAATGCAAAACAAACCAAATTTGTAAGGACAAAGAACAAGAATTGCTTCTGAACTGATATACTATTGAATCCACCATAACATCTATACCATCAGGTAATACCACATTTAAGTATTGATATTACGAGGTTCATGTAACATATGAATCATCAGACCCTCTTTGGATCACCCTTTAATAAAATATGGTGCTAACCTAGCTTCATTTATGGAGAGTTTAATAGTAGTACCATAGATTAAAATGTAGTCTTTGATCAAATAAAACCTCTAAAACCACGACTTTACATTTTTCAATTTAAGCGAATCAATAAAATACTGAGTAGTAGAAGAAGCTTGTTTTATTTTTTATAATGTAATATTATAAAATTAAATGAGCACTATATAACAAAATTATTTAAATCAGATTGAAAGAAATAAAAGTATCCAATGATGAATTAGAAGAAGAGAAGAATTAAACATTATGTGCGCTAAGCATCTTAAGATATTGAGGATTATTATTGTACAAAAGGGAAATTCAGTATAGATTACGAAACTAAAAAGAACTATAAATAATCTGTTAATGGTAAGATAAAAACTTATCCATTTCAAGAAGTGTGAAAGGAAATCAAATGAGTGAAGTTTGAACATTAAAAATTTATGTGATGTCGCATCTACGACACCCGTTTGTTAGCCACTAGAGAATACCTTGAAAACATGACAATTCAATTGTAAAAGGTTGCCTGCAGTTAGCCTTCTTCCTAGAAGAGCATGCTGAAATAGAGGAACTGATGATTTGATAGCGAAAACTAATTAATAAGTAACGATTCATTCAAATAAACTTAGTAAAACACTCAACTTGACAATGATCCTCTAGTTCTCCGCGAGGCATTTATTTTCACATTTGTGCAGTGGAACAAAAAAAACGTACTCTTCTAGCACAACGGAAAACCACCAGCTTTGAGAGAGAGAGAGAGAGAGAGAGAGAGAGAGAGAGAGAGAGAGAGAGAGAGATATTAAAAATATTTAGAAAGGTTTTTTTGAAAATTTTATTTACATTATTGACTTAACTTTGAGACCACCTGGTCATCTTAATTTTGCGCTTAAGGTACGTTTTTAATTTAGTCATAACGAACTTTACTTTTTTTTTGTTTTTTTGTTAACAATTTAAATGATTACATTTTCGCTAATAAACTCAAGTTAAAGTTATTTCAAAGTGAATTGCTAAATAAATAGGTTAATGCTATGATCACAAGGTAGTAAGACTTTTCCATTTCAATCGTACAGGTTTTCTGATTTTTTTTTTTTTTTTTTTGTAGGCTTAAGCTGACCCTAACTGGCACCTTTGTCAAATTTTATGCAAACATTTTCAATATGTGGTTAATTTGTTTATTTTTATCTACAAAAACAAAAAAAAATTGCATTTTTTCATTTCGACTTTATTTACTACTTGCTCAAATCAAAACCATGTCTCCAAACCGATGTTTTGAATTTCGAGAACTACATCACACACGCAATCTACACAATACGAGTCAATTTAATAATATGAATGAATTTCACTTTAAAAGTGAAATTGAACAATTTAATCCGAAAAGTAATGAGCACACAATCGGTAATAAACATCTTTCTATGTAAATATGAAATCATTGGATGAATTTTGATTTCCTTCACGGCTTCAAGACTTCTATATTTCTATATTTAAATATTGTCTACAAGGATTTCAAAATAAGACCCTATATATCTGAAAGTAGTACATCAGGTCAACGCAAGCGCGACACTCCATGTTCTGTGATATAAAATTATGATTTAGAAGTAGAAAAAGCTCCTATAGTTCCCCAAATATTTCTGTCAATAATCTACAAGATATTCTAAGATCTAAGATCAGGCTCAAACTATCTGAAATAGTTATCTGAAAATGTAGTGTAAATAAATTATATAAAAAAAAATATGTCTTGTAACGGCCGACATTTTGAATTTGTTAAAAAAAAATTTTTTTTCTTTGGCATATCGCTTTGTAATTGTAGTTAAAGGTTTTTGAAAATTTCAACAAACATCAGATATCCGGAAAAGCCTTAAAATTTTGATTTGAGAAAAAGTGCTACAAATGCTAAACGGAAAACAAATTAAATGAAAGCTTATAAAATGGTTGCGCTAGGAACACGCCATGTGATGACTAAATAATGATAATAATTATTCTATTAATTCCCTTTTTTATTTTTTCGACTGATTGGAAAGATGTTTTTGAAATTTCAAACGTGTTTCACAAGGCACAACTGCAGCTTCTTTATGTCAATTTCATCAGCAGCGCTACCACACGTTGCCGATTATCTATAGCAAGTTGGAAGTCATGATGATTATATATAAATTCTTAGATCAAAAGCAACTGTTTAGTTTTCTGAACTTAGACGAGTAACCTTCAATGCATAACCATTTCTACTAAAATGAGTGAATTTGTCTCACTTAGACTTCCGATTCGATAAAGAAAATCTAATTAAGAAACGAATGTTTCTGGTGTACTTACCTTCGATCTTCTAAAGTTGAAATGTGTGACTTATAAGTTACTTAACAGAATTCTGCACAAGTTCAATTAAAAATAACCGGCACAAAGACAATAAAAAAATGTCCACTAATTCATGATGAAATAAACAAAAATTCCCGAAATAGTCTGGTAAGAGAAGTGGCGCTTACCACAAACGTACTTCCTCTTATATTGTTATCGTTTCGCACTTAATAAAGGA
Source organism: Glossina brevipalpis (assembly GCA_000671755.1). NCBI lineage: Eukaryota > Metazoa > Arthropoda > Insecta > Diptera > Glossinidae > Glossina > Glossina brevipalpis. Next base: position 13,765 of record KK351041.1, read on the forward strand.
ATTCTTTGTTTCTGTGAATTAAACCACCACCTATCATAAGTACAATCCCTGTGCGGACATAATGACATTTTAAAATCGAAATAATAATGAATTGTTATTAAACCAAAAATAGGTAATAAATAACCTAAATAAACAACTATTCATTATGTACAGTTCATATATATATGTTTGCGTGTAGTTCTTAAACACTTGATTTGTGGCACATGCACCCAAAACTACAAACATGTCACATAACTCTATGAACACAATTGCAAAGAAAAAAAAAAAGGCAATAATTGTTTAAACCAAAAGGCATGCATACGTTCATGCTTATTACACACTTTCGTACATTTGCAAATTACTCATAGATAGGCTTTTGTTACAACTCTGTAACACACACATATGAACAATGAACAACGATTTATGTGCAGAAACATCTATGCTATGTGAACAAAATTAGCAGCACTTTATGTGTACGCGAGTATGTGACAATTTTCTATGCTTTTGCACCTTGGCGAGTTTTTTTTTTAAGTTACTGCTGCGAAAATATAACAAAATTGTTGTATTTACTTAAATGACAGATAGTTAATTTACGCTTTAATGCTTGCCCGACCACAGCATTAAATAAATAAGAGGTTATGTTTAAGTTTAAGACGAATCTGTTATATGCAACATTACATGATGTTAGAAATAAAATAAAATATCTTAAATCGCAACCAACTACACTCTTTACATAATAGAATTATTTCTACATATATACACACACAAATGAATGCAATATAAAGTCCTTTAATCAAATTAGTAAATAAAAGTGCAAACACACTAAATGACAATTAACTGAATAAAAAAAAAGTGTAAAAATCCCCTGAGTATATATCACTTAGATTAATATATATATATATGTATATTTATATATATTAGAAATTGTACATACTTGAGGATTGAAAAAAAAACGTACATTGATAATACTTAAGAACTCATCTTCATTTTAATACATTTTTTTTTAATTATAAGGTTTTATCGATCGAGAAACAAGAAATATATTCTTAAGAATTATACATATATTTCAAATCGTCATTGTAGTACCATGCTTGGATTAACCCAAATTTTAATTGATTCAATCAAAGTCTAATGGAATAATGTTAAAAGATTTCAAACAGCTTTTTAAAAGCTATCAACTTTTCAGCAGAAAGACAGATAGACAAATAGATTGATAGCTTCGTTTTACCTTTATGTTGACAAAGAGCAGGATATCTGCTTATTTCAATACTATATGATGAGGTAATATATACAGTGGTATACACGAACTGTGATTGGAAAATCTTTTTAAAGAAATTTAATTCATAATTCAAGCAATTTTAGTTACATATCTCTAGTTGTATTCAATATACCTACTTTTAATTAATGATAAAGTCACATAAAACTACCGATTGACAACCAGCTGTACATTGAAGTGATTTATATGCAGTTTTTTCTTGTCTTAACAGGACATTTTGAAGTATTTATACGTGGGATGAAGACAAATTTTTAATGAATTTTTTTTTTTTTAACTTTTTAAATTACTTTGGATAGGACGACTACAACCGTGGTGGTGTCGTAATAATCGTAATAATGGTGGCACCAATGGACGTGCTTCTCTCTCAGCCAAACATTCGGCTGATAGTATACGAAGGCCTACTAGCAATTCGGGCGTTTGGACTTGGTTAGGCGGCAGTCGTCGTTCATCGGAAGGCCCCGATCAAATAGGACCGCCATCGTCATCGCCCGCTGAAAATCATTATACACACATGGATGATGCCTACAGTCCGGTAGGTGTTAGTGAAGCTTTATATGCTGAACTGGATAGAGAATCAGTAAGATCAGCTAATCCCTCATATCAGAATACCGGCTATAGCCAGTGTGGAGATGTAAGTTAATGACAATTAAAAAAAAAAAAAAACATTTAAATCGAATGGTTCTTTTAAACTTTTCTTCCAATTTCAGAAATATAATTATCAACCGAATGAACAAGACATTCCTATGGTAGTCTCTTCGGCTCCTAGTAGCGCTTACTATTCTGATTTATCGGTGACAGCAGTGCCAAGTGGCGGTACCAACAATGAAAGAGCTTATGAAATTGTAGGCTTAACTGTAATGTCACAACCTCTTCCCAATTGGGATACTGGCGGTAGCGGTAGTGGCGGTGGTAGTACCAGCGTGGCCGCTGGTGTTGCGACAGCAGCTGGTGTCACTTCAACTTCAACTGGCAGTAATGGTGAAGGTATAATGTCTCAACGCCGTACACCACGCTTGGCTGCCATCAATGAGACTAGCACCACCACTGTCCCCTCGGATTATGTATGAAATTCAGCCAAACCTGAAATTCCAACGTTACATAGACTTCGAAGAAAACAAGAGCTTATTTGAATTTTAGTAATGTGTTACCACGAAAGCTCAAAGCTTTTTAAAAATCTCTCAAAACATAAGTGAAGTTTGAATTTTAACTTCTTTTTATAACGTTATCAAAACAAAACAAAATAAAAAAAAAAAACATAAAGTAATGTTGAAAAAAATAACGATTTTTAAAATCGTTGGTGATATTTAGAATAACATAGAATTTCATTACATTTATTTATGTTTGTGTACGTATGTATTTGTGTATATATATTTGTTAAAGAGAAATAAACAAATATATCTATAGACATGTACGTATCCATGCGAACAGATTTACACATATACATGCACAGGCATACATTGTTTTATATACATGCATAGAATACATAGAATCTATCATAACTTATTTTAAAGGGGATCTAAATATATAAAATTAAAATAATACTAAAACAATAATAATAAATATAATAAAATAAAATAAAAACAAAAATAAAATTAAAAATACAATAAAACGTAAAAGAAATTTAAATATAATAATAGAGAGTAATAAAATTGAAAACAATAGTAATAAAAATGAAAAATAAAATATTCATACACAGCAGGGTAAATAAATAAAACGAAAAGTCGTTATTAAACCAAGTACTTAAAGAGAAGTACATTAATAATTTATTGAAAAGCAAAAATAAAATACAAACGCATGTTAAACTTGCCTAAGAAATATATAGAAGGTTTTTGATTTTGTTTTTATTTTTTTATTTTATTTTATATATATATATATAATAACACGAGGTTGATTCGCGATGAATTTAAAGAAAAAATTATAATTTGTCCGCTCTCTAGTTCGATAAAATTAATTTTTCTTCATATCGCTGATATATAAATATATTGAAAATTTTTAATTATTTCACCGGTATTTGTTTTTCCGTCAGATCGTTATCGCGATCACAGCAATGCTTAATTTTAAAACATGAATAATGATACCGACATATTTGTTAATTGAAATAAGTACTGCCGATGAAATTATCGTTACCAAGGGTTCTTCTTAAAAATCTCAACGTTTCGCTGTACTTAATTCTATTTTTAATGTGAAAGATTGAAAACGATCTTTTTATAAAAAAAAATGTTTTTTCTATTTACTTACCGAAGTATCCGCACCTACGTAGTTAGCCACTTTTTAAAAAAAAATCGAATCAATGACACAATTTTAATTTTCATATCCCAGAACGACATAATGGAACGATTATTCGTAAAGCAATAGCCCACCGAGATAGAACCAGCTTAGTTTTTATCTGGCCTACCTAAAATCACTTTAAATATTTGTTATTTTCTTTTAAGAATTTGATTTAATCCAACATCGCCCTATTTTTCTTCCCCCTTCAGAGAACTATTATTTCAAACGCTTTTTGAATATTTTTCAAACTTGTTAGCCCAAGTCCAATTTTACAATCATAATTTTTGGATATTAAACTAAGCACGAATCATAAAATATATGAGCTACAGTTAACTGAGAGGATGTAATGCCCTATATAGTGATGGTCAGCAATAACAGCGGAACTTTGGAAATTCTATGAAAATTAAGATAGCTCTCCGTCCACAGGTTTTTGTACTTACTCTATTTCGTCTCTTCTGATTTATGTTGTTAGATTACTATTATCAACCTCGTATGGTATCACTTATAATTACATACGTATATTTATAGAATAATTTAAGTAGTTGAAATATTATTTGATTTATTTATAAAAAAAAAATAAAAAAAATAAAAAAAAAAAAGAGAATGGAGTGAAAAAATTTTATGTTTAAAACTTAAATATATGAATTATATCCATATACACCTACATACATATATATTATTTTGTATCTGCGAGAGATAAGGGAAACGAATAATAATTCATATTTATATCGATTTATTTACTATAATTAAATATTTATAATAACGATGAAAAATTCCATCTTTTTTGTTACTTACTTGTATATGTGTGCGTTTTGTATATGTTTTAAAGAATATATATATGAATACAAATTTTATTATGTATTTATAAATTCTCACACATCCATACATACATGAATTATTTATATAAATAAAAGGACAGAAAAAATATTGAAATAAAATTCAAAAAATAAAATAAAAAAAAATTATTTACAATATTAAAAAGAAAAGAAAACGTGCATTTAAATATTTTTAAAGGTAATTCGTATTTAAATATTTTTAACGGTAATAAAACGAACATCGACTTGATAAATTTTTTTCCATTTTATCCATTAAAGCACATTTTTTTTTTTGAATTCCTTCTGCAACGTAGCATATAATTTAGATCAACAGATTAAATCGAAATAAAGATTAAATTTTCTGTTACAGGTACTGTTCTGTACCATGTACTGTTCTGTACCATGTACTGTTCTATAACATGTACTGTTCTGTAACAGTTAGAGTTATGTAACAGTTACTGTTCTGTAACAGATATTGTTCTGTACCATGTACTGTTCTGTAACAGTTAGTGTCCTGTAACAGTTACTGTTCTAGGTTCTTTATGCAAATTGTAAGACTACCTTACGCTCAACTCTTTTTTCAAATTTACTAAATTAACGTAAAGTTCAGCAAGCAGCGCCTACGTTCGATGTAGTTATCGCCCATAGTAAACCAATCTTTCGTTACTTTCATAATTTCATCAAAAATTTCTTTCCTACTACCGACGTAGGGTTTATTTATATTTCCAAAACTTTGTCCTTCAAGATTCTTGAACATGACATTCCTTTACTATCATTTTTATTGTACGAAAACTTTCCACGCATTACCTAAAGTAAAATCCCTTTTAGTCATTGAAATTGAATATTTTTCAAAGCGTATTTTTGGGACATATCGCTATGCCCGTCCTTTCGCTTGCTCCTTTAATTTCGTTTTCATCTACATAAATTTAGGTATCGACATTCTGAGCCGTTGGTTGGTAATTTGCTTTCAATGGGTATAACCTTAAAAGCGTCTCTTCACTTGTCACTTTGAACACCTTGGCATCGTAAGCTTAAAACAAAACCTAAAGCAAACTTATCATAGCATCAAACCTGACGGTAACATCGAGACCATCTCCTCACAAGATATCTAAAGAAAACAAAGTGCTCCTTAGACATCTAAATAGATGGCAACAGTTGTAGAGTACCTAAATTGTTTCTCCTTAAATTTCAAGTAAAGACTATTCAACAGTTTTTACTGAAAAATTTAATAATTTCGTTGTACATACAGTGGGTAAAAGCCAAACTCGTACACCACTTTGTGCGATTTTTTATACCCAAAATATAATTTGAGAAAAGTTCAATGTTAATTTTTTATAGCTTATTTCACTAACTTTTAATAACAAAAACCAAAAAAGAAAAATTTTGATTTTTAACAATATTATTTAACGACAAAGAAAAACAGCAGTAATTTCAATGGCAAAGTCAAACTCGTACACTACTTTTAAAATGCAACCCACTGA
>KK351041.1:20956-38404 GCA_000671755.1 Glossina brevipalpis
AAAATAAATGCTAAACTTTTCTCAAAATGAGTTATGGGTATAAAAAATCACACGAAAAACAAAAATGTTGTGGTGTACGAGTTTGGCTTTTACCCACTGTATATTAATTGTGGCAATTTTTTCACACGAAAAAGTGATTTATTAAGAAAAATTGATACAATATCGATACCGTGTCGGCAGAGTTCACGATCTTTTGAAGCTATGATAGACTTCGTCAATTTGTGAATTTGGTGACAGAGGACAAAAGAAGAGATATTAGAATAAAATCTGTTATTTTATTGAAACTTTCAAAATCGTAATCGTGACTTCCACAGACATGCTGTATTGTGGATACATCAGCTAAGTTATTCGCACTGATCAAAATGCATCTATTATGCAGCGTCTCCGATTCTCATTTCTTAGCATTACAAACCTTTAGCAAATCTAACATACTCGCTGTGGTAGACGTATAAAACTAAAATTTTTATATATGATGAATACTCGCCTCAAGATGCATTTATCTACCTCTTAGACTATTTTATTTATTATTAATACTTTATGGTGTTAAAATTATAAAAATGTTAAATTCTGCTTAAAGTATATCTTATTCGCTATAAAGAACATTATTTTGCTAATTATTTGTTACAATAAAAAAAACATTCATATATTTCTTATATCTAAAATACGGGTGCCATATCATTACCTAATTTCTCTGGCTCGGCAAGATTCTGTTCCGTCATCAATCCAGCAACATTTTGTTCAGCTGCTTGTAGTTTTATCTCCTTCAAGTGTACTTTCTTATGTGTACGTAGAGCAGCAGGCTGTGTAAAACGTTTACCACATTCTTTGCATTCATGTGGTTTTTCACCGGTATGTGTCATCTCATGATATTTCCGAGTGTCCGGTTTGGCGAAAGTTCGTTCACAGAAACGACAAGCGAAGTCTTTTGCTTGTTCATGCATATTACGTATGTGCATTTTCAAATTATTAGCACTGTGAAATTCTTTCGGACAGAAACGACACGGCCAAATTCTTTTTAATGTGTGATAGTTGAGATGGGTACGCAATTCATTACGCGTTGTTTTACGCATACCACAGTGAGGACAAACGAAATTTTTGATGCCAGCATGTCTCATTTTGTGTACTTGCAATTTCGCCTTATTGGAAAATCGACGATTACAGTTAGTTTCTTCACAAGCAAACGGCAATTCAGCTTCACTTTTATGCGAAAATCTATGATCGTTGAGGGAGGCTGAAGTTTTAAAAATTTTACCACAAATCTCACAAATATGCTTTTTGAGGGCGGGACCTAAATGATGCGTTTTACGTTTGTGCATATTTATGGCCGATTTCGTCTTATAAGCACGGTCGCAATTCTCCACATCGCATTTATAGCGACGTGGCCTATCGCCTTTATGATCTTTCAAATGTTGTTCCAGATTATGCAAGCGATTGTAAGATCGATCGCAACCTTCTATAGTGCAAGGATACGGTGAAAGACCTTCATGTTTACGTTTATGAGCTATTAGGCGATGTTCCACAAAGAACCGTGCCTCACACAAATCACATTTATAGACTCGCTTAGTCGTTGCCGTTTTTTTGGAGGCTTTAACTGTTGGCACGAATTCCTAGGAGGGTATATATTAATATAAATAAAGTAATATTATTGCATTTTTCACTTACTTGTTCTTTTACTTTTTCATTCCCTAATTGTTTAACCTCTTCCTTATTAACAGAATTTATAATTTGCTTTTTTCCACACTTCTTTTTCACTCTTGTTTCATGTCTCGGTCTTTTTGCGTCTTCAACTGTTACTGCTTTCTTGTCAACAACTTGTTTTCTGGGTGCTTTACCTCTTTTCTTTCCAATTATTTCAATCTCTGTTGTTTCTTCGACAGGTACATCATCCTGAAGCAAAACGTCACTTTTGATTTCTACAAGTTCCACTTGCGGTTGTTCATGTAAACCATATAACGGCTTTTCATCTTCATATAATTGATTAGGTTCACCTTCTTGCTTTATTTCAGTACTATTTTGAATTTTATTTAATGTTTCTTTATATTTTTGCATCGAATTACTGCACATGAGCTTGAATTCATAAAAATCTAAAATTTTTTCATAACAAGTACTGCAAACATATTGAGGAAATTCATCCAAAGGATCCAATTCCAATGCACAGCATAGCGTTAACTTTCTTGCAAAATCAGCCGTCTCGAATATCTGATACATTTTCTTTCCCTTAGATTCTGTTGATTCTCTAAGGCATGTACGACAACGCAACTCCTTGAAGTCTTTAATAAACATTTCAATTAGTTTATTTACTGTTATAATTGTGCGAATTCTAGCATTAAATTGCACACTATAACAAACAGCTGTAGATGATAAACAACCCCGATTTAGCTGAGTAATGTTTCGAAAATCTTTAAATTACCGTTTTATCAGCTGATTGTTATGGGAGAAGAAGGAAATCATAATATTTTGCTTGTTTATTTTCTGTAATTTTAAATCAAATTATGGAAAATTCCGTGCACTACATTGAATTATCTAAAAACCTTATACGATTCGATGCCGTCAGCCAATTAACCAACGTATTCTTTGATGATTCCAATAAACAAGTAAGTTTAAGCTTATAGAAGAAACAACATCAAAAAATTTATCAGGCTGAAATGCTTTATTATAGATCTTTGCAGTACGTTCCGGTGGAACTACTGGCGTAGTTGTCAAGGGACCATCTGAAGATAAGATCATTTCCTTTTGTATGAATGATCGTGGTCCCATACGTTCTATAAAATTTTCTCCTAATAATCAAATTCTAGCCGTTCAGCGACGTGAAAATTCTGTGGAATTTATATGCTTTCAAGGAGACCAACCTTCATTGCAAAATATCATCGTGCATCAAGTTAAAGCTTTAGTTTATGGTTTTGTGTGGGTACATAATCGGGAATGTGCTCTTATTTCAAATGCTGGAGTGGAAATTTTTACTGTCATTACCGAGAAAAATCAAGTGAAATCAGTGAAATCTATGAGTATGAGTATTAAATGGTTTGCTTGGTGTTCAGAGTCCAATATCGCTATACTAAGTACTACCGATAGCAATCATACCTTAATGCCGATATTAATTAAACAAAAATCCATTACTAAATTACCGAAATTGGAACGTATGTGAAAATAATGTAGCTTTAAGATATCGTAACCCGTACTGTAATTTTTTTGTCTCTTTCAGTAAGCAATCCAAATCGTGAGGTACAAGAAAGTAAAGTGACTTTAGGACAAATTTATGGTATTATGGCCGTTTTAATACTGCAGGCAGCCAGCAATTCCGGTATGATTGAAGTAGAAGTTTATTTATTAAACGGACCTGGTTTAGCCCCATGTAAATGTCATGTTTTACGCTTGGGCTTGGTAGGATGTTTTGCTATCAACACCGTGGATAATCTAATAGTAGTGCATCATCAAGCTTCGGCAACTTCCTTAGTATTTGATATTGCATTAAGTGGCGAAATAATTAATGAGGTTACCTACCACAAACCCATAACCACACCCAGAAATATAAGACCGTTTGCTTTGAAATTACCCAGTCTATCACCGGATGGTAACATTTTACAATGTGATTTATGTAAGCTCATTAACAATTGTACAATCAGAAGATAATTCAGTTTTTGTTATATATAAAGACTCCACAAACTGGGTGTTATTCCAGCCCAATATTGTAATTGATGCGAAATTGGGTTGTATGTGGTATTTAAATTTGGATATTGAAGCATTTTGTACATTAATATCGGATCGTATACGTTTAACTGAATTTCTTCTGCAACGCGAATCTGGAAAGTCAGTTTTGTTAAAAGTTTTAAAACAATTGGTTCAAGACCAATACAATGGTAGTTTACTACCGGTATTGGAAACTATATTCAATAAAATTAATAAGATTTATGCGTAAGTAATTTTAAAAATATGTACCAAAAAATTAAATTATTGTTTCTCATTCTCTTAGATCCTGGGTCCAAATGGAATTACAGAATCAAACAGCTCAACCGTCTAATATAAAAACCACAGCCAAATCAGTGACGCCTCCTAAGGTGCTTATCGAACAGTTGGACATGTACAGCCATGTATTTCAGCCAATTGCTGAAAGACCGCAATGCGAAACCATACTGCTTTTATATTTACAATCTTTAGAGAAACATAATGTAGCAGCTCAAGAGGAATTAAGTAAGCTACTAATAACCGAATTAATACGTAATCAAAATTACGAAACCCTAAGACGTTTGGTTAGCTATTCCTTAATCATGGAATCAAAAGCAATTGCCTGCTTTTTATTGTCGCATTCCAATGAAGCTCCCGTCATCACCCAAGTGGCTTTGGATATGTTAAGTAAAATCAAAGCTAATGATATAATAATTGAAGTACTTTTGGGTCAAAGCAAAGTTGTAGATGCTTTACGTTTGGCCAAAAATACGACAACAGTAGACGGAATGTCAATATCGGCACGCAAATTCCTGGAAGCTGCTCTAAAAACCGGAGACGATATAATCTTTTATAGCGTTTTTAAATTCTTCCAGATGCGAAATTTTAAACAGCATGGAACTATGGATTTTTTAAAAAGTATTTATCTGCCTTTTATTTAGATTTTAAATCAGGAACAAAAAATAACTTTTGTCCTTTTTAGCCGAACAATGTGCGGAATTTGTTCAGTATTATAATAATTTGGAGACGAAAGAATAACAAATGGTATAAATTAAACAATGAAATTGTAAAATATTTAAAAATTATTCTATAGAAAACAACTTCAATTGAAATATTTTTTTATGTTGAGTGATTGAAAATATATGTTAAATTCAATAATGGCTACTGAAGAGATTTCCAAATATCAATATTTTTGAACATGAGTTGGAGGAATCATACAAATATATAAATTTTGACTTCTTAAACGCTCATTATTTTTTAAATCGCATAATATTCCTATTTTTGTTGTTGGTGTTGTTAATTGTTCAAGTGTACATTAGACATGGTAATAATTTCAAATGGGATCTAGATCGCCTAATTTATGAAGAATAGTCAATTAATCTGATATTTGTAGCCTTCAAAGATCATAAGAATATCTTACCTGACTCATTATGAAATACTCTGGGGTTAAGAAATATAATTTCACATCTCCAATCTTTTTTGGCCGCTAAAACTCTGAAACAAACTATCAATTTGACTCATTATAATAATCTAATTTATCATAAATAAAAACTAAACATGGTCGAAAGAAAAATTTATGAATTTTTGGTTGAAACTAATCTGTCATATCCGATATCGCCTGATATACTTATTGAAGATATTTTAAGCGAAAAGTTTCGGTAGAATGGAATTGTGGATACAATTACCAAACCGACAATGAAGTATATCAAGTGCATCAATTAAGTCATAACCAACTTCCTGAAGTCAGTTCTTTTATCTTTATTCTGAAAAAAAATTAGGTAGCAAATATTTAAAAATTAATATTTCTGTTTTTTAACAAATTAATAAATATTTTACACAATTTATTTTGAAAAATTCTCTTTATATATAAATGTTTTTAGTTTACTAACTTAATGAGGTCCACAGGCAACATACCATAATTTAAAAACAAAGTACACTTTTAAAAATACTGTCTGTAAATAAATACTAGTTTTTTTTAAATATTTAGTAAAGTTGTTTTTAATAGGAAAACATTTGTCTTATATCAAAAAAAAAAAAAAGAAGAAAATTAAAAGAATAGAAATCTAAAAGCATATCATGATTAGCCTAAAAATAACAAGTGCTTCTTAATTTAGTGTATTATTAGGATAACATTTCTAGTTTATCTAGAATTTACGAGGTGGTGACTTTAATGGTAAAGTCCCTAACTCTTTAGTATGTGGACTAAAATGTTCAAAATCAACATTACGGCTTTGTTCCGAATCGCAGTGCTTGTGTTTAGCTAATTGTAACGGTTGCTGTAAATGCTTTCTATCGATTTCAGTGGAGCAGTACAAACATTTGTAGTTGTCTTCGTCATCGTCATCAAAAGAACTTTCATCATCCTCTTTATTATTGTTAGTATTTTTAAGCTCTTCATTTGATGCGCATTGCTGTTGATATCGAACAGAACATTGCTCATGCATGGCGTGACCACAACTGCCTAATATTACCACTGGTGCTTGATTATACAAGCGTTGGTGACATATCACGCATTTTAGCATAGTTACCCATAAGCCACGACAACTTATGCGATGCCGTTGATGAAATTGTTCAGATAGTTCTTTTTCCAATATTTGCGCGGCGTTCTCCATGGTCACAGTTTCCAAACGTGATTGTGTAAGCATGCTTAATAACAATTCCTTAATATCACCAAAATTGCCCGATACATTGCGCGTATTCATCACTAGTTGCACTAATTGTGGTAAATCAACATAACGTGATGCCTCCTGTAACATTGTTTTAGTCAACGATTTCAGATCTTCCCGTGGCAAAGCGAATTTCAGTAGTTCAAACCATAATACCTCGCGTTCTTGAGCAGTCATTTTGTTATGATTCGCTAAAGAAGAGCGGGCGCATAGGGCTGTTACAGCACGTGTACACTCGGCCACCTCGTCACCATCTGACGCCTCTTTCATTACTTGCATAGCAAACTCAAAAGCCAAACGAAAGTTTCCCTGCTTCTCAGCTAAATAAATGGCAGCATTAAACAATTTAAACTCTTTTACCAAAGATAGGGCATTTTCTAAGCGATATGCCTCCGTCGTCTTAAGATATTCTTCCACTTCTTTAGGCTGATATTTACACAACAACTTCAGCAGTTGTTCGCTTTGCTCATCGTTCAAACCAACACAACGTTCGTGTAAATTTTTAAGAAAGGCAAACATAATCTCTTCATCATCGTTTACTAATTCCATTAAATCATTAATATGGTCCTTAAAGTGCATATCTATTATACGCGTACATTCTTTGGCGTCAATTTTTAAAATCCTTTTGATATGCAATTTAAGTTGTCCTAAGATCTTACGTTCTGGATTATAAGCATGCCGTTCCATATAAACAAACATAATATCATAACGTAATGGGTTATTCAGATAACATTCTATAATCGTATCGTAACGATGCAATTTTTCTAAGAGGTACTCTTCTACGTAATAGCAATGAGCCTTTCTGGCCATTTCTAACTGTTCTTCGTCGTTGCTTATGTTTTGCAAACAGTTATTAACCAATAATTCGTACCATGCATTCTCTCTTTCAGAATGTAAACGAACACTTTCGTTTTCGACTTTCTCCATTGACAGATAATTTAAAACTTTCCCCAACAATTGTGTATCGCAGGATAAGAAATTCTGTGAAATTTGTTGAGCTATAAAATTCAACAAACATCCGATTTCAGCCCACTGTAAATTACATAAATAGGCTTAGAAAACCAAAATCGTTCGTTTGTTTTTTATGCGACAACTTACTGTAGCATTTTCGGGTGTCATGATTTCCAACAAGATATTAATAATTCGTTTGCGGTGAGAATAACCTAGCTCGCCTTTGAACTCTTTCTCCTGAAAGGCCAATGAAATAACATTTAAAGTTTCGCGGGTATCGAACTTCAATAAAGCTCTCAGGTAAGGGTAAGGCAATTCGTTCGGTTCACTGGTGTTGGAATGCAGTGATGTTAAACAACGTAGTACTTCATGCTTGACAGTTTGCACCAACTCTTCTTCTATATCGCCGGTGGGATAGCCTCTGCCTGCTAAACAACTAGAAATATAAACGAGGACGCAATTACCCAAATCCGGATGTTCATGTTCCAATAATGGTATCAACTCCGTTAAAGATATGGTGTAATCATGTAAAGCATGAGCATTTAGATAAATCTGAGCTCTGTACAATTTATGTTTTTTGGCAGCCTTTAATACTTGATTTAGATCCAAACAAGTCCAATCTAATTTCAAAATAAGCTCCTCCAATTTTGAGGGTGAAATCTTGAGCCAATATTCAACCAAAGCCTGTGATATTATCGGATTAACGCGCTGAATATCTCCATTTTCTATGTGTTCGGTAATATGTTGCAAAAAGAGACCGCGATTTTGTAAACGCTCCCATAATTGAGACCATAACAGATCCAACTCTCCGACCGTAATCAAACATTTGATAATATTACCTAAACAGTAATCGGGTGCACGAGCTGAGGCTGCCAGATATTCTTTGAATAGCATAATAATTCGTTCCTTAGCTTGCTGCTTACGTTTGGGACGTTCAGCAGCTACCCTGTAGCCTTCCAAAGCCAAATCACAAGCTTCTTGCCAACGTTGATTTTTTACCTTAATTGAAATTATTACTTATTTCGCTTTAAAAAAATTTTCACTAACATTCCACTCACCAAGTATGAAATCCTTTCCATCCAAGTTCTAACACTAATTGTATGCATGGTACGTGCTCCCAATATATACAAATGCACACCTCTGGCACTCAGGGAGTTGTAACAAGCATTCGTTCCAGCTAAAGCTAAAGCAGGTGAAACATTTCCCCCAGTAGCCAAACCTTTGAAATGTGCCGAACCATATACCATTCCTGCATTTGCTAAATCAATGCATTCCAGCTCTTTGCTAGAGCGTACATCCATTAAATGCAAAATTTCTGATGTATCCAAACAACCAACACATTTTGGACCCAACCAATGTACAGACAACAAATTGGTAGGCATGGTAATATGGCGCAATAAAAGCAATGTCACACGCCCTTGTGACATGAACAATTGATGAAAAAATAATTGATTTCCGCGACCCACTACAAGGACAGGATCCACCGACCTTGAACTGTCAGCTGCTTGTATTAGGACCATTTGCCAGGCCAAGACAGGCAAACAATCCGGTGGTCCTTGCAACAAATGGTATTTAATAACTTTTAAACGAGGCCTAATAGTTACAATGAAATATTTTGACAAAGTCGCCAGGGCAACTATACAATATTGATCTAAGTCGTGATGCGCGTTGCATATGCTAAGTAAAGGCTCTACGGCACATACTTCGCCACGAGCACCACTAAACAGGCAACGTGTTGAACAACCTCGCACACCTAATTTACGTGTAAAACTTAGTGACCAAACTGAACCCCCTGAATCAGCAGCTAAAGCCATGGCCGGTCTTGAAGTCCACTTTATATGCAACACACCCGTATTTGGTGTAACAACATCATTCAATTGTCGCATAACATCGCCAGTTTGAGTATCGAACATCAGCACTAAACCACGAGCAAAACCAGCCAATAATCTCGCACCTTCTGGGTTAAAAGCCATAGCGGAAACGGCACCCTGCCCATTCTTATCTTGATAAGCCCATCGTAATGTTTGAGTAACATCAAAATTTAAAATATGACCGTGTGAAGTGCCTATGACGTAGTAATGATTACACACAGTGCAGGCAGTAGCTAATCCGGCATTGATACGATCAGCAGCAGAGGAAACCTGTGCTGAAATACCCTGCAACAGAGCATAACGCATAATGCTGCCACTGCCGCCAGTGCCACTCACGCGAACGCTACTTTCTTCGGTTAGAGACGGTGTCGGTGTTGGCACTGGCACACCCAATTCAGAAGCTATATCAGAATCGGCGTCGAATTCACTTAAAACCCTTTCTAAAGAAGGTAGAACGCCGGCCGGTGGAATTGAATATTCAATATCATCCAACTGTTAAACAGATTATTTAAAAACACATACATCATACATAATGACAAATTCTTGACACAAAACCTCTTCTAAATCCAACAATGATTCGGCCAATAAGCTGTCGGTGGAGCCACGATCAGAGCCCAGCAAAGATTGCAGCGAAGGCGCTTTGAGTTCGTTCATTTTATACAATTTCCAAATATACTAAGGAGGAATATGAATATTTTTCTCTATTTATGTACGTGAAAATACTACTATCACAATAAGCTTTGTCCGCCCTCTTCTTTATCAGCTATTATTCAGCAATTGAACTTAACGCGCACGTTTACTCTTTGTACATAAAAAGCAACATTATTGCGTCAAAAAATCTATTTAAAATATTTTTAAAGTAAATTAGTGCAATAACTAGCTACAATTGGCAAAACTTCCTACTACTTCTCACAAAGAAATTAAAAGCACGGAGATGTTTGCTGGCATACCTTTATTTATTAGAAAAATTTACCAGAATTGCCAACTAAATGTCATAAAGATGTTTAATTATTTTCTTTCTTTTCTTGTTCTGTGAAAAAGTTTTATTTATTTTTTTTTTTTTTGAGTGGTCATCACTTGCACTTGACAATAATCGCAAACAATGATCATTGTGCAAAGCCAAAAAAAATGTAAAAAATTAATTTGCATTGGACTTGTAACTCTAGCGGTTTTTCTTCCTTTCTGGACCTATTTAAGTTCTCAAAGTGCGATGGCTACTTGTATCTTTTGTGACATAATTAGTGGTAAATCGCCAACCAAAATTGAATTCGAAACTGACGATTATGTTATATTTAAAGATATTAAACCAGCTTCCGATCATCATTATTTAGCTGTACCAAAGAAACACATTGAGAGTCTAGTCGCTCTGACCAAGGATGATATCGAAATCGGTAAGTGTTAAAATCTTTCACAAGTGCACTACATGTTATAAGGTCTAGCCAAAGTAATAAACTGATTGCTGTTTGCTTTTTATATTTTTATGACGTTTTTCAGCTTTTTCATATAAACTTTTACAAAAAAAAAAAAAAAAAAGTTTTATACTTATTTTTAATTCTGACTTTTGGACTTTTAGAATAAGACGAAGCATTATTTTAAAACAAAAATTTTTGCTGACTTATCCTATGTTTTTACCAAAACAAATCCGTAATGAAAGTTGTTGTGTTTGAAGACAAAGCTATTGTTAATAAATATTGCTTGCACAGACGCACACCCATATATATTTGTTATATATAAATTTATTTATTTATTTATTTGAAATTGTAATAATCTACTTATATTATTTTTATTTTGAATTGTAGTTAATACTTTGGAAAATGGCATGAGAAAATTTCTTGTTACTAAAGGTATTGAGAACAAAGAGGCTCTACTTGGCTTTCATGTGCCGCCATTTATTACCGTTAAACATTTACATTTACATGGCATTGCACCGCGTTCCAATATGTCTTTCCTCATGCGCTTCATTTTTAAACCTCATTCGGCGTGGTTTAAATTGGTAAGATTACTTACTGTAAAATCAATACCCAGATTAATTTTTTTTTTTCATTTTATAGGTAGATGAAGCCAAGGAATATTTGCAAAATAAATTGTAATCTATTGAAACTATAATAGTTTCCTTTTTCGAGCTTTGTCCGTCAGAGTATATAGGAAAATTTTTAATGTAGATTGTTAAGTTCGTATTATATTTCTATATAGTTCTTATTAAGAAATCAATAAGCTAAAGCATATTTCGGCGTCGATTTGCGTCCTTTCAAATCTAGAACTAGATTTGTCAGTATATTATTATTATTATGTTTAGTTGTTATAAGTGTGATTTGTATTTATCATAACATATACATATATATATTTTTTTTCTGGTGCCAAGTGAAACAAGAAATTTTAATAAAAAAATTTTTTTAATTCTCGCAGTTAACTCATCAGTTCTTTAAATCGAGTCGGAATATAGCTTTAATGAAATCTACGGCTGCGAACGAAACGACAAAACCAATGTACTTACAAAATAGTATTTCAAATTGGATCATTTTTCTATGTTCCCAATAAACAACAGAGTTTATATTTTTAACATTAATTTTGGTTTTATATTTTGTTATAAGGAAAAACATATTTGTGTTTAATAGATATTAAAAATGCGCTCTTCAACAGACATCTATAGCATAACATAGATAGAAAACACTTTGCTTTCTAGATATTTTCGTCGCTATTCATAAACTACACAAATACACAATAAAAATGTTCACTATATTTCATAAAAATGGAAAAAATAGGCCACATCCTCCCAATATTACAGAGTATGGAAATTTAGTTTTCCTCTAGGTTTTTTTTTTTAAATTATGATGGTAGGTACAAAAGATTCGGTTACAGGCGAATACAATCTTCTTATTTGTTCTCCTTTGATTACATAATATTTCATAACGCAATATGTATAAAGAAATTTCAATTACTTTTTAAATCCTTCGTGCAATTACAAGGTCATTTCCTAGAAGAAAAGATTTGATGTTTTAAATACAGGTAAAGCTGTCACGAGCTTCTTTCACAAGGCTTTATAAAGGTATACAAAGAATACTGTTTTCCAAGCGGTCCCTCCAAGTATGTGTATGAGATGAAAAATGAATCTTTTTTAAATTGACACGCCCTTTTCAGCCTTTTCGTATTGGCAGCTCCTTCAATTTCTATCCAATTGCCTTGAAATGAAATTATGTAATAAGTATTGAAAAATTTTGCGGATTTTCACACTATTTTCTCTAATAAAAAAAAAAAAATGCAAATTATATTGATGATAATTTGACAAACAATTCTGGAAGCTTTCAAATTCACTACAAATTAGATAGAGATTTTAATAGTTAACGGAATTTGGTTATTAAATCAGTTCAGCAGGAAACGTAAAAAAATTAACAAAATAGGATTCGTCCCCAAATATGCCCTTTTAATACTTTACTTTAGAAGAATTCACATTATATTTTTATTACCAAATTTCATTCCAAATCAAGTAAGTCGAAACCAATTTCAACTCTCTCTTCGAATTTTTAAGGTTGCTATAATGAATTGAATGCGTGAACAGACAGAAATGGTCACGACAACCTCTACGATTAATAGAATTTTCTTATATTATATACATTCACCCTTGTAACTCATAAAAAGAGACCTAACATAGTAATCCCGTATGGCAAAATCAATTTTTACCGAGACTTTTCTAATTGACCTTTGTGTCACAGTTTGTGCACGGCTGATTAAAAGGTTTCATAATAGGGCATTTGTGTTTTGCGCTTGTCACTGAAACATCCCTTATTATGGATTTTTGATACAGCAATTAATGGTTTGTATGAAAAAAGAACAATTTGAAGAAAAAAATTATGCTATCGCACAAAATTATTAATTTTATATGCTTTTCAGTATATTTAAATCTAAACTACATTTGGTGTGTTTCGACAACGCAAGAAAAGAGTTCAGATGGTAAAGTTCTACCCAAACCGGCTACATTTCATTTCCCCGAATATGCCTACAAAGAAACCAGTAAAAATGTAAAGGAAACCTATATTGATTTTTATCGATTACCAAAGTAATTTCAGATTTTTTTCCCTTTTAATAGGAAATAACTTATCATGAATTTGAAGTGAACTGTGAACATCACAGCAATTGTGAAAGTTTAGAAGGTACCGAGCGCAAGGCTTGTGTTAGACGTTGTATATCATTTTCCTGCTATCAAGATATTTATGCGTTCGATGAGGTACCGTAATAATAATAATAGAGAGCACAAATAAGTTTTCAAAATGATGCGCGCGTAAAATTTATTTATTTTTTCTTTGATTTTCGAATAGCTAGAGGAAGGTGAAATTGATGTACGTTTAAATTCGTTTAAAGGTTGTGTTATTCAAAGAACCGGTAATACGAATCGGCGTGCTACCTAGCATAGGGGACCTCGTTTGCAAATTGATCAATTCTTGCATGAGTTACATTGGAAGCTCTCGAATTTATTAAAACACTTTACCTAGGAAGCAGTATTAATTGTGATCATTTCATGCATTATGGTTTTAATGTAAAAACGGCTCACAAAGAAATTATTCCAATAAATATTTAAATAATATGCTCACATATGCGCGTGCGCATTTCACAAACATTTCTTCTTCATTATTATATTTTATTATTCATTATTTATTAAAATTCATTAGAAATTCTAAACATAAAATCTACTTTCAACAATACGTATGGCTTGGTTTTGCATTTTGATTATTATTATTTTTACGCCTTATTAAAAAAAAAAAAAAAAAAAAGACCTTATTGCAAATATCGTGTGGGCGCTGCCCATAGCAAAATGTTTACATTTTTATATCAAACAATATAAGTGGGAATAAAAAAAAAACATTTTCTTTTTCTTTAAATAGGCATTAAAATTATTTAATAATAAACATTAACTTGATTTACTGATTTAAGTCAGCTGTGCTGCGAGCCCCTAAAGAAGATATATAAAAAAGTAGATCGGATATTAATATTCAATTCGATTCCGGTTTCTCATGCAGCCATGGACGAAATATTGGCAATGTTGATGGGTAATGTGTATCAGGTTTGAGAACCGAGTCTGGCCAAGTGTTTGTAATATCGTTGCCAGTGCTGCGGAATGGATATGTACCCAGCACTATGGGTAATTGTAGTTTAATTTCCTTTTCCAATGACTTGGGTTCAATTACAAAGAAAACATCATAAGAGATCTTTATTAAATGGCAGCCATGCAAATTGGTGGGTGGCAAAGGCGGTACATAAAGACTATCGCTTTGCCATTCATCCTTGCCGCCGGGACGTATTTTACCACGCACCAAAACAGCTAAGGCTCGTTTTTCAGTTTGTACTACTTTACCACGTGCCAAATATTCAATCGTCTGAAATATTTCAAATCATTAAGTTTAATAAACAAAAAATTTTCAAAAATTCAAAAAAACCTCAGTTAATGATGCTTTTGTCCGTTTAATAGTAACATTACTGTGATTAGATATGAAGGCTGTAACCAAAACACTTTCGCCGGGTACATAACCGCCGCGATCTAAGGCTACACGACATTTAACTAAGCCGCCTCCAACGCAGGCCACACCCATTTTATGTTCCACTTCACAAGCGAATGGTTGCTGAAATTGTGTTTAAAAATCAATCTAAACTTATATATATTCTGTAGTAGTAGAGTTATAAGAACTTACTGCCAATACTGGTTTTTCCATATTTAAATCAATCGGATTCATAACTATGAAAACCTGATGATTTTTATGTATTAAGCCGTTCGGTTCTCTTAGAGCAGCTTTACAATAGTATTGTATCCAGCCGTAACGTCCTAAAAATGTTGATGGCAAACCCATCGGTAGGCCTAATTTAAAAGGAAAACTATGTATACCAGGTGATAGCACCGATGAACCCTGATCCACATCGCCCAACAATCGCATACGAAAGTCAATGTAATTCTCTTTATCGTAAGTGCCTCGTTCTTGTCGTGCTGATCCGGCACGCACTACTCCCTCACCGACAACATGAAAATGTAAACCTAACGCTGGTGTATCATCTTGCAATTCTAGGAGTACACGACCCGACAAAAATTGACCAGGAAAATACAGCAAAGACGTATTATCAAAGATAATAAGAAACTTAAGAAGTTTACGAGGCATTATGCGTAACGTATGCACGTTTGTAAACGTTTTATATACCACCACCACACTGGATAACTATAACATATTTCCATTCAAATCGTATGACTATAAAATTATAAAAAAGATAAAACGGTAAAACGGTAAAAACAACTAAAAAAAAAATCACGTAACTAAATGAATTTGTTATAATTAATTAAAAAAATAAAAACAATGATCTTCTTAAAAACTAACTTTTAAATATCAAATCAAATCTTGTAAATATCGAAATAAAATTTTATTCATAATCATATAATGTGATTTAATTATTATTATTATTTATGCATTTAGCACAGAGGAAATCATCGAATATGTAGCACGAGATTCATTTTGAAATTCCATTTATTATATATAAAGACTGTGATTATCATTTGTTATTTCTGATGTTTCTGTTGATATTCTGATATTGCTGTTTAACATACTTATGCATATGAGGTGTATGTACATAATGTGGGCATAAAATCAAGGTCAAAAACTCACATCATCATCATCATCATCGTCAATATCATGACTATTGCACTACTAGAAAACCAAAGGTAGATGCTCGTGTTATATATGAATATATATTTGCATGTATGTGCAATTATATCAAACGAAACCTGGCTTTAACAAAAATTTATTTAAGCTTTCAAATATACTCCTTGTAGATATAGTAATCGGAATTGCTAAACAAAAAAAATGTATTCATTTTTTTGTTTGAGTTTAATATAAAACTCTTAAGAAATGCTAAAAAAAAAGGTCGGTTCTTTCGAAGCCAATTGTACGACGAATTCCGTTTTCGAAATAACGGTCAAACTGTTATTAAATTTGAGTCACCTTCCACCTTTAATACAACGATTTTTGCGCGATATAATTCCTTAATTCTTTTTAATCTTTTCACGTTCATGATCTCTGAATTTCGACCAAAACATCAACAATTGGATCAACTATCATTTCTTAATTTTCTTTTAACGAAAATATTTCTAATTAACTGGAAGTTTAACCGAACTGAAGATCGCGTAAGTGAATCGTTTTACAAAAAATTGTGAAAGATTACATTAAGCTTTGGCAGATAAATAAATTTGAAATTAATGTTTTTTTTTTTTTTTTTTTTTCCTTTTTCTTAACAATTAAAGTATCGGGAATTGTGCTAAATAATGATTTAAACAAATGTTGACAAACGATTATTTTCAAAACACTAACATAGATCCGTTATAGACGCAATTTATTCGTCAAATAAATGATCACGAGACGATTATCAATGCATAAGCTAATTACATATGTAAAGAGTGAAAAATCAAAACGATAGCGTATTTAGCGATAGCCTTCGACATCGAAAAATTTCAAGATTTATGTCAAAAGCATAACTTTTATTTACAACATAATAATTGGAAAAGAGAGCAAACAATCGTATGAGATCGTGCCTCGAGGATCATTAGTTATCTTAATGCTATGAAAATCATGTACAGCAACATATTACGTTCGCCAATGTTATGCCTATGAGATGAAAATGATCAAATTTCTACCTATATAACTATAATGATTAACGTTGAACGTTTAGAAAATGTTATCTTTATTACTAATATCTCTATATGCAAAAGAAAAAACGAGAAACGGTATTACTAGAAGAAAATTCAAGCGTATCGAACGTGTTTACCTAGCGATTCTATGAAGAATGGAAAATCTATTTATAGCTGGTGCAGTGGATATACTAGCTTTTTAGCTTACATACAGCAATTTAAGTTGAGAAAAGTAGATGATTCAAAATTCACATTCGGTGAGATCAAAATTCAAGTTGAGAAAAGAAGACGATTCAAAATTCACATTCGATGAGATCAAGATTTAAGTTGAGAAAAGTAGATGATTCAAAATTCACATTCGGTGAGATCAAAATTCAAGTTGAGAAAAGAAGACGATTCAAAATTCACATTCGATGAGATCAAGATTTAAGTTGAGAAAAGTAGATGATTCAAAATTCACATTCGGTGAGATCAAAATTCAAGTTGAGAAAAGAAGACGATTCAAAATTCACATTCGATGAGATCAAGATTTAAGTTGAGAAAAGTAGATGATTCAAAATTCACATTCGGTGAGATCAAAATTCAAGTTGAGAAAAGAAGACGATTCAAAATTCACATTCGATGAGATCAAGATTTAAGT